>MCJB01003547.1:67929-111633 GCA_002018475.1 Nicotiana obtusifolia | reverse complement strand
CAAAAGAGATCATGTTTTACGAATGGGATAAGTTTGTAATGCGGAGGCCAAGGAAAAGTCTACAAGGCTCAAATAGGGTACTAGTGATATTCATTATGCATAGGTAAGCTGAAAAGGCTAGAAAGGTTTCATCAATAATCAAAGAAAGCCTAAGGTCATTTCTCTAACTCAGTGTACGTATGATAGGCGTTGAAAAACCAACCGGGCAAGTTCTAGACGGCCACAGTGAACACAAGAACTATCAAAACAAGGAGCTCACATACATTGGCACACAAACTGTTCGGTTAACATAGTTTACAGCTTTAGAGTTCACATTTAGTCACTCGAGGCTTTCCTCGTGTACACATACACGATTCTAAGTAGACCTAGAGTTACCGAGTGAGCCTCAAATTCACCTAATTGATTTGTTACAAGGGTCTACTCACACAGGTTTACATACTTGATACTCAACAAACGTACCATCCTGGTCAATATACTTCATATTCATAGGCCCGGTTCTACTATCACACCCTTGAAAAAGAACCCGGCAGAAGAAAAAATAAGGGGATTTTATTGCTAACTATTTAATTATAACAGCCTATATACATAAATCATGAATCATTGCTATATAATGTACAGTTATCAAATGTCACGAAACATGCCCAAAAATAAATCACATACACACACAAAACAAGGATATAAGGCTACCACCCCCAACTTAAACACATGCATTGTCCCCAATGCATAAAAAGAAATATAGAGTACAAGGGGCTCCCTGGGGGCGCAATCGTGCGAAGAGATGCGGTGGCCTAGGTCTCCTTCGGAGCTGTAGGAGGGATGTGGGACTGGTCTGGAGCAGGTGGTGAGGCCACTGAGCTGCTAGATTCTCCCGCTGGTGGTCGTGTCCTGGCAGCCCGCTCTACTAGCGATTGTTGAATGGCCTCCTCGATGTCTGCTTGCTCATTTTCCTCCTCCGCAGTTGGCACAGCAATTTCTTTTCCTTTTTTCTTAGGGTTTGCACCCTCATCGAACTCTGAACTGGCCTCCTCTGATTCGTCCTCTTCGAATTCTGATGACTGCTCCGATGTCTCGTCATCAGTAGAATCGACCTGGACTGTAGGGGCGGGAGGCTGAGACACTTTAGCAGACGAAGGTGCGATGTCTGCCATTAGTGTCGTGAAGTCCAGGCCCAAGTCAGCACGGCCAGCACCCTGGTCACCCTCATTGGGGAGGAGAGATGATATGTCGAACTCTAGATTTTTCATCTTCTGGAGGTCGGTCTTCATTTATTGTACTTCCTCCCGCAGTTGGGGCAAACCCCTCACCTCACCTCTTTCAATTCTTTCAACCCTAGACTCAAGCTTGTTCAACCTATCTCCGAACGCTAATTGTTGTTGTTGGAGAGCGGTCACTGACATTTGCATCGGAGTCAAAGCCTGTTTAATCAGTGAGGGCAATGTCTTCAAGAGTTGGTCTACCTTAGAATTTACGTGATGAGAAATTAGACCTAGTCTTGAAATGGTTGGCAAGTGTGAGGCAGATGGACCAGTGGTAGATAAGGGTGCAGTTTCTTCAGCAACAGTGGAGGTGTCAGGATCTTGGGGAGACAGGAGATTCTAGGAGTCAATGTCCTCAATTGGGATCACTGGTGGGGCAACCGAATCACTTATACGAGTGATATCTATATGTCTCGTAGACCTCCCGAGTTTGTCTTGTTGTGGTAAGAATGGGACATTCACCTCTTGGCAGAGGGTTGTGATCAAACTCGGGAAGGGAAGTGATGTGGCCCGCTGCATAGCCCGGATGCCAATTTCTTGGAAGATAAGACTCCCCACATCAATTTTAATACCCGTCATTATACACGCAATGAGAAGGGCCTTCTCAATGCTGATATCTGTTTCATTCCTGGAGGGTATTAAATGGGAGGTGACGAAGTTGAGCCAATATTTGCCCTCCCTTGTGAGGTCTTCTTTGTAAATTTTCTTTCCAGGACTGATCCAGGCAAGAGTCCCCTTGGCAATGATGGATGCTATCCATCCACGTTCGTTCTCTCTGTTGGAGTACTTTACATCGTACTCAGCTGTGCCTGATACCCAGTCAGGGAAGTAGAGTTCATTGATATGTTCGCTGTCACAAAACACAGCCTTCCCCCGAACGTGGACGATGCCGGTGAATATTCTGTTGCGCCTTTGATACCCTATTCGTGAAGCTCCGTAAGACGCATAGAATTCCCGAACCATTGACTCATTATATTCCTTGGGGTCTGTAGTGAAGTACTCTCATTTTCTCGTTTTGATGTTTTCGAGAATATGAGGGTACTGGTCCTGTAGCCCGTTCAAGCTTAACTTTTTCTCCCGCAAGATCCTTCTCTTTGTGAGCGCTTCCCTGAACAAAGATCTTGAACCTTTAAACCCAAAACGAAGCTGAAGGTCATCACCTCGTTTCCTTCAGGCCTCAGCTACTAAATCAACTTCCGGTACGCAGTCCTCCTCATCAGACTGGGAGGGGTTAGGTATAGTTGATTCCTTTCTTGCCCGTTTGGGTGGTACTGAGGTTGAAGCGGAGGATGGCCCTCTCTTTGCGGAATGCTTTTTGGCTGCCATATCTGCATAAGTGGGGGATGTCAGTGAGATTATCAGCATTTGAAAGAAAACAGAACAGGAGAAATGACCAAAAAGTTACAGAAATGCGGCGTGGTTTGCGGTCGCATAACCACTATGCGAACCGCAAACACGTCGCATTCTTCTGTGTGACAGGTAGAGGGCATTATGCGGTGGATTCTGTGAATCGCATAAACACTATGCGAATCGCAAATCCATTGCAGATTGTTGTCGAGCATAAGCCTGTTGGATACACACAAATGCGATCGCAAACTCATCGCAAAACGAGATATGCGATTGCATAAACACCGCATAGTTCACCAGTGCTAACCAAATGTTCTGGCTGTGTTTGCGGTGGCTCTGCGGTTCGCATATTGATTATGCGATCGGAGATTCACCGCATATGTTGTCTTCCTATGACACCTATGGTTTAGGGATGCGGTCAAATTGCGGTCCACATTTTGAGTTTGTGGACCGCAAATACCTTCAAATATCCAAGTATGTTCATCCCTCAAGCAAGAAAACCCTAGATTTCTATCTTCCATTCCAACGAATTGAACAACTTTATGAGTCCTAACCCTAGTCTTGCGAAATAAAGATTTAAGATGGAGCAAAGGATGAATGTACCTTATTAAGAAGATTGTAGTTCTTAGGACAACGGTGAATCAACTCTTTGAGGGTTAGTGAACTTGCACTTTTACTTTTTCGATGATGTTCGTCGGAGGTCCTTCTCTGTTTCCGTTTTCTCTTCTCTTTTTGTTTGTTTGTGTGTTTTTTTTTATATATACTTAGATTGAAGTATTTAGAAAAGGAGGTAATGCGAACACGTACCTGGCAATTATGCGATGATTTAAGTTCCGCATAATTGAGATGCGACCCGCATAGTAGGAGTTTCCACCGCATTTTTATCAGACTTTTGAGCTGAATTCTCTGTCTCTGTTTGCGGTGAGAATGCGGTTCGCATAACTTAAATGCGAACCGCAAACTGTTGAGCTTCGTCGCATTTATGCTCGATATATTTGCTCAAGTTTCTGCTTTAGTTTGCGGCGCAAATGCGGTTCGCATATCTCAAATGCGATCGCATTTGTGCAGCATTTTTCACCTTGATGTTTTTCTGCAGTTTCACACACTCCTCTTCAGTTCCTGTATCCTTTCGTCACATTCCTGCATTGTAAAACCCTTCAAATAGCCCTAAGTACAAATGTGATATTGAATTCTACATAAATAAAAATACAACACATACAAAAGCAAATGATACCACACATGGGTTGCCTCCCATGAAGCACTTGATTTAACGTCACGGCACGACGAGGCTAGGATGCTTCTGCAATCATTCTGTAGTTGGGATTTGATCATCTTTTAGAGCCAGCTGCTCTACCACATGTGTTTCTCCATTTACTCCCAGTAGTGCTTGATTCTTTGCCCATTAACCTTGAATGTCCGGAGCCCATCCTCCGATGCTAATTCAACAGCTCCAAATGGAGTGACATCAACAACTTTAAATGGTCCAGACCATTTAGACTTCAGTTTCCCCTGAAATAATTTTAGTCTTGAATTGAACAGCAATACCAGGTCCCCTGCCTTAAACTCTCTTTTCAAGATCTTTGTATCATGGACGAATTTCATTCGTTCTTTATAAACTGCTGCACTCTCATAAGCATGAAGACGGAATTCCTCCATTTCATTTAACTGTGCCAGCCTTAGAGCTCCGAGCTCCGGCCTCCACCCAGTCCATGTTTAATCTCTTTAAGGCCCATATAGCCTTATGCTCGAGTTCTACGGGTAAATGGCACGCCTTCCAAAGACTAACCGATAAGGGACTTCCCGATAGGAGTCTTGTAAGCTGTACGATATGCCCATAAAATATTATCTTGCTTTCTTGACCAATCGGTCCTATTTGCATTCACCGTCTTTGATAGAATGCTCTTGATCTCCCTGTTGGATACTTCAACTTGGCCGCTCGATTGTGGATGATAAGGTGTGGCAACCTTATGCTTAACCCCATACTTGTCAAGGAGACCTTTAAAGACTCTGTTACAGAAGTGTGAACCTCCATCGCTGATAATGGCTCTCGGGGTGCCAAACCGGGTGAAAATATTCTTCTTTAGAAATGCGGTCACACTCCGAGCTTCGTTGTTTGGTAAGGCAACGGCTTCTACCCATTTGGATACATAGTCCACAGCCACTAGGATGTATTTCATTCCACATGAGCTTATGAAAGGGCCCATGAAATCAATACCCCAAACATCGAATAATTCGATTTCCATAACAAATTTCATAGGCATCTCATGCCTCCTCGAAATTGGGCCCTGTCGTTGGCATTGGTCGCAAGACTTCACCAACTGATTAGCATCCTGATAAATAGTCGGCCAGTAATACCCACACTCCAAAATCTTTGCAGCTGTTCTGTTACCCCCATGATGACCCCCAACTGGTGAGTCATGGCAAGCTTTCAGAATCTGTAACATCTCTTCCTCAGGTACGCATCTTCTAATTATGTTATCAGCACAGACACGGAATAAGAATGGTTCTTCCTAATAATAGTTGCGACAATCCCTCAAGAACTTCTTCCGTTGGTATGATTCCAACCCTTCCGGAATAAGATCACTGATAATGTAGTTGGCGATGTCTGCATACCACGGTGCAAATGAATTAGATACCATCAGTATATGTTCATCTGGAAATGAGTCATTTATCTCCAGCTCTTCTTTTTGTCTCTCTGATTCTTCCAGTCTAGATAAGTGATCTGCCACTTGGTTTTGTGTTCCCTTGCGATCCATAACTTCGAAATCGAACTCTTGCAGCAGTAACACCCATCGGATTAGTCGTGGCTTTGCATCTTTCTTCGCCATCAAATAACGTAGAGTTGCATGATCCGTATACACAATCACTTTAGAGCCTAATAGATACGCACGGAACTTCTCAAATGCATACACAATAGCTAGCAGTTCCTGCTCGGTTACAGTGTAATTCATCTGCGCCCCATTAAGTGTCTTGCTAGCATAGTATATTGGGTGAAGAACTTTATTGTGTCTTTTTCCCAGCATAACTCCAATAGCTACTCCGTTAGCATCACACATAAGCTCAAAGGGCAGTGACCAATCAGGTGTGACAATAATAGGTGCCGTGGTGAGCTTTGTTTTCAGTTTCTCAAAAGTTGCGAGGAATTTCTCATCAAAGACGAACTTGGCATCCTTCTCTAGGAGTTTACACATTGGGTGTGCAATCTTTGAGAAGTCCTTAATGAACCGCCTGTAGAATCCAGCATGCCCCAAAAAGCTACGGACACCTTTTACGGATGTGGGTGGAGGGAGTTTGGAGATGATATCAATTTTGGTTTTATCCACCTCTATGCCACGCCTGGAGATTTTATGTCCCAGAATAATACCTTCATCCACCATGAAGTGGTATTTCTCCCAATTTAGTACAAGGTTTGTCTCTTCGCATTGCTGTAGCACTTTTTTCAGATTTTTTAGGCAGTGCTCAAAAGTTTCCCCGACTACCGAGAAATCATCCATAAAGACCTCAAGGAAATCCTCTACCATATCAGAAAAGATAGACATCATACATCTTTGGAAGGTGGCTGGAGCATTGCATAAGCCGAATGGCATTCGACTGAAAGCAAATGTTCCATACGGGCATGTGAACGTTGTCTTCTCCTGGTCCTCCAAAGCTATATTGATCTGATTATACCCGGAGTATCCGTCAAGGAAGCAATAGAAGGACTTTCCGGCTAGCCGATCAAGCATTTGATCAACAAAAGGCATAGGGAAATGGTCCTTACATGTGGCGCTATTGAGTTTTCTGTAATCCATGCATACTCGCCATCCGGTTACTGTCCTTGTAGGAATCAACTCGTTCTTTTCATTCTTGACCACAGTCATGCCTCCTTTCTTTGGCCCGCATTGCACCGGGCTCACCCATGAACTATCGGCAATTGGGTAGACTACTCCAGCGTCCAGCCATTTGATTATCTCTTTCTTCACAACTTCCTGCATTGATGGATTCAGTCGTCGCTGGTGCTCCACACTCGGTTTTGTCCCCTTTTCTAGTTGAATCTTGTGCTCACAAATTCCAGCAGGGATTCCCCGAATGTCCGCAATTGTCCAACCGATGGCTTGTCTGTGTTCCTTCAAAACTTGCAGCAACTGCTCTACCTGCACATCATTCAACAACGAAGAAACAATTACTGGTAAAGTATTATTCAAGCCAAGAAATTTATACCTCAAATGCGACGGAAGTGGTTTGAGCTCTAATTGAGGTGGTTCGATAATGGACGGCTTTGCAAAAGGTGTAGCTCTATTCTCCAAATCTAAGGACAGTTTTGGTGGAGTATATGAGTACGAGCCACGTCCTTCTAATGCATTCATCGACTCCATAAAGCCTTCCGTATCATTACCATCAAAATTCACCAATATCGCTGCCAGTGCTTCACCTAAGCATTGCTCTTCCATCTTCATATCAACAGCCTCATCAACTTCATCAACAATACCAATTAGTGAAATGTTCTCGTACTCGGTTGGTAATTTCATACCCTTACTAGCTTGGAAAGTAACTTCCTCGTTGTTCACCCAGAACTTGATTTCATTACGCTCTGAATCCATAAGTGCTCTTCCAGTAGCTAAAAATGGTCTCCCCAATATAATAGGAATTTCCTTGTCCACAGCACAATCAAGGATCACAAAATCAGCTGGAATATGAAATGTTCCAACTTTCACAATCACATCATCTACAATACCGACTGGTCTTTTGATTGAACGGTCAGCCATCTGCAACCTCATGCTCGTCGGCCTTGGCATTCCTAGTCCAGCTTGTTTGTAGATGGCTAGTGGCATCAGATTGATGCTGGCCCCATTGTCACAGAGTGCCTTAGCAAAGTCGCACACTCCAATAGTGCACGGAATAGTAAATGCTCCCGGGTCCTCTTTCTTCTGGATTGGATTTGTAGCAATGATAGAGCTAACCCGGTGTGTCATATTCACCACCTCATTCTTGGTGGTTCTCTTCTTTGTGATCAGATCCTTTAGATACTTGGCAAACCCCGGCATTTCTTGGAAAGCCTCCAAGAATGGTATATTCACCGACAGCTGCTTGAGAATGTCATAGAACTTCTCAAACTTGCTATCGTCAACTCTTATCGCAAGTCTCTGAGGGAAAGGAGGAGGGGGTCTAGGAATTGGCGGAAGAATGTTTGATGTTTCTTCTGCCTTGTCCTTCATCCCTTCTTGGGTCTCATCTCGGTTTTGCACAACTTCTGGATTTTTGTTTACTTCAGCAACACTAGGTTTTTCAACTTCAACCCCTTTTTGAATTTCTTCCACATCAACTGCTTGCTCATCTCTTCCTTGCAATGTCTTACCACTCCTGGTAGTGATGACCATAATATGGGAAGTTGGGCTACTTCCACTCCCCTTTGGATTTGCAATCGTATCACTAGGAAATGTTCCCTTCTGTTGTGGATACTGCTCACGAGAAAGATCTCTCATTTGCAATTCCAGCTTTTGAATCGCCGCAGTGTGAGAGCCAACCAATTCAGTCATGATCTTCATTGAACTATCAGACTTTTCTTGGTTTTGTAATATTCTTTCAAGCATGCTCTCTAATTTAGACTCACTAGAGGATCCCTGATTCGAATACTGACCCTTTGGAGGAACATAAAGGTTGGAACTTCGATTTGAAAAATTATTATTGATGTTCCAGTTTCCTTGGTTAGAGCCACTTTGATCATTGCGCCATTGATGGTGACCTTGCCCTTGCGGGTTTGGTCTCCATTGATTCTGTGAGCCTTGACCTTGGTAGTTCTGCCTTTGATACCCACCTTGAGAATTATTCACATAATTTGCCTCTTCATAATCATCACCTTGCACTGGCTGCACATTTTCAACCACATTGACTTTCTTCTTCTGGTTTTTCGTGAAAAGTTTTGTCAACACATTGACATTTGTGGCAAGTTTTGCAATTACTTGGTCTCGTTCTTGATTTTCCTTGATCAAGCTATTCATAGAAGGAGACCCAATTGTAATACCACCTGTTGTATCCTCAGAATGCCAAGCTTGATTGTGTTTTGCCATTTTATCCAAGATCTGAGTTACTCTAGCGAAGGTTTTATCTATGAAAGATCCAGCAGCAGCATTCTTCGCTATTGATTGGTTCATAGGGTCCAAACCCATTTAGAATTTTTCCAGCAAGATGGAATCGGGAAAGCCATGGTTTGGAGACCTCACCAAATACAACTTGAAGCGATTCCACGCTTCATATAATTGTTCACCAGGTAGTTGCTTAAAGAAGAATATCTTGTCTCTGAGCTCAGATTTCTTGCTTTCTGGAAACCACTTTGACAAGAATGCCCGGACAAGTTCAGGCCATGAACGGATGGAATTCGGCGGAAGATTTTGAAGCCATTTCCTCGCATCTCCAGCTAACGAATACTTAAAGCATCTCATCCTTAATACATCGTCAGAGACATGGTTTTGCTTGTGCATCGCACAAACACCCAAGAAATTCCTGAGGTGCTGTGTTGGATCGTCATCGGTGGAGTTTCTGAAGAATCCTTCCGCTTTCAACATTAGAATTAGTCCATGTTCCACCTTGAACGTAGCAGCACCTATAGCCGGAGGTACTATAGCGTTTGTATCCTCTATATATTCTTCAATATCAGCAAAAGGATTTTCTTCCTGCTCCACCTCCACATCATCTTCATGGTCTGACATATCTTCCTGTCTACAACAACCAAACCAAACAGCGTGTAATCAAGTGGAATTAGACGTATAGTAAAGTATACACTAATTAGAAATTTCAAGATCGTATTTCCCGGCAACGGCGCCAAAATTTGATTCGCTCAAATTACACATTAATAATAGTGTAAGCGATCGATGTCAAATATAATAATCCAACAAGGTTGGGGTCGAATCCCACAGGGAATAGGTGTGAAATTATTGTCTAATTAATGTAATACTTGACTAAGTCGTAATTCTATCAAGTACGTCAAATAGAATAAAGAAGTGTTGAATATATAAGAAAACTAATTTTTATAGTGTGAATGTTAAAAATATGAATGTAAGAGACCAAGGTTGTGTCCCCCTTAATGTAGTAGAATGTTCTTGATATTAATATTGAATTCCTTTCTTGATATGCAATTGATGTTTAATTTACTACCCAATATTTCCCAATATTTAGATAATGTATCCTCTCTACGATTCTCCCGAATACAAAAGAGTCGATCTTAAGAACAACCAATTAAGAGCCAAATTAAAACCTACTTATTCCTAAGCGATTTTATTAAAATAGGTTTAAAGCCTTGAGTTTTTGTTATTTATTTCTACCAAACTCTATCTCACTTTTCCAAGATAAGTTAGAGTTAATTGGCATTCGTTAATGTTTGCAACCACTAACGATTAATTTAAGAACAAGAGATAAATAAATATCAAGATTCCTTCGGAATTGGATACAATATCAAAATCTCAACACATTCTACCCACCTAGGGTTCACAACCTCAGCGTTTAAGTTTAGCTACACATGCTGATAATTACAGAACAAGGAAGAGTAATTGATATCATCTTACACAAATAGAAGCTATTTGATCCCCAAAAGCTTCTAAGAATTCAAAATAGTCAATTGCCGTACTTTGTACTCTAAGTTCTGACAAGACTCCCTTCACAAAACCCTATAAAACCTATTTATAGAGGCCCAAAACCCGAGGTGAATGTCGGTCATCTTTGCCCTTGTTGAAATAATGCGGACCGCATTTCTGTCGCAGAACAGAAATGTGGACCGCAAATCATCATCGTCCGTCGCAAACTCCACCAGAAAATTTTGCTCCCATCGCATTTTGATTCGCGGTTCGCATGTTAATTATGCGATCGCGATATGCGATCGCATTCTCCACTCTGATTTTCACCCAAAACACTGTTTGTGTTTGCGATTGCACCTAGCTATTTCGCGGTTTGCATTCCTGTTTTGCGATCGCATTTGCGACCGCATTCTCGACATGAAGATTGGCCTAGAGTTCTGTCCCAAAATGCGATCTGCCTGTGGAATATGCGGTTCGCGTTTTCAGTTTGCGACCGCATACTTGTACTCGCGATGCTTTTAACTTCTTTTCTTGTCTTCAGCTAACTTTTTGAATTCTTTTTTGTCCTTCTGGTTCCTTACACTCGTTATGCTGCAAATACACTAAAATTACATAAGTATCATGAGAATTAGCAAGTAAAACAAGTTAAACTTTAAGCAAATAGTATCAAAATGTGCCGAAATTACCCGGCACATCACTTAGGTTGGCCAAGGGGCAAGGCACTTTTGACTTGACCCCGAGAGGATTCACCCCTCCCTTTTGAAGTGTCTCCTCGTCCTCTTGATCGAATCATTATCTATATCAAGCAGAGGAGATTGTTAGTTGCAATTAATTGTTCAAACACATGCAGGAGACATGTGGGCAAGGAAGAAATGATAGAACATAGTGGGGTTTTACGGTTGAGTCATGCCTGCAGGATAAGGGATCTGTGGTCCGCAAAATTAGTCTTGCGGCCGCAGATGGGAAGTGCAGTCTGCACATTTGAGATTGCGGCCACACTTTGAGTCCCCAAAAATGTGAATTCTCTAATGATAGAGAATTGGTCATTCTGCGGCTGCAAGAGGAAATCTGTGGTCCGTACAATTTGACTTGCGGCCGCACCTTGGAGTCTCAAAAGTGAAGACTCTATGATGACATGTAAAGGCCTAATCTGCTCCCGCAAGAGAAAATCTGCGGTCCGCACAATTTGACCTGCAGCCGCAGAGTCCTACCTCACATAAGTGTTTAAAAATGCACTGCTGACCGCACAATTCAAGTGTTGCCGTAGAATTCAAAAGAATACGAACAGACATTTTTTATTCTATTCTAAGGTTTTTCAATTTCTCGCACAAATAGGCATGGCAAAATTGTAAAAGCTTAAGATTTCACTAACTTAGTCCTCGTCGAACATGTATCAAGTTAACCCAGTTTGGATCTACCCCACATGAACACATAATGGAACTCTATTAACAGATGGCCTAAAAAAGAACTAAAAAAATCTACAAATGAAACTACTTAAAATTAATATGAAATTGAATCATACCAAATAGAGTGAATGCACGAAGTGAGTAATCTAGGTGATTGTGTGTGTATACAGTTGAAATCTCCAAGAAAATTTAGCAGGGCAACAATGTTTGTTCAAAGTGAGAAAAGAGTAAAATGAGCCCTACTTTTCTATTTATATCATTCAAAAGGAGAAGGGATCAGAGACGAGTGCGGCCGCACATTTTCATGTGCGATCTGCACTCTTTAAACTGGACAATTATTCTTCGAAAACAATCTTCGGTCCGCACATTTTTGGGTTCGGGCACAGATTTCACGTGTGGTCACAGATCGACCTCCGCACTGACAAGCTTAAACTTCAGAGAGTTGGTATTTCTGACATTTCAATTTTGCGGTCTGCAAGATAAATGCGCGGCCGCAATGCTCATCTGCTATGGCACATGAAAATGTGCGGTCCGCACAAATAAAATGCGGTTTGCACTCTCGTGAACACTTAGCCATATTTTTGTCCACAATTCTTGTAAGTCACACTCACCCCAGTAGCACATTTCAAATTAAGTTAGAACAAAAATAACAGCTAACTACAAAAGAAAAAAAAAAGAAAAAGAAAAAGAAAAAGAAAAAGAAACATGGGTTGCCTCCCAAAAAATTCCTGATTTAACTTCTCGACATGACGCAGAATACCCTCAAGTGAAATGAATGACCGCTACAACGTGGCTATCTCCAACCTGTCCCAAGTAGTGCTTCGCCCGGTGTCCATTGACTCGGAATACTTCATTGTTTTTGTTCTTCAAGTCTAATGCACCAAAAGGACCACTCAATTTGGATTTTAGCTTCCCGGGAAACATCCTCAACCTTGAGTTAAACAACAACACAAGAACGCGCACCTTGAACTCTTTGTTCCAAATGTATTTGTCATGAATATATTTCATCTTTTCTTTATACAAGGACGAAATCGCATAAGCATGGTACCAGAACTCATCCAATTCATTCAAGTGTGCAACCCTCAAGTTAGCGGCTACATCCCAATCAAGATTCAACTTCTTTAGAGCCTACATACCCTTATGCTCTAGCTCCACCGGAAGATGACAAGCTTTCCCGAACACCAACCGGTATGACGACATCCCAATAGATGTTTTCTAAGTCGTCCGATAAGCCCATTGTGCATCATCAAGCTTCTTGGACTAATCTGTCCGATTAGCATTCACCGTTTTGGATAAGATACTCTTTATCTCCGGATTGGAGACTTCCACTTACCCCACTATCTTGTGGGTGATAGGGAGTCGTGACTTTGTAAGTAACACCATACTTGCTAAATAAAGTGTCGAAAGCCTTGTTGCAAAATGTGAACCCCCATCGCTTATAATTGCATGTTGCATCGCTTATAAAGTGTCAAAAGCCTTGTTGAAAATACTCTTCTTCAATAAAGCCACCACACTTCTCACCTCATTGTTAGGTAAAGCAACGTCCTCAACTCAATTAGACACATAATCCACTGCGACCAAGATGTAGGTGTTTCTACAAGAGCTCACAAAAGGGCCCATGAAGTCAATACCCCACTCATGGAAAATATCAATCTCCAAAAATGGTTGTTAGAGGCATTTCATTCTTCTTTGAGATTCCACCAGCCCGTTGACATTCATCGCATCTTTTCACTAACTCACTAGCATATTTGTAAAGAGTAGGCTAATAGAAACCGCAACTAAGCAGTTTGGCTGTCGTTCTTGCTCCACCATGATGACCACCATATGGCAAAGAATGACAAGCCCCAAGAATTTCACCTTGCACATCTTCTAATCACCCCAGTACACATCTTCTAATCACCCCACCCGTACAAATCCAGAAAAGGTATGGTTCATCCCTATAAGAATCTTGACAATCCTGTTTGTGCTTTTTCCTTGGGGTTGAAGAGAACTCATCCGGATTGATTCCACACACAAGAAACTTTGCTAAATATGCGAATCATGGCACCTTTTTCATTGAAATCGCTAAGAGTTGCTCATCGGGGAAGGAGTTATTGATTTCAAGACCATCATGTGACCTTCCCTCCTCTTCCCGAGACAAGTGATCCGCCACTTGGTTTTCACTACCTTTTCTATCTTGGATGTCAATATCAAACTCTTGTAACAAGAGAACCCATCTCATCAACCGAGCTTTGGAGTCCTTTTTGCTCATAAGATAATGAAGTGCCGCATGATCCGTGTGGACAATGACTTTTGCACCCATCAAATATGGGCATAACTTCTCAATTGCAAACACAATGGCAATGAGCTCTTTCTCCGTAATAGTATAGTTGACTTGGGCACTATTCATGGTCATGCTAACATAGTAGACTGGATGAAATTTTTTGTTTATGTGTTTCCCCAAAATAGCCCCAACCGCTACGTCACTTGCATCACACATGAGTTTAAAAGGTGCCCTCCAATTTGGAGCGGTGATGATGGGAGTAGTTGTCAACTTGAGCTTCAACAATTCAAAAGCTCTCATGCAATCATTATTGAAGTTAAACTTAGCATCCTTCTCAAGAAGCTTGCACAATGGGTTCACCACCTTAGAGAAGTCTTTGATGAAGTGCCGTAAAAACCCACGTGGTCTAAGAAAACTCCGAACCACCCTTCATCGAAGTTGGAGGTGGAAGCTTAGAAATCACCTCAATATTTGCCTTGTCAACTTCAATTCCATTCCTTGAGCTTTTGTGCTTAAGGACAATGCCTTCCTCGACCATGAAATGACATTTCTCCCAATTAAACACTAAATTTTTTTCTTCACATCTAGCCAACACTTTGTCTAAATTTTCAAGACAATCATCAAAAGAATCTCCAACCACCGAGAAGTCATCCACGAAAACTTCAAGGTAGTTTTCCACCATGTCCGTGAAAATAGCCATCATACACCTTTGAAAAGTCGCCGATGCATTGCACAACCCAAATGGCATCTGCTTGAAAGCAAAAGTACCATAGGGACATATAAAGGTTGTTTTCTCTTGATCTTCCGGAGCAATGAGAATTTGGTTGTAGCCCGAGTGCCCATCAAGAAAGCAATAGAAAGCACGGCCGGCCAATCTATCGAGCATTTGATCTAAGAAAGGAAGTGGAAAGTGATCCTTCCTTGTGACTTTGTTGATTTTGCGATAGTCCATACACACCCTCCAACCAGTCACCATTCTAGTAGGAATCAACTCATTCTTATCGTTCGTGACCACCGTCATGCCCCCATTCTTTGGGACACATTGAACTGGAGAAGTCCACGAACTATCAGAGATGGGGTAGACAACCCCGGCATCCAACCACTTGATAATCTCCTTCTTGACAACTCTTACATAGCCTCATTGAGTCTCCTTTGATGTTCAATAGATGGTTTGGCGCCATCCTTCAACTTGATCTTATGTATGTAAAAGGCGGGCTTATCCCCTTAATATCCGTCAAAGTCCACCCAATAGCTTTTTTCCTCTTTTGTAGCATCGCCAATATAGAATCTACCTGCACGTTAGTCAAACAAGAGGAAAGAATAACCAGTAAAGTAGAATAAGGACCAAGAAATTCATACAGGAGATGTGGAGGCAATGGCTTCAACTCTAAGGTAGGAGGCTCTTCAATAGAAGGTTTTGTAGGAGGAGTTGTCTTATTTTCAAGATCCAAGGATAATTTCCGGGGTGCATAGTTGTACAACCCCATTACTTGCAAAGGATTCACATATTCCATGAAGCCATCCATCTCGTCATCATCAAAGTTGAGCAAGACTGCCTCCAACATATCACTAACATTGATTTTAGCACTTGATTCATCAACAATAACATCGGTCACCAAGTCCACAAAAGAACACACCTCATTGCTATTTAGTTGCTGCATGGATTTACACACATGGAATATCACTTTTTCATCACCAACCCGGAAAGTGAGTTCTCCGGCTTCAACATCACAAAGAGCCTTACCCGTAGCAAGGTAAGGTCTCCCAAGAATAATCGACACTTCATAATCAACCTTACAATCTAGAATGACAAAATCCGTCGGAAGAATGAATTTATCAACACGAACCAAGATATTTTCAATTACTCCCAAGGGCCTCTTCATAGTACGATCGGCCATTTGTGATCTCATAGAGGTGGTCTTGGCTGCCTAATTCCCAAGGTCTTGAAAATTTAGGGCATCAAGTTAATACTTGCCTCAAGATCACAAAGAGCTTTAGCAAACTCGACACTTCCAATTGTACAAGGAATCGTGAAAGCAACGGGGATCCTCCAAATAGGAGTCATTGAATGCATAACTGCACTTACTTGATGAGTGACTTTGATGGTCTCAAAATTCATTGACCGTTTTTTTGTCACAAGATCCTTCATAAACTTTGCATAACCGGGCATTTTTTCCAAAGTTTCAACTAATGGCATATTGATTGGGAGACTCTTCATCATTTGAATGAACTTCTTCAATTGATTCTCACCATTTTGCTTGACAAGTCTTTAAGAGTATGGAGGTGGAGGCTTAGGCAATTGTGCCTTAACCTTGTGCACTACCGGCTCCGGTATGTCAATAATATGTTCTCTAAAGGGTTCACCTCCTCTTGAGTCTCTTCCATACTATCATCAATATCAATCCAAACTTCATCATTAGGCTTCACCACATTGTTCAGGATCTCTTCTTCTTGCATCACTTAATCATCATCAACAAGTTGTCTTCCACTTGAGGTGGGTGCATTCCTGCCTCTTCCACTTCTTGTGATAACCGCTATGGCATGCCCCATGTTGTTATCACCCTTTGGGTTTACCACCGTGTCACTTGGTAGTTCCTCCTTAGGACTAGAATTTAGGGCTTGAGAGATTTGCCCTATTTAAACTTCTAGGTTGCGGATTGATGTGTTGTGTGAAGCAAGTTGGGCATCCGAATCGGCATTCTTTTCCATCATTTGCTTGAACATATTTTCAATATGCCCCATCTCATTGTTTGAAGAACTCGAACTAGGGGAAGGATAAGGAGGTGGGTTGCTTGGTTGTTGGTATATTGGGGGCCTTTGAAAACCCGACCCCCGGTTGCCTTGATTGTTGCTCCATCCGCCTTGACTGTTACCTCCCCAATTTCCTTGGTTGTTTCCACTTTAATTTCCCTGATTGTTGTTGTTATGCCAATTCCCTTGATTGTTACCTCCACTCCAATTTCCTTAATTGTTAGAATTCCATTGCCTTGATTGTTTTGAGGTCGCCATTGTTGTTGTCTTAGGCCTTGGAAATTGTTTCTTTGCCCTTGAAAATTATTCACATATTGTACTTCTTCTTGTTGTTCATTATAGGAATCATCTTGCTCAAAACTATCATCTTCTTGCACATAGTTCTCCACTCGATTTTGCACTTGTGGACCCTTGGTCCTCCTCTTATTCACCATCATGTTCACTCCTTCAATAGAATTGACTTGCTTCAGAGTTTGCACTTGATTTAGTTGGGCCTTTGCTAGTTGAGTCATGGTGGTTGTCAATTCGGCAATGACTTGCCCATGGTCTTGCAATTCTTGGTGAAGGTGGATCATATACGGGTCACCTTGTGGAACATTGGCCCGGAACTGCCAAGCCGACGACGTATCCACCATATCATCCAAAATCTCACACGCCTCTGCATAAAGCGTAGTCATAAAGTTCCCACCGGCTAATTGATTCACTACACATTGGTTGGTCGTGTTAATCCTATGATACAAGGTTTGTTGAATCATATTTTCTGTCATATCGTTGTTGGGACATTACTTGACCATAGTTCTATAGCGTTCCCATATCTCGTGTAGTGGTTCATTTGACTCTTGCTTGAATGCAAAGATCTCATCTCGAAGTGTAGCCATGTGTCCGGAAGAGAAGAACTTAGCAATGATTTTTTTCCGCCAACTCATCCCAGGTATGAATTGAATGGTTAGGCAATTGTTCCAACCAATCTAAAGCTTTCCCTCGTAGAGAGAAGGAAAAAAGCCTTAGCCTCAGTGTATCCTTGGAGATATTTGTTTGCTTGCTCCCCTAACAAGTATCCACAAACCCCTTCAAATGTTTATAAGCAATTTGTGTTGGAGCACCGGTGAAGAAACCCCGCTGCTCAAGCAAAGTAAGCATCAGATTGGTGATTTCGAAGTTGCCCGCCCTAATACGGGGAGAGACTATTGCACTAGCATAACCTTCATTGGACAATATCTGGTGTGGAGGCGCTCGTAGTAGAGGTAGGGGTGGAACGGGCACATTGTCATGAGGTACCCGACCTCTCCGATTGGCTTGTGGCTCATGATGTACCTTCTCTACTTGCTCGTTCTCCGCATCCAAATCCCCCAAAGGCATATTGTCGAGCTCATTGCCTGCCATGGTTGTACCTAAGATTTCTAACACAAGTTAGTAACACGGAAGGAAAAGAAGATATTCCAAAAACAAACCCAAATATATAGCTAACACTGTTTTAACTCTCAGGCAACTGCGTCAAAAATTGATCACGTCCATTCTACACTCAATAGTGAGTGAAAACGATCGTTAGAAGAATAGTACCCAACAAGAGTCGAGATCGATTTTCGCAGGGAGTTACTAGGGGTGTTAGGAGTACACGCTTGACGAAAGTGAAAGGAATAGCTAAATTGCACTTCCACAAAAGGTTTTGAGTTCTAATTCTAATTTTACTCTAGAACTTATAAGCTAAGAAAAAGAAACTAGAAGCGAATGACTGTTTTTGGTGTTTTTCCAAGAAATTAAAAAGCCTAGAGATGTGACCATAACCTAAGTGTTCTCCTAACGTGTAAAATACGTTAATACTTGTTTTGTTGATTGAGGTGTATTATAGCTCTCAACTTTACGTTATCCACTCAATACCTCTCGAAAGAGTAATTTTTCCCAATTTGGTTTCTCAAGTCTGAATGGGTATCAAACAAAATAGTTGATATGAGCTCAATTCGGTTTCTCACTATCTCTAGTTTGAACCTTTTAGTTAGGCTAGTCAAACCCTTAATTAGCCCAATTCCTTGTTAGCAAAGTTATCCTAGACTAGGTCCCTCTTTCTCAAGTAGAGACTAAGTCAAAAAGGCACGTATCAATATTTGCAATCATTAATTCTAAACTTGAAGCATAAACTAAGCTAAACAATCAACACCCAATCATAAACAAGCATTAAATTAAGTATCCGTAAGATTTATACATTAGGGTTGGGTCACAACCCTAGTAAAAATCTAGCTACTCATAGTAGGAATTGAATAAAATAAAGAAGAAATGCTAATTAAACTCATAATCTAAGATAAAAATGATAAAATATAATGTTTAAACACTAAAATGGTCACAAACTTCCTAAACTGGCAAAATGTAACGGCTACAACAGCTCAACCTTCGAAACTTGACCTAAAAATGTGAAACTCGTCTATTTATAGTGGCCCAAAATTCGATGATAAAAATGCCCCTCGGGAGGTTCTGCGGCCGCACAATTTCATGTGCGGTCCGCAAATTTCTTCAGATGCAATATCTTGGATTATGCAGCCACACAATTCTGGATTGCGGATACGAGGCATCTTCTGTGGCCACACAATTCTTGTGCAGTCCGCACTTCAGCAAGACTTCGGGACTTGGTCTTTTGCACACTCTCTGAACTTTGAATCATTTGTCAGTGCAGACCCTGTTCTGCGGCCGCATAATTTATGTGTGGTCCGCGCATTGGCCAAATTCCTGTTGGGCCCTTTCACTTGATCTGCGGCCGCAAACGGAATTCTGCGGTCCGCACTTTCTTCTATGGACCTCACTTTTTTAGTTCTGCGCCCTTTCTATCCTTGTGAATCGAAACACTCCTTTTTGAGTCGGAATTCATCATGGGAGACCAAACTTCTAACATTCCTGCAATTTGCACACTTTCATTAGTTTCAAGAACATAAATCAATACTTTTTAACTAAAACAAAAGTAAAAAGGTGCTAATAAGTAGTCAAAGTCCCCACTTATCACTATGTACACACGAAGTAACGAGAGTCCGTGAGTAGCTAAAAGAATCATGCTTATGTCTGGGTAGTTTTAGGACTCTATCATGTAATACTTGTATTATTTGCACTCTACTTGCTAGTTAAAGTACTTAAATTATATTGATACTTGATCAAGGATTCATAAAGACCGAACTTCATTTACTTTGAATTTTGGCGGGTTACTTGACCGTTAGTAGACATTGTGCCTCCTTGTGTATTAGTCTTGTAGTAGCCGTTTTTTTTTTTTTCTTGTAGTAGCTGTTAAATCAGAGTTCGTAGAGTATTCTTGTGGAGAGGGCCGAACGCTTCAGTAGTATAATAGATGCAACTATGGTTCGCGTCGGTCGACCCTCGGTTGTGTACACATTATTCTGGATCGGACGTATGACCTCGGCATAAATCGTGTGTGATAATACTCGAAGTCCTTTTACACTTGATATTACTTCCATGACTTGAAAATTATAATTTACTTGATGGCTCCTATTTGGTTGAAGGTAGTATGTGTTAGTTGGAGATCTTAAGTGACATCTAGTTAAAGAATTAACTTATTTTACTGTTCATTATTGCGTTATTATTATTGATGTATTCCATGCCTATTTAGAATGTTTGTACTTTATTTATTGGCCCAAAGTAAGTGTCGATGTCGACCCCTCGTCACTACTTCTTCGAGGTTAGACTAGATACTCACTGCGTACATGTTGTTTATGTACTCACGCTACACTTCTGCACTAATCGTGCAATATCTGAGGCAGGTGCATCTAGCGGCCATCCAGGCGCGTATCCCAGTTACCCCAAGGCTTAGTGGTGAGGTACTCTCTATTCTCGTCCTGTAGTACCCACAATCTCTCTTTTGTATTTATTTTCTGTCTATCTTACTCCAGACCTAATATAGGAGGTTTTGTGTATTCTACTAGATGCTCATACACTTGTGACACTGGGTTTCGGGAATATTCTAGTAGACATTTTATGATTTTGAGTATTAAATTCACTACATTAATATTTCATTATTTTATGCTTTACTATAATCTTCTATTAATCATTCTCTTAATAAATAAAAATCAACAACTTTAAAATTTTAAAAGGAACAATTTCAGGACTAGTTCACCATTGGCTTGCCTAGCGGCATCGTTGGGCACCATCACGGTCTATAAGGAAAATTGGGTCGTGATACCAGTAGTAAAAGTTCACATCATGCAATAACCTCTTCTTCGCCTCAGATTGGATTTCAGGAGGGAGAACTTCACTCACAATATAGTTCACATAATCAGCGTACCACGGGGCAGGGTCATGTGTGTTGGCAAAAAGTTGCTCATTAGGGAATGTCTCCTTAATTTGTCCATCTTCCTCCACGTGTTCATGATTTTCCCGCCGCGACAGATGATCGGCCACTTGGTTTTCTATGCCCTTCCGATCTCGTATTTCTATGTCAAATTCCTGTAATAATAAATCCTAGTGCATCAATCTTGCATTGGATTCTTTATTTCGAAAATAAGTACCTGATTGCCACATGATCGGTGTAGACTATGACTTTTGTTTCCACCGAGTAGGCCCAAAATTTCTCAAATGCCCACACAACTACCAACAATTCTTTCTCAGTGGTGGTGTAATTAGTTGTATATCATCAAGAGTCTTACGCGCATAATATATGGAGTAAAATATCTTGTCCTTCCTCTATCCTAGCACTGCCCCAATAACATTGTCACTTGTATCACACATAAGTTTAATGGCAAGGACTAATCCGGTGTCATAATAATTGGTGCAGCCACCAACTTCTTCTTAAGTTATCAATCGCCTTCAGACATACCTCATCAAAATCAAACGTCATATCCTTTTCGAGCAACCTACACAGAAGAGTGGCAATTTAGAAAAATATTCAATAAAACGTATATGAAAATCCGCATGTCCCAAGAAACTCCAGACACCCTTCACATAGATGGGTGTAGGCAATTTTGCAATTGCTTCCACCTTTGCCTTATCAACTTCAATGCCACTCTTCGAGACCCTATGACCCAAAACAATGCCTTCTTGCACTATGAAGTGGCACTTTTCTCAATTCAACATCAAATTTGTTTCTTCACATCGTGCCCAAATTTTTCGAACAATCATCATAAGAAAACCCAAAGACTGAAAAGTTATTTTACGAAGACTTCTACAAATTTTTCCACTATATCGGCGAAAATGACCAGCATGCACCTCTGGAAAGTGGCCGGTGCATTTCAAAAACCGAATGGTATTCGCTTGAAAGCAAATGTACCATAGAGCATGTGAAGGTCGTTTTCTCTTGATCCTCTGGGGCTATAACAATCTGATTGTACCTCGAGTAACCATCGAGGAAGAAATAATACTCATGCCAGCCAACCTGTCCAACATCTGGTCAATGAATGAAAGTGGGAAGTGGTCCTCGCGGGTTGCATTGTTGAGCCTTCTATAATCAATGCAGACTCTCCACCCCGTCACCGTGCGAGTAGTAATTAGCTAATTTTTCTCATTTTCTACAACAGTCATCCCGCCCTTTTCTGGCACATATTGTACTAGGCTTACCTAATTGCTATAAGAAATGTGGAAGATGATACATGCATCAAGCCACTTAATTACTTCCTTCTTCAGGACTTCCTTCGTAATGGGATTCAACCTCTTTTGTTGCTCAACACTGGGGCAGTGTCCATCTTCCATAAAAAATTTATTCATGTAGAATGAATGACTGATTCTCTTAATATTAGCAATTTTCCACCCCAATGGTTCTTTTGTGCTCACGAAGAACCCTTAGCCTTAGGAGCTTTTCATTTCGAAAATTGGTCTAGATGGATGAAATAATTACTGGCAATATTTCAGCACCCCCCAAGTAGGCATAATGCAAATGTGCTGGCAGAGGCTTGAGCTCCAGTTTCCGAGCTTCTTCAACAGAGGCTTTAGGAGGAGTCAGTGTTACTGGTCGATGTAACTCCTCAAATCTCCCTAGCCCATGAACATACTTGCAAGCCATGTTAAGTACTTGCTCAATTTCTCCCACCAACTCGTCTTCACCTTCTTCTTCATCCCCCAATAAAGCTCGTTCAAGGGGGTCTGTGGGGCTCATATAAGGCATCACTGAGGTCACATTATTTTCCACCACATAAATCGTGGATAACTCTTTAAATTGGACTAGAAATTCAAGTGCTTTGTAAACATTAAAAACCTCCACTTGGTCGCCCACTCTCATTGTCATTGCCATTCATACACATCAATAATAACTCGATCCATGGCTAGGAATGGACGCCCTAAAATAAATAGGACTTCCTGATCAGGCTCATAGTCCAAGTTAATAAAATCAGCAAGGAATATAAGAAAACCTACTTGGACTAACACGTCTTCAATCACCCCTTCTGGACTAGCAAGTGAGCGATCCGCCAATTGCAAAATCAAAGTAGTCGGTAGCGGCTCACCTGACCCCAACTGCCTGAAGACAGATAGTGGGATCAAATTGATGCTCGCTCAAAAATCACATAAGGCTCGGCCGACTGTGTGCTTACCAATCGAAATTTGGATAGTGAAACTACTTGGATCTTTCAGCTTCTGAGGTAGCTTGCTTTGAATTCTTGAACTACATTCTTCTGTGAGCGCCGCAATTTTGAACTCGGCTAACCTTCTCTTATTTGCTACTATGTCTTTGATATATTTTGCATATTTGGGCATTTCCTGCAAAATGTCTACCAACGGATATTAATTTGCACTTGCTTCAAAATATCAAAGAACTTCTTGTAAGATGCATTATCCTTCACTTTTTGCAATCTTTGAGGGAAAAGGTGGTGGCTTCGCAACTATTGGTTGTGGTTTTTTTTGCCACAGCCTCTTCAACTGGCTTCTCTGACTCCCTTGCAATTTCTGAATTTACTTCTATGGTGGCCTGTTTTTAACTAAAAGTCACTTGCTTTCTCTTATTCAATGGGAGTTTTTCTAATTCTCTCTCATCCTCAGTGACACAACATTAATAGGAGCCTTAGGATTAGCCTTCATGTCATTTGGAAGGGCTCCAACTGGCCGAGAAGTTTGGGCACTAGCAGGTTGCACTATTTTCTCTCTAAATTATGAATGGCAGCTGAGTGGGCTGCCACTTGGGCCTGATGGTCATCCATCATTTTCTTTAGCTTCTCCTCGATATGGCTCATTGAGTTTATTGGTTATTCAGCCCGTGATGGTCTATATTTTTGTTGAGGAGCTTGTGGCCTGTATTGGTTCTGAGTACATTGATTTCCACCTCAAGAAAAGCTTGGGTGGTTCCTCCAATTTTGATTGTATGTGTTCTCATACTGATTTACCTGGCCCCCATTTGCATTGCCCACGAAACATACAGACTTTATATTTGCTGAGCATTGATCGCTCGTATGACCCTCTCCACAAACTTCACAAAATGGTCGAACCTACTACACTGGCTGAGCTTGTTGCTTATTGATAACTAGGGTCATCTTATTAACTTGGTTGGCCAATGTTGAAACATGCGCTTATAATGCGAAAATAACATCGAACTCAAGGACCTCTGTGGATTTATGGACCGTGTGTCTGCCCATCTCTCCTTGCCAATCAGGATTATTTTCGGAGAATTTGTTCAACAATGCATAAATTTCATCAAAACATTTCTCCAACACTTGACCACCTGCTGCAGCGTCTATAAAATCTTAGCCATTGGGTGTAGCCCTTCTAAGAAGGTATGAGACGACACTTCATTAGTTTGGTTGTGATGAGGACACCCGAAGCATCCCCTTGAACCTCTACCAAGTAGGACTGTGCATAATTTGGTAAATACCGAATTACCATACCGAAACCAAAAAATTTGGTATTTGGTTTAAATTTATAAAAAGAATTGGCATTTGGTATTTACAATGATAATACAAAAATACCGATACCGTACCGAAATGTATAATAAGTTACAAAATACATATATTATTGATTATAATATACAAAGTTACATAACACTTTTCTTTGGTATGCATGTTGAGACTGTCAGTAAAGCCCATGTACTTCTTTAGGAAAATGAAAGAACGAGGTAGGCTGCAAATTTTGACTCTTATTCTTTAAGATGCCAAGCATCTTAGCATAATACTTTTACAGTTTTAGGGTATTTCTGCTCATGTATTCAATTGCATATGTTGGATTAGTCCTTGTTGTATTCTCTAACTTCATCAATTAACTCTAAGCAAGTAGCAAGACATTTTCAATGATAAAATTTATTCCTTTTTGTACCTTTTTCTTTCTATAGGTTGATACTTGCTGGTTTTGGATAAAATCTTGTCAATAGTCATGTAAGCTTAGAATGTTTTTATTTTTATATTTGTGAGTACTTTAATTAATTTTTTTTACAGTTTATGGCTTTATGCACTACTTAATATTGAAACCGAACAAACCGAAGTTACCGTACCGAATAAACCGAAATCGATAGGAGAAAAGTCGAACCATACTAAATATAATTATGTACGATATTGGTATAGCATTTTTAGAACCAGAATACTAAAAATACCGAACCGAAATGTCTAAATACCGTACCATACCGACCAACGAACACCCCTACTCCCAAGCTGAATATAAGGACTTCCTTGACTTCTGCTTAGAGGCGACTAGCTACTTATGATCTTTGCAGTTTTGCCAGAACGGAAGAACCGTGCAAACAATTTACGAGCCAGATCATTCCATGATATAATTAGAGTTAGCCGGTTCCGCCTTCAACCATCTCTTCGCTTCGCCCAACAGAGAGAAAGAGAACAATGTGAGCCTCACATAGTCCAAAGTGAATCTATTAGTGATATAAGTATCATTCTCAAAGAAGTTCAGAATGTGTTGTCGTGGATCCTCACTTGGTAGACCCATAAATTGCATGTTTGCATGTAGCAGCTGGATCATCCTCTATTTTAGCTCAAAGTGCCTAGTGATTATGGGCTTCACGATGTTGGAGGTGACATTAACAATGCTAGGCTTCGCCACCTATTGGACTGCCATATGCTACTCGTCCGCCATGTCCACGGGTAGTTGAAAAAGTGCCTGGAGATTTTTTGTGTCCCTTTCTTCTCTCAACCTCCTGTGAAATATTTTCTCAGGTCCGGGTCAAAGCTTTGAAGTCTATCTTGACTCTTGATCCTTTGCATTAAAACAAAGTACTTGAGAGCAGAGCAACCAATAAGAAACATTAGACTTAACGAAATAAATAACAAAAGTATAAAGCTAGTAAAGTAGTCAATATTTAATTCCCAGGCAATGATGCCAAAAAAAATTGTTGGTTCCGCAAGTGCACACCCAAGTATACGTGGTCAACAAGTAATACAATGATAAGTAGAGTGTCGAATCCGCAGATACTTGTGTTTAACTACCCACTAATTTCCCTTAAATTATTATTCAGTTGAGTCAATCAAATTTGAATGGTGTGATTATAACTAAGCAGCAAACGTTATAATTAACTAATTTAGTAAGCATAAAATGGTTGTTGAGAATTCAGTAGAGATAAACATTCCAGGGTTGTGATCAATTCACCACTCCAATTGTGTTCTAATTAGCTCTCCTTTTCATGCAATTCGCTTATGGTTGCTAATTAATTGAGTAATTACTCTCGTAGCATTCTCCTGAATTACTACTCGACTATTCAAAATAGATTAACGCATATATTCCTATGCAATTAATCTATCAAGAATGCATTAAGATCCTGATATTAAATTGAGCATAGTGGTTATCTATATTCCTATCCTAGCCTCAAATCTATCTCCCACATCAGACATAATCTAGACATAACATTCCCAAGCATAGCATAGATAGTAAATAGAACTCAATTGCTGGTCAAACAAACAAACACACATAATTGAAGAAACAATCATGTGTTAGTGAATTATAATAAAAAAATGTAAACTTCGAACAACAATATTCATGGCTAAATCACAACCCTAGAACTAATGGGTCTTAGCCACTCATGATAATGTTAAACAATTTAACAAGTGTTAACTATTGAAAATACTGAGAAAGATGACAAACAATTGAGAATTCTTGCTCCCGAGTGTTCCATGATTGTGTTTTCCTCTCAAAGTGGCGTCTCCCCTTCCAAAATAGGTTTAGACTTTTTTTTATACGAGTTGAGAGCGTGTAGGGCCGAAAAAACTTGTTTTGAGCAATATAAGAGACTTTCCCGCCACCCAGCGTCCAGGGCAGGGCGTCGCTCTAACCCTGCGCTGGGTTGTGCCAAAAGTTTTGGAGGCATGTTTTCTGCGCCCCAGGCTACGCGACACGCTGGCCAGGGCGCTGTCCTGGGCACTTTTCTTTTTTTGTTTTCTTTTTGCTCCAAATCATACACTTTTGTCCCGCATTGCTTTCGGGTGACTCCTACGAATTAGCATAAATCATTATATTACACATACAAAAATCATGAAATATGAGTAAAATTCGAAGCGATATGCATATAAATACACATACTTTAAGCCAAATATTAGAGATCCAAACTTCCTGTGCTATCAAGTTTATCAACTAATAATGTCATCTTGATATGGTCATTATTGAAGATCTATAGATATCTACTTGAAGTGAACAAACAATCATACATATCTTGAGGAATATACAAAATATTAGCAAACAAAGAAGACATAAAGAATATTTGTTAGTTTGAAAAGTGCACTCTAGGAAGTGGAGTTTATTCTTCTAAAAGACTTAAGTCATGCAACTCAGGCAAGATATTAAGAATCTTTTTTTAATTTTTGTACGGGAAAAGAAAGGAACTCTCTCTTTTCGTGCTTGACGACCTAATTAACTGTTTACAGATTTTAATAAAGTCATACTGAGAAATATTATATTTTTTGAACCATAAGTTAAATATTTGAATATATTATGTTATCTTATGATGAAATATCAAGATTTTCTAGAAATAATCTATTTTAGTTTTGAATTCCTATTTAATCGTCAGGTGTTTTGATGATATGAGGTCACAAGACAGAGCTAGAAGATAATGGCTTGAGAACTATGGAGTTGGAAAGGAATTATGTTTTTTGTAGCTCGAGAATTGGTTACTTTCCAAATTTCTAAGCTTATTTTTTTAATTTAGGAAAATATAATACAATAAGAATTTTTTATATTTGCTTAACGGGATATTTTTCAAGCTGTTGTGAGGTCAAGAGTTACTAGTATTATACATACTTGAGATGGAATATAAGATATTTTATATTTTGTTTGAAACATTTTTCTTTTCCCCGTTGTGGTGGCTATTTGACATTTTTTTAATAAAAAGCGTCAACTTTATTTATTACAATTTATTTACGTAATGAGTTAATTATCATTAGTCCAACAAAAACAATTCCTAATGCACTCTTTATCAAGATAACTATAATTCGACAAATTATTATGCTTCTACAACATGTTGGTGCTATTAAAGTTAGTTATAGACTTACAGTTAAGTTGTATACTGAATGAAATTCAGCACTTAATACATTAAAATAACTAATGATGCAAACGAGTCATGTAAATGCTTCGCTATCATAAAAGATACTCTGACAGTTACTGCTCTTTGATCCAAGTAGAGAAAAGAAAATTATTTTGGCTCTATAATATTTCCCAAGGATTCAAGTACATGGCATAAAGTAACTAGTCTCACCAGATTGATGAGAATATGTTTGGAAAAAAAAACATTCAAAGCATATTTTTAGTCACTAAATAAACATTAAGCAAAAATTTAGGTTCTTGAAAATGACAATTATTTATCAGAAAATTTATGCATATAATGAATTATATTTATTTATTCGTGATGTTACCTAATAATATTCATTTAAGTTAGAAATAAAAAATACGCTATACAACAAATTTTTATTAGTAATTTGAAATTAGAATATCTTATGATTTTTTTCTTTATAACCATGTCTATTATTATTCGTCGTAGTTAGATATGTAGGAATCAATAAAGATGGACAATTAAGTTATTTAGTTAGATGTTAGTTATAATTGTTGAAAAAGATTTAGTAATAATTAAAAATAAATAATTTTGTAGTAAATTCTTTGGATGTCCTAGAACTAAAAAGTTGGTATGGGAATTCTAGAAAAATATGTTTATACAAGGTAAAACTTTTAATAAATTTTAAATTCCTAATAATTAGGATTTTTTTACATATTAATGATTTATAAATAAAAATTTAGTATATTAGGAATATAACTTAAATTATAATTTGTTCGATGTAAAATTTATTTTTAAAGGACAAAATGACAAATGGCACACAAGTCTCGTACATAGAAAATAATGAAGAAATCAGCGCACCATGACAAATTAATCTTTACAACATCAAACTATGGGTTATAGGGAAAACTATCACTCCATAAATAATTTTAACAAAAACTAGTCCAAAAATAATATATTTATTAGAAAAGACCCAAATGTCATTTTAATCCACACAGTTTTTAATTAACGTTAGTTTTTAAAAGCATACAATAAGCTAAAGCAGGTTTTAGAGAATCGAGCACTTTAATTCGATTTAGAAGCATCCCACGCTCTGACCACTAAGCATCCTCTAATTTTTTTTTCTTTTTTTTTTTTTTTCTAAACCAACCGAAGATGAAAATACAGATTATATCCCTAGTTTCGTGAACTCTACTCAATACGTCAATTTTTCTTAATGCGTCAAAAATTTAAATACGCAAATATATAATTAGTGCGGCATTTAATTAATTATAGTAATTATTAAGACTTGTATTACTATACTAGCCTGTTTAGGAAAGTATGTTGAAAGGGGAAAAACCACTAAACTATCCCAATTTTCATCTACCCCCACCAAACTTCTAAAGCCCTTTCCTTCTTTCTTATTTAACCCCCTTCTAATCAAACCACAGATTCTGACATCCCTTTGTGGACTTTGGAGTTGGACACGACAACTGTTCCCTTTCAAACATTATTATAACAATTCTACAAAAAATCAATTTCCTAATCTCCCCTTTTCCCCACACCATAATCAACCTACCTTTTCCCCCAATTCACCCTCTCCAAAAGGTGCCCTACTTACCTCTCGCTTTTAGGGTTTTTTAGCATCAATTTCAGCTGCAATTGGGTGTTCCTTTTGGCTTGATCATCTATAGGTCTGAACTGCGATGGAGTCTGAGGATGATATGCACGATGCTAATGATATGGAGTCGGTGGATGAGGATTTCTACAGTGACGGTGATGGCTATGGCGGTCCTGCGCTGGATAGTGACGGTGATGATGCTGATTATGATTTTATGGGTAATGAATCCGATGATTCCAATGACCAAGCTGTCAATCGCTCCCAGGTTTGGGCCCGTTTTGTTCCACTGCGTATCACTACTTCTTGTAACTTCCTGAAATTGTTACGTAGAGCAGTAAGATTAAGATGAGGGGTTATTGGAATTGGGGTCTTTGATTTTGATTTGGTTGTGTATTTCAGTATGAAGCTTGCCCCGTATTGTACACCTCTTACTCTTCTTCCTTGTCTTAAACTGTGGAAAGGCACCACGTGATGAACGAGTAGATGATCTTGCTTGATGGGTTGCGGATTATGATGGGTCTCAATGTTACGTTTTGTGTAATTTCCCTATAAAGCCTGCACCTTTATTGTATCCTCATACATGGGGATATAATAATTGCGCCGTGTGACTTCAAAAATTACTCTTTTTTATTGTCTAAACTATGGAAAGGCATTACGTGATGAACAAGTAGACGGTCTTGATTGATGGGGTTGTGGACTTTGATGAGTTCTGATGTTATGGCTTTATGTAATTTTATTTTGGACGATGTTCCAATTTTTTAAAGGAATTAGTATATGGTTTATAGCTTAAATGAACAGACTATTGGAATCCTAATGAATAGTGAATTGCTGTGTCTGCTATATGTACTTGCTTTTTTTTGTTTTTTGATTCTGGGGTAAGTGTGGGACAACTGTAGATTCTTAGCTAGTAATCACTTTGATGTGCTACAAAGGGGCTTCTCCTGAGCTAGAGTTGATTTATGACAGCTTTGATGTGTTAGAAGTAGCTTCTCTTACCTGTGCTATTTTTGTTTGGTTTCTCCTTCTTCTTAGTCATTAATACCTCGTCGGTTTCGTATTCACATGCTGCTGTTGCAATTTGCAGAAAAATTATACAGTCTTGAAGGAAGAAGATATACGTCAACGACAGGAAGATGATATAACGACAATTTCGGCTCTTCTGTCCTTACAAAGAGAAGCTGCCTGTATACTACTTCGACGTTATAACTGGTAACCTGATCTTTTTTCCCTTTAACCTAGCAACTTAATAGTTATTCTGTGTGCCTTTGGATGCTATTGCTTGTATTGACATGTGTTCTGTAGCTTTGACTTGATGAATATCTTTGGAAATGTGAATGGTGCATCATCCTATGCTCTTGTGCTTTCCGCTTGTATATGAGTTATGACGGACTTGGTTTTTGGTTTTCCTCCTGCTTGACTTGTTTTTAAAGAAGACTAAAACTATGATGATTTTAGGAGTGTGAACAAGGTGCATGAGGAGTGGTTTGCTGATGAAGAAAGAGTTCGCAAGTCTGTCGGTTTGTTGGAGAAGCCTGTTATCCATCTCTCAAAAGTTAAGGAAGTAAGTTCTCTACTATTTTTGCAGATACGGATGCGATTTTTAGCCAAATAATCAATGATTGGTTGATACTGCTTTCTCTTCCCGGTGACCCAAATCTATATATATTGCTTATTTCACCAAGATATCCTCTTGGGCAGGTGGCGTGTGGGATTTGCTTTGACAACTTTCCTCCTGATGGCATAAGATCTCTTAAGTGTGGTCATCCTTTTTGTACTACCTGCTGGAAAGGTTTGTTTCTCGTTGAAGCTTTTGGCCCACCTATAGTTTTGCTTTTGCTCTGAAATTGAAGGAAGTGGCTAAATTTTGACGCGCTTTGAGGTTTATTATCCGGTTATTTGTTTTCATTCTTTTTCCCTGGTTACAAATCCTTCTTTGTCGAAAAGTGTAAGCCATTTGTACGTGCAAACCCTAGAATCTTGGCACTAGTTTTACTTTCCAGATTGTGTCAAGCCGGTAGTAACCATGACCTGTTTATCAATTAAGTATGCACATCTTAAGATCTATTGTCTGGTCATCTTGGAAAAGTGGGAAGTCCTTGGTACTGCCAAGCAGCAATCTAGTTTCTAGTTCCACTTCATTGATGCACGTGAGGGTCTCAAATATCAGCTTTTTAAATGCTGCGGGGGTGGCAACTTAGTTTGAGCAATATGTTGAAATGGTGTGTGTGGATCATTTAGGGAGGCAATATAAAATTTTGATGCACGTGAGGCTGTCAAATGTCAGATTTTTGAATACTGCCATGCTGGCAACATAGTGTGAGCAATGCGGTGAAGTGGTGTGTGGGGATTTAGGGGGGCAATATAAAATTGTACCCTCCAAGTTGTGATGAACACTAGATAATAGGAGAGAGTGACTTATCTCTTAGTCTGGAGGATAGCATCACCAAAATTTCAATGTTGATGACCTTATTCTCAATATTTGCTTCCACGCTTGAGAGAGAAAATAACTAAGTTGGTCTAACAATCTAAGAGACATGATGGGAATTCTATCAGAAGAGGTGGCTTTATCTAATGAAGGAGGGCTGTTATGTTTATCATCTTAGCTTTAGGAGGGAGTACATTGAGTGGTTAAATTGAAGTTTGTTTTAAAAAATTGAGGACCAATCATGAATACTGTTGCTTAAATGGTTACCGGTGAGGCTTTTATTGCAGCATCAGCAAGGGAGAACAATCCACCGCATCTCTTATTCTGTTCATATTTTTACTGAAGAATTTTGGTTGTCGTTTACCTTCCGTGTCTTTGCGTGGGTCATTTGTTTTCTTGTTTAATGGTTTTGTCCTTGTTCTGGCAGCTTACATTACCACATCCATTAGTGACGGCCCTGGATGCTTAACACTGCGGTGTCCTGACCCATCATGTGATGCTGCCATTGGTCAAAATATGATTGATTCGTTGGCATCTGGCGAAGATAAGGACAAGTACTATCGTTACCTTCTTAGATCCTATATTGAAGACAATAGAATGGTAGGTGTCTAATGCTCTGCCAGGTTGGTGTGTTTTTAATGCTAGGAAAATTAAGGCAAGGCCGTGCATTGAGCTCAAATTGAAAGGTCTCATGTGCTTCTCACATGGTTTCAAAGTTTGGTTTTTAATGAGCTAGCAATATTACATTGGACATTGCACCTTGGTGCAAAAGGATTATTTGTGCATCAATATGTTGTCCATATCCCAGTAGAGGTGCTTGTTTAGTTTGCTCACTCATTCCGTATGCATTTATTTATTCAGCATGTGATGAGGAAAAATACTAATTTTGTTGCCATTACTTTATCAAGACTGTGACCAGGAACTATGCCATAATCAACTAATGGATGTTATTGAGAACTTGTATAGTTCAGATTCTTTTGATCTACCCATGATTATTTGGTTGAAGCATTGATGAAGTAACGATATGCTCCGTGTGATTTACTCACATATTCTTCTGAGTAATAGTTATCCGCTGGCCTAAGATTTTCCTTTCAAAGTGGTTATGCTTCTTTTATACTTCTGTAAGCACATGTGTGGGTGAGAGAGTGTGTGTGTGTGTGTGTGTTGGAACAAAGGCAAGAATGAGGTGAGTCTGGTAGAGGACCTGCATAACAATTGTAATGGAATGACATCTGTCTAATTGGCTAATTCTTGTATGTTTCTAAGCGAGACAGTTGCTTAGAGTTCAGTGTTTTTATCCTTCTGCATTATTTTGGTGATAAGCAGCAACACTAACTATAAGTCTCTTGGTCTTTTATCTCACCTATACATAATTTTGCTTCTCCTGCTCTCCTTCACTCTTCCACTTTGTTTTCTGTCTTTTGCATTTTTTTTCTATCTAATATTCAAGATAAGCAATAGTTTGTACATATTCTTTGCAGTTTTTGCTGCTTTCTGGTATAGATGATCTGTTTTTGCATGAACTTTCTAGTAATGATGTATACATCTAGTATAAGGGATATCCCTTCACATTTATAAATTAATTGATGCTGCCATCTCTGCTGAGTGGTTTGGATCTTCCATGGAGTACTTAAATTATCATTGATTGTTATATATCACATTGTATTGACATGTCTTTTTCTTTTGGGTCGCAAGGGTTCTTCTCATCACTGTTGATTATTTGCCTTATTGGTACGAGGTGTAATATCTTTGTTTACCTTGTTTTCTGTAGACAAAATGGTGTCCTGCCCCAGGTTGTGATTCTGCAGTAGAGTACGATCTTGGAAGTGGAAGCTATGACGTTACTTGCGGTTGTTCCTTCAGTTTTTGTTGGAATGTAAGACTCATCAATTTTCTATTAGCTTTATCTTTTAGTTCACGAGACCGTCATTCTTACTCTTTCATTGTTCCCTTGCAGTGTACAGAAGAGGCTCATCGGCCTGTGGACTGTGATACTGTGTCCAAATGGATTTTGAAAAACAGTGCCGAGTCAGAAAACATGAATTGGTAAGAATTTTTTGTTCTTGAAAAAAAAAACAGAGAGCTTCTGTTTCTTTTTGGTGTTTGCTTGGGTAATATATTCGTGCAGTTTAAGGCTGTTGTATTTGATGGTTTGCCTTCTGTTCCTCTCCAGAATGATTAATCTTTTCTGATTTAGATTAGTAACAAGAGTACTCGCTCCTTTTAATTGTATGTAATAGTACTTTTGTGGGCACAAAATTTGAGTAAGAAAGGCACAAAATTTGAGTAAGAAAGGAAGACCATTGGCACATCAAAATATATACTCTAGTATAACATACCAAAACTACCTTTAGAACCTGGGTAAAATAAGATTTTAAAATTAAATAGTATTCAAATATATTAAGGTGTCAATCTTTCTGAAATCATATAAAGTGGAACAGAGGAGCATAATGCCACTTATAGGGGGGAGGGATACTGAGCTGGTGACTAGGTCAACACGTGACACAAGGGTTGGTGAATGATCAATATTTTATTACTCCTTTTGTCCCAATTTATGTGACGGTATTTGATTGAGCCCGAAAGAAAGGAAGACTTTCGAAACTTGTGGTCTAAAATGAGCCATACATGTTTGTCTGGCTTTAAATTATCTCATTAAGGGTAAATGGGCAACTTATCAAAAAATATTTTTACTAAATGCAGAAATGTGTCCTTTTTGGGATTGACTAAAAGGAAAGATGTCACATGAATTGGGACGGAGAGAGTAATATATATAAACGAGAACAAGAAGTTTTGATCGTCCTCACAGGGACAGTTGTGACCTTTGCCAATAGCATCAAAAGGTGGTGTGTGAGGACACCTAGCAAACTCTCTGAATGTTTTATCAAATGTTTAGATAGGGGCACAACGTCATTGCTTTTCTCCCTATTTTTCTCTCTTTTTCTCTCTTTTCTCCAATCCTGAAACTTCCTATAGCTTCACTTCCCTCTGGCCGTTCCTTTTGGAAAATTGCAGCAATGTGCTAACCAAGCTTTTTCTGTTCCAACCCCTAATCAAGCTTTGAATATGGCTATAAAATGATGAACATAACATATGCTTATATAAGAATGGATACCGTTCTATATAGAAACTGATAAATATATAAGAATAAATACTATTCTTATTTTTCTCTATAACAACAACAAACAACTATACCTCAGTCCCAAATAAGTTGGGGCGGCAATATGAATCCTCATTCCTTAAATTTAGCTCACCATTCTTATTTCACTAAAACCATAAATATGTTTCTATTAAGTTTACATATAAAATATTTACTCTTATATATGCAATTTCTCTTAGAACATATACTTTTAAATAAGAACAAAAATATTTACAAATACTAATACGACCTCCGTCTTATTTTATGTGGTGGGAGTTGGAATACAAGGGTCAAATAATTTAACTTTGTTTTGAAATAAAATTTACATATTTAGAACTACATAAAAAGTACTATAGGTCACGATAGTCGATAACTAAAATTACTTGTATTTGAAAAATAGTGGTCAAATAAATATCTCTTTAACTCTTTAAATAGTAATAGTGCCACATAAGGTGGAATAAAGGGGGTAACAAAGACTTTCAGTTATTAAAGTAAATTCAATCATAGAGTTACTTATGACACTGATATTCTACACACAAAAGATATGGGTGATTTTCACTAATAGGCTGATTTCGTGCCACTGTTTAAGTTTTGACACTGTTTAGATAAGTTTTACAAAAATAGCTTGCGGGTCAGAACTGCAAGTTCTAGACAGATAGTTAGAATTTCTAATGGATGAACAAACTTGCATGGGGACTTGTGCAAAGCTTTTAAAAACTTATTTTTTTGTTTGTTTCAGGCAAAATAGAAAAATTGGGAAAAGATATGAGCTAATTTTAATTGTTGTATTTTGCATATTTTTATATAAAACACCTGATATTCATAGTCAAATTTGAACTAATTTTTGAATTCCTTTGAGTCTTTTTTTTCTTCAACGCATTCCTTGGAGTCCAGATAGGTTTTTCCAGGAACAAATGTCAATACAGGGCAAATTAAGGCTAAGTTCGTCTAACGAAATATAACTGATTATGCACACAGTAAGAAAACAACTTCGCTCCTCCATGTTATACATTATTTCAACTAAATATGAAATAATTGAAATTGCTCATTTATCTGAAAATCACTACCAAAGGCAAAATTTTAAGGTGACTATCAAAGAGTCAATTATTAATATTTTAAATAGCAAAAACTGAAAGAAAGAGCAACTACCATGATACAGTGTTGCAATATTACAACTTGGTGTATATCTCATAAAATCTATGCATGTATTTATTAAATCTATAGTTTTAGTGTAAAAACAATTCTAATTTATTGCATGCACTTGGGCCCCTACTTAGCACGGGCTAAATGTCACCAGTCAATTGTATGCTTGTACTAATCAACTATGGACTTCTATCTTATTTATTGATTTAGACATGAAATATTTAAGCTTTGAAGAAGCCCATGTCCTTATAAAAAAACGAAGAAGCCCTGTCTAATGAACCATTATGATAGCTCAAGAAAAAAGAAAAGTAGACTTTTAAAAAAGATATCTTTCCAAGGAGAACCAGATCAATCCCCTCCCTAAAAGCTAGTTGCCTTTTGAATTCATATAGCTGGGAAAAACATTTCGGATGTAAAACATTTCGGGCAATTTTATCTCTTGATGTAATTTTTCTGCAGTACCTTCTTTGTACTCTACTAATGAAATATGTGATTTATCTACTTTTCCCAAAAAAATAATGTAGTGCAACTTCTTAATTTTGTCGACTCTTTATCTTATACATAAGAACCAATCTTTATAAGTTTGCATTTCTGGATGCCTTATCATTGAAACCATTACCTGCCCCTCTCTCTTCCCCACAAAAAAAAAATTAATAATGTAGATAGCCTTTTTCATAAAATAGAAGAGAAATAGTAGTTTTGGATAGTGTTTTCCTTGCAGTAGACCAGAGACATGGTATATTCATACTGAGGTATTTTTGGAACAGCCTGTTAAGGAGAGAGGGTGGTGACATTCCTCTCTCTATGTATCTGAAGAGCACTTATGAAGGTGCACAAAAAGCTTCATCGGTTGTTCTCACTGATGAATTCTCTTAAAAAAAATGTTTAGGAATGCATCTCTCTTTGCATGAGCAGCAGCATAGCGAGCCATTTAACAGTTGATAGTATGGGGAAAAAAGAAGGAAGTCTATGTCAGTGGTACTTCATCTTAAAATGCATGAAAAGACATCAATCATCTGTTATTTCAGTTCCCTAGTTCCTGGAGGCATATCAACTGTGTGAAACATGTTTGGACTTCATTTGATAATGCTGATGTGTAGAAGACGTGATGCAAGGTCGAAAGACATAGGGGAGCTTCCGGATAACTCGAACATTCTCTCCCACAAGCTGGTGGGACTTTCTTGGTCTTTTCTACCCTTTAGGAGGACTTTATGTGCCAATTACTTCAGACAACTATGAATAAAGATTTAGACTTTCGATTATTAATAAGCTCTTCCCTTGTTGCTGAGACAATGATGCTAATATGGTAGAAAAAATATGATTGTGTTCAACTGTTGTCTCGATGTCAAGGACACTTGGTCTTGAAGTGTATGAACTGTCTATCTAAAAGAAATAAGTTATTAGAGTGTGGACATTTTTTCTATGTTGCTCGAATATGCTGCCTCACCCGTGTTGGAACCTCTTCGAAGGATCCAGCACACACTTGGCTTTATTTTTAAAGATTTTGTGCAGCTTAGCATTTTTGTTTGTTTTAGTTTATGTCACCACGATCCCATACGCGTGGAGCGGACCCACCTTGTAGGAAGAGGGTTCAGTTGAACCCGCTTTGTTGGAAAAATTAATTATTTTTACCTTGGAATTTCTTTAGGGTAAATATTATAATATCTGAACCCGCTTGACACTAACAGAAGTTGTAGACCAGTGGCAAGTGGGTTCATAGTAATTAAGGCTAGGGTCACAAGATCGAACCTCTTCTAAGACAGCGAACTAGCTATGGCCTTTTTGCTAAAATTTGCCTATTGTTAGGTCTTGTTGTTTCCTAGTTGTCTTTGTTTTCTTACTTTTCTTTATGATTTCTTTTATTTATTAAAATTCAACAAAAGCTATCCTTGTTAAAATCCTCCACTGTGCTTCAAAAAAATTTAAACCTTTCTAGAAAGTGAGTTTTTATTCTAGTGCTTTATCAAAATTACTTATAATCTTTTAATTTAGTTTAGCTTAGTTTATTTTATATTGAAATTGTTAATTTGTGTTATACTCAAAAAATTAGTTTGGTGTAAATATCTTTTTCTTTAATAATTTGTATAAATTAGTTTAGTTTATTACTCTTTTTTTCGTGTCTTTTGTTTGTAACAACTTTGTATGTTAAATTTCTTAGAGTTATAGTATGATTTTTAAGTAGATTAAATACTTTTTGGTTAAAATTGCTAAATTTTCTGAAATATAATTTGTAAAATTATGTGGATAAATTTAAAAAAAATTAAAGGACGAATATTTTTAAAAATTTCTCCGTGCCTTTTTCTTTTAACAAAAAATAAACGACTTTATTTTGAAATGATCTGATGAACAAAGAATTGTGGTTAGCGCTGCACTCGTACAATCGACTACTGTGTTCTTTGATTGAACCCACTTGTACAAAATCCTGGGTCTGCCACTGCGCGTGGTCTGATTTTTTGGGTCAAACACGTGGAAATATTTTGCTGATTGATTGCAAAGGGACTCAAATTCACATCTTCTTTGCTCTAGTATCATGTTGATGTACATGAACCGTCTCATCATGTTGATAGAGATAGAACACTAGTATTTTTATTATATGTCTACAACACATAATAATTGTGATATATATTGTCAACGGAGTGGATAACGAGTTATACTGATCTATATATTTTGTTCAGTGTTTCTTGTTACCCACTGCAGTTTGGGGTTGAAATCGTTTTGGTTAATATGCTGAGTACACTTATTAGATCCCAAATAAAAACAGGCTTGTTTGTCTGACATTTAACTTTTCCTTTGTGGTGATTTCAGGATCTTGGCTAATTCCAAGCCCTGTCCAAAGTGCAAGCGGCCAATTGAGAAGAACCAAGGGTGTATGCACATGACTTGTACGCCACCATGTAAATTTGAGTTTTGCTGGTAAGACTTTGACACCTAGACCTATTCTGTACGTTAGACTGCTCTTTCTTGAACTTCACTACCTACCTTGCACTCTTTTTTGTGGGAGCGCAAAAGAAAAGAAACATATCTATCAGTGAACATGTCTTGAAGTTCTACATGATAAAAGTTCAGGGTGATTTGCGTCGAAGATTATTCTAGGGCATTCATTGGGCTTACTTTTTCAGGGATTTTCCTTGTTTGTTATACATGTTAAAGTAGATGATCAGCGGATATACTCATTTGACATATGTGGTTACCCAAAGGTCCTTACTCATGGTGTATTATATCCCGTAGGTTATGTCTTGGTGCGTGGTCAGACCATGGTGAAAGGACTGGTGGATTTTATGCATGTAATCGCTATGAATCAGCAAAACAAGAGGGCGTGGTGAGTTGTTTTTTCTGGTTTGTGCATAAATGAATTGCAGTCTATTATTGTACAACCTATTCTTTGAATTTGGGTTTGTTGTAATTGTTGATCCTGAATGTAATAGATGATGTACTATATACTCATGTACACGTTGTTGCATATAGTATGATGAAGCCGAGAGGAGGAGAGAGATGGCCAAAAACTCTCTGGAGAGATACACACATTACTACGAACGTTGGGCAACCAACCAATCGGTATGAATAACTCTGTTTGGCTAAAAATTTTCAGTTCTTGTTTATGTGTAAGTGGGTATTTTTCTAGTTGGTTTTATTTGTTAGTACTTCCATTTTCTCTAATCATCGATTTCACAAAATATCCGTGGACATTTTTGAATTATTAGTCTATGAGACTGACTGATAAAGGAAACTGGTAAAGAAGGGGGATATCTTTTTCCTAAATGTCCTTAGTGTTGGCCTAAAGGTCTAGTTGGCTCCCCAATCTAGGTTGGGTTACAGGATACAAAAATGTAGTATGTGAGTCTGCTCCTATACTTTTGTGCCGCATCTTTTAGTCATTAGAACCTGCGAGAGGTGTTTGCCAACTGGACAGGTTTTTGCATCTCTATAGAATTAAAGCAGAGACCATGTTGACACAATGAAAAGGAAACAAGTGAGTTTGACGAGTTGTAAAAATCGGAGCTTGACAGTCCACCATGGTCTATACTCTATAGTGTTAATAACACCAAAATGAATTACAAATACTTGTACTATTGATGTGTAGGCACATCAGCGTCCTGTTTATGCATGTCAAGGGAGTTTGATTCTTGTTGATTTTTAGGTCACACACCCATAGTAACAGTCGGTCTGCTAATCATCATTCGCCTGATGAAGCTTCTCCACCTCTCTACCCACCCATACAGATGTCCATGTCTGGGGCTGTCTGGACAATGTCGAAGGGTTTACTACCAGCTATGAGATACATTTTTCTTTGCCTAGACCAATTTTAATCCAATCACCTTTCCTTTGATTGTATCAAAACTCAGCTTAATCAAATTGTCATGCCTTGTTTGCCGGAGATTTGCAGTTGGCCAAAACATATCTCTCTATGAACATTTAAATCCGTCAGTGTTGGTTGAAGCTGCACCAATATTCTGTAGCCCTTTGTGCACGGAGAAGATCTGTTATAGAGTGTGAGAGGAGGATTAGGGTTATGTGGTATTTACCCTGTTTACTGCTGCTTTCTGGTTCTCCTTTTTGTAGATACTGGAATTAGGTATCCCTACTACAGTTTCCTTTTGGAATTATTGATGATTGATGCCTACTACGAAAATAAGATTATCGACTGATCCCATTGATTTTTATCTCTTGTGAGCTCTCTTCTTCTACTGTTTTCTGGAAACAGATTATACACTTCTTGAAAATGGTGACACATGTATTTATTTGTAAAATTGAAATTTCCTCTTGACGTTGTATACTTCTCGATAATAGTGAAACTTACATTAATTTGTGAAATTGGAATTTTCGTTCACTTTTTGTAAACCTAATATTCCTTGTTTTCCTAATGGCAGTCGAGGCAAAAAGCAATGGCAGATCTGCTTCAAATGCAAACTGTTCATGTAAGTAATGATATCTGCTCCATCCAACAGTTATTCTTGCTACGATGGTACTTTTTTCGTTTATGTGAAGATACTTGGAACTGGGTGCAGTCGTAACTTTGATCTAGAATCTTATCAAGTGTGGCTGTTGTTTGGTTTGATCTTGGTTTGCTGTAAGATCAGTGTGTCTTACTATCGTAGTACGTGGTTTTCTGGTATGATTTAATTTTTATGCCTGGTTGTCATTTTGCTCCGCTTACTATATACAGGCTAATGAAATGACATCATAAGAGGCTCAATGCTGAAGAATTTGTTTGCTGGAAAAGAGTCTTATTTTTTCTTTGCTCTAGTTTATCTCTCAAGGCATGACATTTGATTTTCGTTGTGATATCTACTCAAATATGTGTTTAATGTAGCTTTTGGTGTATCTCTGCAGCTTGAAAAGCTTAGTGAAATACAGTGCCAACCCGAGTCACAGTTGAAGTTCATTTTAGAATCCTGGCAACAGGTGAATACTGCAATCTTCTTCTTCTTCTTCTTCTTCTTCTTCACATTTACATAATACAAACCATAAGTTATTCAAAATGGCATTCCTTCCCTGGGAATCATTTCATGGTTGGCCTTGTCCACATCGGCATTTCACCCTCGATGTGGTACATGTGCCTGTATCTTTTGTAGAAAATCATCAACCTCATCGCATTCCCTGTTTTGAATTGGTTTCCTAAACTATGTCCTAGGACAGTTGGTAGCCAACATTGTACGAACTTTGGCTACTCTGGCCTCCTTATCCATGATAACAGAGGAGGGCGAGGGAAATTGTCTTTTAAAGATAAGTCCTGGCACCACGCATCCAGAGTTGGGGATTCGTCTTTCAAGGTTAAGTTCCAGTATCACACATCAAATGAAATTTGGATCCGGTCCCTTTTCTGTAATCCTTTCTTTCCATCACATTCCTTTCCATATGCGCCTCGCATGAGGTTGCAAATTTCAGATGAAAGACATGAAAACAGTTTCTATCTACAGATGGTTTTTGCAAGAATAATTTTCATCCATAGGGCTTCCGTTTGTATGCAATTCTCGACAGCTATTTCCCCATAAAAGGCTTTGGTTGAAAATGAGTAATATATGAATGCCTAAACCTGCTCACTGGGATGATCCTCTGTCCTTTTGATATGTGAATGCCTAAACCTAATCACTGGGATGCCTAAACCTTTTGATATTGGCAAGCTCATAGTTTCATTTATAGGATTTTTTAAGTCGGACATTATCATTCAGTAGTCAATAGCTGATGCTTCTGTTATTCTGAACTTTGGAATTGTTCTTTTATTGGGGCTTGTAATATGGAGCAATTGATGTTTCACTTTACAAATTGCAGATAGTTGAATGTAGGAGAGTGTTAAAATGGACTTATGCATATGGATACTACTTACCCGAACATGAGCATGCAAAAAGGCAGTTTTTTGAGTATTTACAAGGTATTTAAAGATTTGAGCATCTGTTTTGCTTGTTTTTGAATCATCTACAGTGAACTTGTCTCATGCTTCTGTTTCTTTCTTGTACGCAACAATCTGTACAGGTGAGGCAGAGGCTGGTTTAGAGAGGCTTCATCAATGTGCTGAAAAGGAACTCCAAACTTACCTTAATGCTACCGGACCGTCCAAGGATTTCAATGATTTTCGTACGAAGCTCGCTGGTCTAACAAGGTAATTTATCTGACAAAGTTGCCTAGAAGCATTAAATATGGACATTTTTTCAGCTAAGAGTTAATCTGCTGAATTAATTCAGGAGTTCTGGTTTAATAGTTTTACTTAAATGTGATTGTTATCGAAAAAAGCATAGTCCAGGGTTATGATTCAGTTTTTGAGAAGTGGAAGTGTTTTCCCTCGTGGTTATCAAATTTACTTTTGCACTTGCAAAGTGGCAGAGCAAATAGGTAGGGGGTTTAGGCTTGTCCAGTGATGGTTGATAGTCTTGGTGGGTTGTGATGGGTCATGAGTGGTGGTGCTTCGATTTGCTTTTGGGAGAATTATTGTTTGTGGGTAATTTCTCGATCAGCCTAGATTCATTCAGACTTAGGAAGCATTTGATAGCTACATTGCGTAAGGGAGAATTACAATCCTGCCGAATGGGTTAAATGCCGTTTATCATCTCATGTTTGCTAAATGATTTTAAGGTCGAGATGTCTCATTGCTAGTTCGATCGTGCATTTTATTTGCATTTGGATCACAATTTTAGTCCTTAAGCAGTGGGACATGTTTACACAACAACAACAACAACCCAGTATAATTCCACAAGTGGGGTCTAGAGAGGGTAGGATGTACGCAGCCTTACTGTTTCCGATAGATCTTCGGCTAGTGGGACATGCTTACACATACGTATAAAAATAAAACTATTTGATGCAACAATTTCTTTGCAAAAACTGAACTGTTTGTTTCAGCAATTTATTTTCCAGCACTTCCTCACGCGGAAATAAATCCTTAGCTTAAAAACGAATAGGTTAACCTGGAAAATTGTGATGGGTTAACCAGGCCTGTGCGCCCCCCCCCCCC
>MCJB01003547.1:55488-67909 GCA_002018475.1 Nicotiana obtusifolia | reverse complement strand
CGCCCCCCCCCCCCTTCCCCCCTCCGGATTTGAAGCTCATGGGTTTGGGATTGTAGTCTTTTCTACGTTACTGAGTTCTAAATTAACATATTCAATGAATATTTTAAGATAAATACAGGGTTTTGACCGGACTTAGTGGGTTTGACCAAACCCATTACCAAAGCACTAGCGCCGCTGCTCCCCACTCCAGGTGTAGTGGGCGTGGTAAGACAGGGAGTTGGGGCAGGATGAATCTCTAGGCTGGAGGCAGAGAACTAAATGGGAGATAGATGAGGATGTGAGAGGAGAGAACAAGTTAGGGGTTAGAGTGGTGTAATGGTTTTTGCATACAAGATCTACCATTTATGCTTTCTCTGGCTAAATTCTGCCTTTACTTAAATAACCGGACATATTATTACCCTGAAGTTCTTGTTAAGCAATGATGCCATACGCTCAGATAATCTCCTTCAGATGTTACCATTTTAACGCATGTGTAACAGTATTGTCAAAGGTGCATGTGGGACACCTAAGTCCTCAAGCTAGACGCAAAAGTAGGCTGAGTGCGTTGCCTCACTTAGATAGCGCTTTAGTTCAAGTTCAAGCATCTAATCACTTAAGTGTGTTCCTCTTCACCCATGAGCACCTTTTTGAATAGGGCATTACTAAACGATAACGATTTCATCTAATTATAATTCTTAACTCCTTTCTTTATATAATTGTTCATGTTAAGAGTTATTGATCTTGAGCTATGCATAAAATTATTATTCTTTTTTCGTTTGCGATTTCTTTCATTAAAGCAGCTCTTTAATTTGAGCTTTTCTTTTAAACCCTAAATAGACCTGAAAAACCCTTTTTTCTCTTTTCACCTTCGATACCACTACTGTGTAACTTACTTATTTGATGTGGTCCCGCCCGCCTTTCAAACATGTGGAAGAGATAAGATGACTTTGTGCTTGATAGTGCGTATTGATATATTGACATTTTAATGACCAGCTGTTTTTCTGTAATTGCAACAGTGTTACCCGAAATTACTTTGAGAATCTGGTTAGAGCACTGGAGAATGGTCTTGCAGATGTGGATTCCCAAGGTGCTTGTAGTAAGACACCCAGCTCAAAGAACATAGCTGGGAGCAGCAAGGCCAAAGGAGGTGGTAGGGGTAAGAGCTCCATTCGAACATGAGACTCGAGCAAATACTTGGATGACTATATACTGGGATTTTGTGGGATAATAGGATGTTCAGATGGGTATGTTAAAGACGGATACTCAGAAGAGGCAAACGAGGGGTTGATGATTCTCTAATTGAAGCCAATTGTCAGAGAACAGCATAGAGGTAAAAAAGATCCCCTGAAAATGAAGTTTTGCTCTTGTGCATCTTCAAGGGGAAACTAATGGTTTTGTTGTAAATAGTCTGTGATAGTTAGGTGCTCTTGTGCTCTTGTTCTTACTGGTGACTTGTGTATAAGGGTTCCTTGTGTGTATATAATGATATGTGCTGCTTATATACATTGTTATTGGAATGCAGATAACCCTTTCACTATTTGAGTAGCATGTCAGTATTTTTAACTGATCTCAGGTCTGTTCGGTATAACCCGAAAATGTTTTCGGAAAATGACTTGTTTTGCCTCTGACACTAAACTTTATTCACTACGATAGTAAAGTGATTATAATAGTAAAGTGACGAAGCTTTATCTACTATAGCAATAAAGTCAATTCTACTCATTAAGGTGATCTTATGGTTGTAATGATAAAAGTTTTGTGACTGTACTGTGATACTGTATGAAGTTTGGTTACTTTGATTTCACAGAAGGTAGTTTTATGTCTTTAAATGTTATAGTAGGTAAAGTCTAGGTATTTTAATGTCAGTCACAACAAATAGTTTTCTGACTTGTTGTTTGTGGTAAAGTTCGATTACCAAGTTGAAATTAATCTACACAAACCGATTCCTTTTTGTAGAAGCAAAACTAAGAAGCAAAAACTTTTCTCGATTTCCTAAGAGTGAATTTCGGTTTAAAATAGAAGCTAAAAGAAGATTATAAAAGCTTATTAGATCTATCTTCTCCTTAATAATAGAAAGATCAGTCATCGCCGAAATATCTTGTCATAGAATTACTAGCCTTTAAAAAACAGAAAGTTTAAAACAAGCCATATGTATACTTGATTAATCAAAGAAGTGGAACAAAACCCTGTATATTTCTTTTCATTTTCTTTTTCCTTACATTTCTTAATCTTCTTCTCAGGTACATGAGTTTAATTAGCTAGGGAAATGATACAAGAAAAAAAGTCAAGAATGGAAGAGTTAATTTTTCAATTGCATGGATTTGTCTTTGAAAAGTCTCATGCTGAGTGCATTTAGCATTGCTTTTGAGTATTGGCGTGAACCCATCTTCCAATCCATTCCTGTTGACATCATGACCTTGAAATCTTGGTAACTTATCCTTCCATCCTATATATATATATATATATATATATATATATATATTAGCAAAATGAAGCGACCCAATAAACAAAATAGAGTAGAATTTAATTTCTATATACTGACAACATGAGACTTTTTAAGGTTAATTACCTTATCCAAATCAGCATCAGATATGATGTCGTGGATAGCTTTATCATTCTTGGGGCCAAGATGATCATCAAACAAAGAAACTTTCAAATCTTCAAACTCAATATATCCACTTCGATTCTTGTCAAATTGGAGGAAAGCTTGGCGGAGATGATCGTCGTTGCTTAACCTCTGTAAGTGCACAGCCATTGTCACAAACTCTTCACAGTTTAGCATTCCATTCCCATCTACATCAGCCTTTTCCATAATAGCAAAACAAAATTTATGAATTAAAAGGTATATATATATATCAACATATATAGAGTACTTAAATAGTACTAACAGAGTAATATAAAAGATAGCATTATTTATAAGCTTACAGCATCCATTAGCAACTGGACTTCAGGATCAGCAACAGATTGCCCCATCATATGTAGACCATCTTTGAGTTCTTGGAAGCTTAAGTTTCCATTTTTGTCACTGTCCATCATATAGAACATTTGTTTAATTCCGTGAACTTGATCTTGTGGTAAGTTATCTGCTACAACCTGTAAATACAGGTATGCGTGAAATATATCAAATTTCATGTTACACTTGTACGTCCAAGAAAGAGAAGAGAAAGAAAAATAAAAAGAGAAACACGAACACCAATGAATGACGAGTAATGTTTAATTAAGTACTTACTCTGAGAACTTTTTTCTTGAATTTATTCATCAAAGTGAATTGCTTAATCCTCGCTCTCACCCCTTCTCCCAAACATACGTTAGAGACCTTCTCAGCATTCTGTATCCAGTGATGTTCTTTAAACATCAAGAATTGATCATTTAGTCTGAATATTTACATTATCAGATCACCTAAAAGATAATTAATCATCGATAAAAATGTGGAATTACTAACTTGAAAAAGAAGACAGATTATTTGCTATATAACGTATTACAATACACAGGTCTAATAAATTGATATTGTTACAGAAATACTTACCAAGGACTTCTTCAACTGTCAACCTGCTATAAGGATTTGGATCAAGCATTCCTTTGACAAGGTCCTTAGCTTCATCTGATACTCTTGGCCAAGGATCTCTATTAAAATCTATTGTACCCTTTACTATTGCGTGCGCAATTCCTTCTTCGGTTTCTGTGCTAATCACAACCAAGTAACCCCATATTTAAGCAAAAACAATTAGACTATTCACAAAGTCTATAAAACGTCATAGAACTATTCAATAGAGATTTCCCATTGGAAAGAAACATACAATAAAATATCAGATTGGTGAACTAATTAAGTCCAAATGGTGAATTACCTGCCCAAAAAGGGGGAACTCCACATAACAAAATGTAAAGAATAACACCGGTACTCCACACATCAACTTCTGGTCCATAATTTCTTCTAAGAACTTCTGGAGCCATGTAATATGGACTTCCAACTATTTCACCAAATCTCTGAGCTAAAAGATAATATTATAATGTTCACAATGCTCAAGATAATTACTAATTACGACAAATTCAAACACTATAATTTTGGATATGAACTCTTAAAAAGACTTACTAGGCTCAAAGAAAATAGAAAGGCCAAAGTCAATGGCCTTCAACTGAGCATTTTCACTTGTATTGGCATATAAAAAATTCTCAGGTTTAAGATCTCTATGAATTACGCCATGCTTGTGGCATACCTATCACGAAGCATAAAAGATTTTGTTTAGCAATTGCAAATAACTGAGCATATAGTTAAGTGCATAAAATTGAAAGAAGTTACGTAAACAAATAGCCGGTCAGATTCACTATTTACTTTTCCTAGCTAGTATTAAAATTATCTATATATTAATCATACGTGGTTATATACATAATATACATGAAATATACATATATTATGCATCTACCAGCTACTTTTAGCTAGTTTAGGGATCTTACACAAATAGCCGATTATATTCATTGTGTACTTTTTCTAGTCAGTATACATAAATTATACATCAATTACACATTCATTGGCTATTGTTAGTTTAGTGGTTGGGTGGTCGACTATTTTAAGTTAATGTGTTTTTATAAGATGTTGGGTGGGGTGGCTATTTAGGTTAATTCTTCAAAAACAGGCAAATGGAGAAGAGAATACTTAATAATTACCTGGACAACCTCAAGAATAGTCTTGGTAACACGAGCAGCAGCTCTTTCAGTATAATGTCCTCTTGCAACAATTCTATCAAAGAGTTCACCACCTTCACAAAGCTCCATAACAAGATAAACAGCGTCTTTATCTTCATAAACTTCCTTATAGCTAACAATATTAGGGTGTTTAGGCAAATGCCTCATTATTACCACCTCCCTCCTCACATCCTCCACATCTATCTCTGTCCTCAACTTGCTCTTTGCTATTGTTTTACATGCCACATTCTCTCCACTTTCCTTGTTTACACATTGGTATGTTATCCCAAACTCTCCTCTTCCTAACTCCTTTCCAAACTCGTACCTGTTAGAAGAAATAGAATCACATAAACTAAGACGCAAGCATTTGACGTATTGTTTGTAAAAAATACATACAAGTTCTTCAACATGCAAGAAAGTCGTTATATACCGCAAACCAACTTAGACATGATTTCTCGCATGAATGAATATAATTAAAAGAAGACTATTCAAATTAATCATCTTATTCCACGAACAAACATGTTCATTTAAATATAAAACTTAAAATTATATTTTTCTGTTTAAATTCAGGTTTTACATAAAAACGAAAAATATCAAGTCTCTTAATCCAAGTTTATATATATATATATATATATATATTACAAACTATCTAACGATACCTCTTGTAAATGTCATCACCAGATGGATCCTTAACGACATTTATAGGACGAGAGAATTTCTGGGATTTAGGAACGGATGTGCGGCTGGAGTTCTTGGAACAAGTTTCTTGATCAATAGGAGTAGGCCTCATTTTTGTTCTTTTCAAGAAACTTGCATTTTGTACGGACATGCAGGTCCCCATTTTTTGGGATGTTTGATATTTTTTTTTTCCCCTTAATTTTGTTGTAATGCAGCTAGCTAGGTTAGCTTGAACGTAACATCCCAAGGGAACGAAACATCAAAGTTCATGAAATGCAGTGAAGAAAACAATGAGAGGGAGAGAAAGGAAACCCCAATTTTAGGGGAAGGGAGTTGATCAAGTCTTAAGCCAGGGGTATTATGTTGTTTTCTTGCTTTCCCCGGTTTTGTCTCAGTCCCTTTGATCATTTTTCTCTTGTGGCATATAAATGCAGAAAAATTTACAAATTCAGAGGAAGTATGCTATTTATTTATTTTTTATTTTATTTGTTGTGTTAGAGAAGTAATATATAGTTTCCCATCTAGAAGATTAGCACGCATTTAAATACCTACGCGTTATCCACAACAATGTTACAAATTTTTCAATTTTTTTGATATCTTATATTTAAGACAATCGAAGTTTCTATAGTATATACGAGGTACGAGGAAGCAACTAACTAAGCTTATATACCTTATTAGATCGTTCAATTGTACGTACATGGTATGGCCGCCCTTTTTTTTTTGGATGCAGTATATATGTCCCTTTATGTGGGAATAGTACAAAAACCTTGACCTATTATATTTCTTAGTTACCCAATAACTAAGAAGAAAGTTTTGTTCAACGTGATTTTTCTTTACTATTAAAACATCAGGTTTTAGCGATGGACAAATTCTGTAGCTAAACAGAAAAATTCGTTGCTAATCTCATTTAGCGACGAATTAGCAACGGATTATCAAGAAATTTTGCTAGCTACGAGCATTTTAACGACAAATTAGCGACGACATTCGTAGCTAATTTCAGTTTTTTTTTTTGTGTTTCATTTGTTTAAGTTTTGTGAACAGAGTTACTAATATTTATGTTGGTGAAAGTAGCAGTTACCCCATAAAATTAATAGAGATATGCGCAAATTCACCTGGACATCACGATTATAAAAGATCAAAGTTTTGACCTTTTCTCCTTTGGATCTAACCCTTTACAAATTCTATTATCATCTAACAAAATTTTTACAATTTGTGAACCTCTTCACAACAACTTTTTTGCATTTTGATTGGCTTGTCGAGTCATTTTCTATTATCCAAAAGCTAGAAATTAAAAAGATGCCAAATTCATCACATTTCACAAAGTTGCACCATTACTAAACTTTAAAAATGTTATGGAGTAAAAATTCAAAGTAAGAAGCCAAAAATTACAAAGAAGGAAGTAAATGTTGAAATACTATGGTTGAGTTTTAGAATGGTTAAATACATAGTCAGCCCCTTAAAATTAGCTCTAATTTTCATTTAGACCCTTTAACTAGGACCTGTACCAATTGAGCACTCCAACCCTAACAAAATTGTGCCAATTGAACCCAATAGGCTGACATGGCAAAAAGAGTGTTTCACATTGATCCAAAAACATATATCTTTCTTTATTTTCCTAAAGATCGATCACTTTTTAAAACCATATCACCACCTTAGCTTTTTTTAATCTGGAAATCTCCAAGCCACACAACCATCGCCGGAAAAATCACGCATCACCTCATCGGAGCCATTGCAGACAACTACTGCCAGCTAGCAAAGTAACATTCATCTTGATCTCAACTTGTATGGTTTAGCTCTAACAACCTTTAATTTCCACAAATTGAAGACCACTCATTTCATCTTCAGCGATGCACCTTTATCCATTCACCACCATCTTTAACCAGCTTTTTACACCGGCGCCTAACTTATTTATACATGTTGTCTGAGGTGCTCCATAGGCACAATTTTGTTAGGGTTGGAGTGTTCAAGAGAACCAAATTATGGTTCATTTGGTCTCAAGAGACACAAATAGGTCAAAAAGAAATTGGGCGCCATTTTATATATAGTGCGATTATTCACCGCGTTATATTTTAACGGTAGTTTTGTCCAGGTATAACGCGCATAGCGCCTTATCTATGTGTGCTATGCGTATATAATAAACCGTGCCATCTCCTTCCCCACCAGACACGAACCAGCGGCCTCCATTTTTTATTCCCAGCCCCCCTGTTAAATATATGTAAATATATTTTTGTATCTTGTATTTATGTAAGTTAGGAAAGATATATTTAGCTCCTTATATTTAGGCTAATATCTTGTATTTATGTAAGTTAGGAAAGATAATATTTAGCTCCTTATATTTAGGCTAAATGCATGGTACTGTTGATAGCAGTATCCCTTAGAATTAGGCACAGATCATGCTTTCGGCTTTGTATATATACGTTGTTCTTAATGAGAATGGTTGGGGAAAATATTCTTTCATGGTATCAGATTTCTAGGGATATTTACTGATCTTCTTTCTCTTCCACCTTCCGTTTCTCATCTCTCTCTGCTTCTGCTCTCCACCATGTCGGACACTAAGAGTTCTTTCCATCCGGCTCTTGCGGTTTCCAACATCCGAAACCACATCTCCATCACTCTTGAACTGGAGAACGTTCAATATTCCACATGGGCAGAGCTTTTCAAAATTATCGCACGATCACACAAGGTCCTTCATCACGTTATTCCTCGTGCCAACGTGAAGGTCCCTTTGACCGAGGATGAAAAGGAATTATGGTCGACTCTTGATACTACGGTTCTTTCATGGATTTATGCTACTATCTCCAATGATCTTTTGCATACAATTATTGAACCTGATGCCACGGCCATGGAAGCTTGGAATAGGCTACGTGACATTTTCCAAGATAACAAGAATTCTCGTGTGGTAACTCTTGAAGGCGAATTCTCTAATACAAAAATGGAGAATTTTCCTAATGTTTCAGCTTATTGTCAGCGTCTCAAGTCCCTTGCTGACCAATTGAAGAATGTCGGCGCGCCGGTGTCGGGTAGTCGGCTTGTCATTTAATTAGTTTCGGGTCTTACAAGGGCATACCGAGGTGTTGGTACCTTGATCCGCCAAAGTGATCCTCTCCCGACATTGTATCAAGCCCGGTCAATGTTGACGTTGGAAGAGGCCGGCTTGGCGAAGGAGGCTTCCACAGGCTCGGAGTCTGCCATAGTGGCTGCCTCCCAGACGGATTTTGAGGATGCAGGTTCTTCTTTTTCGACTCCAACTCCCACAACTCAGCGTGGGAAACCGGCTGGAACCCGAAAAAATAATGGACGGAGGTCCGGGTATGGTGGCGCTCGTGGTTCCGGTGGAGGACGTCAGGAGCATGGCCGCGGTGGCGGTGGCCGTGGAGGACACCAGCAGCAGCAACAACAGAATTTTAGTTACGGGCAGCAGTGGGGGTCGCCACAGCAGTGGGCTCCTAATTTCCCTCCTTGGGACTGGATGCCACAATGGGCCACTCCACCTTGCCCATATCCAACCCAAGGCTCGGCCCAGCAGCGTCCAATGGGCAGTAGGAGACAGCAGCCTGGAGTTCTTGGCCCACGACCACAGCAAGCATTCGTGGGTTCTACAATTGGGCAGTCTACTCCTTATGCTCCAACAGACATTGAATCCGCAATGCATACTATGTCTCTAAATCCACCCGACTCACCTTGGTACATGGACACCGGAACTACTTCTCATATGACTTCCTCCAATGGTAATCTCTCGTCTTATTTTAATTTGAGTAATCATAATAATGGTATTACTATGGGCAATGGTCATATTATTCCAATTCATGGTTACGGTCACACGTCTTTGACTAATCATAATCCTACTTTGTCTCTACACAATGTTCTTCATGCTCCCAAAATCATTAAAAACCTTATTTCTGTTCGTAAGTTTACGACTGATAATTCTGTGAAAGTTGAGTTTGATCCTTTTGGGTTTTCTGTGAAGGATTTCCAGACGGGGAAGCAAATAATGAGATGTGATAGTCAGGGCGACCTTTATCCTCTTACCTCTTCCGTCAACACTCAAGCCCTCCATTCCACCTTTGCAGCCATTTCACCTACTCTGTGGCATGATCGTTTGGGTCATCCGGGTGCTCCCGTTTTAGATGCTCTTAGGCGAAATAAAAGCATTAATTGTAATCGTCAATCGAGGTCTAGCATTTGTCGATCTTGTGTCCTTGGAAAACATATTCAGTTGCCATTTATGTCTTCAAATTCGAGTACTATTATGCCATTGATATTATTCATAGTGATCTTTGGACATCTCCTATTTTGAGTTCTATGGGGCATAAATATTATGTTGTTTTATTGGATGATTATTCTAATTTTCTGTGGACTTTTCCAATAGCTAAGAAATCGGATGTGTTCGACAAATTCTTAGTTTTTAAAGCTCATATTCTCACCCAATTTGAACGTAATATTAAGAATGTGCAATGTGATAATGGGAGGGAGTTAGACAATGGCCCTTTTTGGAAGTTTTGTAAAACTAATGGCATGTCCTTCCGTCTGTCTTGTCCTCATACCTCGTCTCAAAATGGTAAAGCCGAACGAAAAATTCGGTCTATCAATAATATCACTCGTACTCTTTTAGCTCATGCCTCTCTTCCCCCTTTTTTTTGGCATCATGCATTACAAATGGCTACTTATCTTCTTAATGTGCTACCAAGCAAGCTTTTGGGAAATATATCTCCACTTCAAATTTTATATCATAAGGTTCCATCTTACTCTCACATTCGGGTTTTTGGGTGCTTGTGTTATCCTCTTATTCCATCTACAAACATCAATAAGTTGCAACCTCGTTCAACTCCATGTGTCTTTTTGGGATATCCTCCGAATCACCGTGGCTATAAATGCTATGACTTGTCCTCAAATATGATTATAATTTGTCGGCATGTTGTGTTTGATGAGCATGTTTTTCCTTTTGCACAAGTGTATACTCCTTCTGCTTCTACTTATGATTTCTTATGTGATGATATTTCACCATATACATTGCATCACTTCCGAAATCAGGTTACTTCTCCTCAGCTACAAACGGCCCAAACACCTGACCCACCTCCACCGTCTACTGAACGGTCCACTCCTATGAGCTCAGCTGACTCCAATAGCCCAGCTTCTCCTACTCTCCCCACACCTCCTGCCCAAACATCAACTTTCTTTCCCACCAATCGGCCCACCATGGTCACACGAAGCCAAATGGGTATTTTTAAACCTAATAGAAAATATGACCATGCATATGCTACTGTGGTTACACGGTCCCCACTACCACATAACCCAGTAGAAGCCCTTCGTGACCCGAATTGAAAGTTGGCCATGGACGATGAATATGATGCTCTTATTAAAAATAAGACGTGGGAGTTGGTGCCCCGTCCATCTAATGTGAATGTTATTCGTTCTATGTGGATTTTTGCTCATAAAGAAAAAGCTAATGGTGTTTTTGAGAGGCATAAAGCCCGTCTTATAGGTGATGGAAAAACTCAATAGGTGGGCATTGATTGTGGCGAAACATTTAGTCCGGTGGTGAAACCGGCTACGATTCGCACAGTTTTTTCTCTTTCTCTGTCAAAGGCATGGCCTATTCATCAGTTGGATGTTAAAAATGCCTTTCTTCATGGGGAGCTACAAGAAATAGTGTATATGCATCAACCATTGGGGTATCGGGATCGTACTCATCCAGATTGTGTATGCTTGTTACGTAAGTCCTTGTATGGACTCAAACAGGCACCCCGGGCTTGGTATAAGAGATTTGTTGATTATGTCATTTCCCTTGGTTTCTCTAATAGCAAGTGTGATAATTCTTTATTTATTTATCGCAAGGGTCATGATATGGCATATATTTTACTTTATGTTGATGATATTATTCTCACTGCATCTTCTAATGCTCTCCGGCTGTCTATTATGAAGCTTCTCGGCTCAGAGTTTGCTATGAAGGACCTTGGTCCTTTAAATTATTTTCTTGGCATTACAGTTTCTCGACATAAGGGTGGTATGTTCCTTTCACAACGCAAGTATGCCGAGCAAATAATGAGCGAGCCGGAATGTCTTCTTGCAAGTCATCTCCTACTCCTGTTGACACAAAGGAGAAGGTTAGTGCGACTTCTAGTACTTCCTATGAGGATCCAACTCTCTATAGGAGTCTTGCTGGGGCTCTTCAATAGCTTACATTCACCCGACCGGATATTTGTTATGTTGTTCAACAAGTGTGTTTACATATGCATGATCCGAGAGTTGACCATATGCAAGCTCTCAAACGCATTATCCGGTATATTCAAGGTACACTTGACCATGGTCTCCATCTCTACTCATCTTCTGTTTCATCACTTGTATCTTATACTGATGCTGATTGGGGTGGTTGCCCGGATACGAGACGATCTACCTCTGGTTATTGTGTATTTTTGGGTGATAATTTGATTTCGTAGTCTTCTAAGAGACAACCTACTCTGTCTCGGTCCAGTGCTGAGGCCGAGTATAGGGGTGTGGCAAATGTAGTATCCGAATCATGTTGGTTGCGAAATTTGCTTTTGGAGTTACATTGTCCGATTAAAAAGGCTACACTAGTTTATTGTGACAATGTTAGTGCTATTTACTTATCGGGTAATCCGGTGCAACATCAACGTACCAAACATATTGAAATGGACATTCATTTTGTACGGGAAAAAGTTGCTCGTCGCCAGGTTCGTGTTCTTCATGTACCTTCCCGATATCAGATCGCAGACATTTTCACCAAAGGTCTACCGCTAGTTCTATTTGAAGATTTTCGTGACAGTCTCAGTGTCCGACAACCTCCTGCTTCGACTGTGGGGGTGTGTTAAATATATGTAAATATATTATTGTATCTTGTATTTATGTAAGTTAGGAAAGATAATATTTAGCTCCTTATATTTAGGCTAATATGTTGTATTTATGTAAGTTAGGAAAGATAATATTTAGCTCCTTATATTTAGGCTAAATGCATGGTACTGTTGATAGCAGTATCCCTTAGAATTAGGCACAGATCATGCTTTCGGCTTTGTATATATACGTCTAATGAGAATGGTTGGGGAAAATATTCTTTCACCCCCCCCCCCCA
>MCJB01003547.1:0-55468 GCA_002018475.1 Nicotiana obtusifolia | reverse complement strand
CCCCCCCCCCCCCATATTTTTAACGCAAAAAAATTCCATTGGAGCCCGCCGGTCCCACAAAAAGTGTAAATTCTCGGTATTGTAGCAAGCTAACATCGTATCTAAGGCGTTATCGCGTAGTGGATTGCTCGTTTCGGCCCCCAAATCATCAAATCTTCATCTTTCAAAAAATTTAAAATCGAGGTATTCTGACTTATTTTTTGTTAAAACTCATGTATAAAAAATGCCTATTAGTTATTTTTTACTGTGATATATGTTCTTTCGTGATTGTTTTGCGATATATTAATTTGTTATTTTTTATCCGGATTAGATTATTATTGTGCTAAAACAAATTAGTAAAATAGAGAAATTATTATTTTATGAGTAATTAATGTTATTAGTTGTTATAAAAAATATTTATTAGTTACTTTTTTACTGTGGTATATGTATTTTCGTGATTTTTTTGTGATTAAATTAATTTATTTTTTGTTATCTGGTTTAGATTATTTATGTGCTAAAAGAGTAGTAAAATAGATAAATTATTATTTTATGAATAACTAATGTTATTTAGTTCCCTTTAGTATTATGTTGTGCCCGAAATTTTAATGTAGTGCATGTAATATCCTTTAGCGTAGCACAATGTAGTGGCCTTCTCAAAAACAAACGGTTGACTTGTGTTAAAGTAGAAACCGACGAAACATTCATATTTTATCCAAAATTCCAAAGTTGAAATTTAGCAAAGACCTTCTACTCTCGTTTTTACCCTTGATAAATGATCACAACTCCTTTTGAATTAGTATGACTTTTCTAATTAAAATGTCTTCAAACCACTTTATCTAACTCTTAGGCTCTTCCTCAAAATCAATTTCACCATCACTTTCAAACCAAAAATTTAATTAATGTTGTCGTTCTTAGATATTTTGTGATAGCAAAATCTTCATCACATAAACTATTTATTACTACTGAATTTTTTTAAAAATAACTGTAATTTTCTACTATTTCGTTCATTCATTCCATAATTAAATATGTTGTTTCAAATTCTATCTTAAAACCATGGTCAAATAGAATTTATTCTCATTTTTGTCAAACCTAATACCTATTATTTCTTCATCAATTACTCGCTATTATTCTAATTGATTAAACTGCAACTTTTCCTATCTAGTAGTTCCAAGAACCTAGCCACCTAATTTTCGAAAACTTTACAATATTTTTAAATTTACTCCAAGTCTTACAATGGCCATCCAAATCGCGCCTTCTTATGCCTGTCGATCTTTCAATGCAACACACCAGTTCAATCTTGTACTCCTGTTTCAGGTTGATCCAAAATAATTTGTTATCTTTTCTTAGATTAAATATTTTTGGATCTTCCAATAGCATCTTATCCAAGTTTTAGAAGCACAAGAGTCTACCTTTTACTCAATCTTTCTCAAAAAAGCAAGTCTTATACTCAAGCGCTGCTAGTCTCCACTCGCCCACCCTATATTTTCACAAAATAATCGGTTTCATAAATCAATAACTTGTCAGATCTTTTCCAAAGCTATTTCACAAGTTGTGTCATCCATCCTACAAAATCTATTTCCAAAACTATCTGATATGAGCATAATAATCATGTCAATTTGTGCTTCTTCTGTAACTCCATCAATTTAAAGTTCGAACTACGTCCGATCCGGTTCTTGTTTTGACAAGATACATAGGCAACTATATCAAATGTTTGGTCATATTATTATTTAAAAATCAAGCGTCCCAAAATTGAAACTGGGGCAGATTTTTTTAGCCCATCAAATAATTTCTTTGATTTTTCAAAATCTCTAACCCTTCAAATCATTCAGAGTCAATACCTCCAAGACTAGAAACTCCAACCTGTCAATTATCCTTTAAATTCTTCAAACTTTGAGTGTTTTTCCGTTCCAAAACTAAGGACTAGTTTCCTCGACAAGTACAAATCAACTAGTTTTTCAAACTCACAATTTTTCTTTGGATGAGACATGATCAAAGTTGATACATTTTTTTTCTTCACCATGGGACATGAAGCTATATCTACCCATATAGTTGAACGTAGATATAGTTAGTGGATCAAATCTTCTTCAAAGAGGACGTGGGGCATTGATTCCCAAGCTCAGTATATGAGGTTTATGGACATGAACTTGTCATAGTAGAGCATGTGAATACGAAGGTGGAGGTGGATAATAGATATGAACGTGAATTTGCTATAGACGTAGATGCTCCTTCAGGCTGTGGACTCATTCATTTTCAAACATTGATGTGGATTCACCTTTTGAAAGCACGAGTTACAAGTGTAAAATTCCTCAACTCTATCATATTTGAATATATTTCTTTATCGCCAGAAATTATTTTTAGTTTGTGGCAATTTCTAAAGAAAAGGCATTGTCAAAGCTCATATCACACATCACTCTCCAATTTCAATCATCAATCTCAACCATCAATCATCAAGTTTCAACTTCAATTTCAATTATCATTCTTTAATTTCACTTCTTAGTTATCAACCTTCAATTTCAACTCCATATCTACTGTATTACATATTAGGGAACTTTAAATATTAGCCTTCAATTTTAAATTATCTATCTTTATTTTTAATTTTAAAACACAAACTTATGGGCTTTAATTCTCAATCCCCATATTCATCAATTTACAATTATCAAATTTCAATCGACAATTCAAATGTTCAATCTTCAAGAATCACTTATCATTTTTAATCTCTCGCGGACTTTAACTTTCCATGGACTTCAACTATAGATTTACTTTTATACACTGTGGATTTCTATTGTGGATTTACTTTAATGCATTTTCCGTGGACTTCAATATGTGGATACTTTTTGTACTGTAGACTTTAATTGTGGATTTACTTTATGCATTGTGAACTTCAATTGTGAATTTACTTTTTTTCACTGTGGACGTCAATTGCGAATTTATCTTATGTATTGTGGACTTTATTTGTGGATTTATTTTATGCACAATGGACTTTATTGTGGATTTTCCCACCCCTTATTTACTTCATTCAATGTGGACTTTTCTTTCCCCCCTGTAAATGTATATGATATATATAATCTTTTGTATGCGGACTCAATTTTTTCTAAGTGTGGATCATAAATATTAATTCCCTCAATTCCGTCATATCTATATATTCAAAGTCGCTAATGAGTTTTCCAGTATGTTTTGTTTCATAAAATGGCAGGATCAAGAGTTCGTGTCATACATCAAATCGTGGATCATATCTTAGCAGTGAACTAGGACAATTGCTGAAGATGGAGTCAAACTTGTCAACAAGAGGTCAAAGATCTACTCTCAAGTACATACTCGCAAATCCACAGATATGTGGGTAATTCAAATTCACTTCGATCTTGTCGTGTCCATCTTGAGTCTTATATCCATGCAATTTTGTTCAAATTCATCTTCCTTTATCTCAAATACCTAGTCTCACCATAATTCGATACTGGGGCAGTTTGATCAACATCAATTACAAATTCTATCCGTTCGAACTACATGTGGTTTGATTCTCGTAAAGCCCGAGATATGTAGGGAACTCGAAAATAGGAGTTCGGCCGCAACCTTTCATAATACCTTTCATTTTGGAAATCATTTCGATCCTCCCTTAGGCATATCAGCCTTCAATTGGACATTAAGGCTCGTCCACCTTTAATAGGACATTTAGGTTCGTCCGCCTTTTATAGGACAAAAGAAAATTCCACCTTAAAATAGGACATTCGATCGAAATGACTCCACTTCATAATTTTTTTTGACATCCATACCATCCTTATCCTTTCAAGGCGATATTTGTTGGTCGAGACAAAATTGGCTAGTATGTCAATTTCTTTGCCCGAAAACTCTTTCATCATTTCCGATCAAAGAGGGGCAGCTGTTAATACTCAATTTTGTCCTACTTTCATTCTGATTAATATTTTGGCGCTCCCTAATCATTAGTGATCTAATGCTCTATTTTTTAGTTATTTATTACTATTATTACTACTATTTATTATAATTATAATTTTTTAAGATGTTACTACTATTACAAAAATTATTATTTTATTTTTAGTGCTATAAGAATTATTATTAATGCTATTGAGTTAATTACTTATTTAAAATGTAATATTATGTATGTTCAAAGTATTTTTATTGAGTCCAAATTATTAAGATATGGGAGCCCAATTAAAATTAATTTGAAGAAGGGGAAGACCATTTCAAGCCCAATCCTTAGACCAAAACCCGGCCCAATTAGCCTAACCCCTAAAATTCTACGCCCATCCTCTTTTCTGCCCAACAGTCGCCCATCCTCTTCCTTCCTTCTTTGAGCAAAATTCCAAACTCCTCCATCTCTAAGCCAAAATTTATTCCATCATTTTCGTGCAAAAGAACACTTTCCAGATGCTCTTCCCTCTCCCCTCTCCCCTCTCCCCTCTTTGCGCCTTTTGAATATCTACCCCTGTTACGAGATTTGGTCAGAGGAAGAGGCGAAAGAACTTTTTGAATCAGATTCTTCTGAGGTTTGACTCTCAAACGGTTACAAACGTTTGAATTTTGAATTTGTTTGACTCCAATTTTGAAATCCCGCTCAATCTCTAACCCATAACCCTAGTTGTTTCACCTATAAATACCCCTCAAAATCTTCAGCCAAAACCAAGCTTGAACACTGTGAAAAAAATAATCTCTCAACTCAACTGAATCTTCCAATCTTAATCTTTGTTTTAGTACTTACAATCTGATACTCAAAAGTCCTTCAATTTCGTCGCTCAACTCTTGTCTTGTGGAGTAGAAGTGTGAGTCTCGAAAGCCCTCAGTTCACTGCCACGTGGATGGTAAAAAACTCGACCTTATTCTATTATTCCTATATTAATAACATACCGTATTATTGAATTACGTGTTAGGTTTTCTTCGTTTAACTGAATCAAAGTATGTCTGTAGTTTTGTACAAAAGGGGACATTAGCACTCATGTCTTTAGGACTTATAATTAAAATGTGCTATAGTAGCATGTATTGTTCAGCTCGGTTAAGAACCACATTTCCTTTAGTCAAAGGCCTTGGTTATAAATCTTAGTTATAGAGTAGTATTTGTACTTTAAAGTTGATCACCAGGTTACAAGTTACTGATTTTGTGACAAAACTGTTATAACTAATGATTTAAGTGTAGAAATCATGATTTAGATCCTTTAAGCTTTTGGATATCATGGCTTAAGATTGTCACTCCCTCTACAAATTTTGTAACTCTTAAGTTTGGTCAAAGTAAAATACTCGACTAAGTGTTCATATTTAGAGTTAAGAAATTTTGTTTATGTCATACATTATTTGCCAACTTTGAGTTTGAACTCTTAAGTTTGTAACTCTTAATCTGCTTTTTGTAGATTTGTATTAGACATAGTTGTAAAAAGTAAGAAACATGCCTTTAACACTTTATTGCCAACTTGACCATGCATTTTAAATATAAGTGCAAGTGATTTGTCTGTGTCCTAAGTGTAAAATGTCAAGATACATCATATGTTAATTAGTGAACTTCTGTCTATTATATTCGAGTAAACACTATGAAGGAATATTTTCAATTTTACTGTCTGTTGTGAATTAAATGACAATGTGATCTTTCTTCTATTCACTTTAGCATCCGCGCGCACACACACACATATATAGTTGAGAATCAGATTTTCTCTTCTAATTCCTATTTCCTCTCTTTTCTCTCTTTGTTTGCATGTACACTTTGGAGCAACATGGAGTCTTAATGCAAGACCCGGCCAACCATGGAGCCATTTCATCTTCCCTTTTGAGTCTGTTAACTCTCATGCACTATACAAGAATAGTGGAGAACATCTTCTGTTTTAACTACTCGTTTCTTTGCTGATTGTTGTATTTATTGACTGCTTGTTTGGTTTCTAGTTAACTAATGACATATATACAATTAATAACTTAGTTGAATAGGTGATAAGACTTTTGGGAATAACCTTCTTGCTTGAATCCAACACTTGAGTCAGTAAGCTTGGGGTTATAACGATATTAGAATACTCGATTTCCTTTTATGTAAAATCAGTTAAGATGCATTTTGGAACTATTAGACCAAGGTTACTTACGGCTATATGTAGTTTGAAGTTTCAAATATATTTTTCTACTCGGCTATCACCATTCCAACCGCTAGAATTTAAGCTATACTTACAGTTTAATACATTTTGATCAATTAACTTAAGTCCGGTTGGTAAATCATTTCAATATGGATCTTAAGGAGTGTCTTACACCTTCTCTTTAAGATTAATTGAATCCTTACCTTAGAATTTTTGAAGTTCAGTAGACCATATACATAGTTAATAATAGATAATTTAGGTGCCCTAACTCACCTTTTAATATAGTGAAGTGGAGAATCTTTAGTTAATTATTAATTCAAAAATTACTAATATATTGTATTCTAATTTAACCTGTGTTAAAATGGGGTATAATAGCTTGGCGACTCTGCTAGGAATGTTTAGGTTCTAACCACAACGGACTTGGTTAATTAAGGCTTGTGTGCTTATTTTATTTGATCTTAAATTGCTTTACATGCCATAATTGTTTTATTGATAAAAATTGTCTATGTATTATTGCTTTGATATCAACTACCATTATGTTTCACTTCTTTTTGAAAATTCACACACTAAGCAGTTACGTGGTTTGCGGTCGTGCACTATTTAAAAATAAAAAAAAACTTTTAGGAGAAAGTTTGTGGATAAGTCGATCAGCGGTGTAGTCGATAATTACGAGTTTTTCACTTTCAAATTGTCCAGTTGAGAATAGACCGGTCTAAAATAACCCACTCTTAATCAACATAGGATAGAGCTAAGACAAATTTTTTTGTAAGATGCATGCATCATAAGCCTAAAATACTTGATACCTTTGGTGTATTTAAGTCCATTACTCAACCTACCAAATGTCCAAACGGGTCTACGACACTAAGTGGCACTTATCATAATTTATGTGCATATTTTGAAGGATAAATATGTCAATTATGTGGACCATTTGCTCCATATTAATTACATTCTAGGAAGAGGGATTATGACTAACCTTTCTGTGACAGGTAAGTTTGGAAGTCTCATAATCCACAATTAACCAGAAGCGGCTAACATCATCAAGTGGATCTAAGAATCTTTGTTAGATTAGGAAGCAAATACGTTGTATTTCTTTCATTCTATCTTTATTTTCTATTGAAAAGTTGAGTCATTTAATTAATTAAGAGCCGTGGAATGACATAATGGCATATTTATCCTTTAAATATACGTTAGGCCTACCTCTGATACAAATTTTTACATTATAAAACGCGATTAATGTACGTGGAATAGTGTGTTTATTTTATGTGAAAAGTATGCTTAGTTAATCTGTTAGGTGCTTTATATATCTCTCTTTTATTACTATATACTAACTTTTTCAACTTTGTCTTTTCTTATGTTATACACTTTCTTTTCTCTTTAAAATATGTTTTCAAAAATAAATGGCTGACTTGTGCTAAAGTGGAAACCGATAAAACATTTATATTTTATCCAAAATTCCAGAGCTGAAATTTAACAGAGACCTTCTACTCTCGTTTTACCCTTGATAAGTGATCCTAACTACTTTTGAATGAGTATGAATTTTCTAAGTAAAATGTCTTCAAACCACTTTATCTAACTCTTAGGCTCTTCTTCAAAATCAATTCCACCATTACTTTCAAACCAAATATTTTCTTTCAACATTCTCTAATGTTGTCGTTCTTAGATATTTTGTGATAGCAAAAACTTCATCACATAAACTATTTATTACTATTGAATTTTTCTTAAAATGACTATAATTTTTTACTATTTCGTTCATTCATTCCATAATTGAATATGTTATTTCAAATTCCATCTTAAAACCATGATCAAGTAGTATTTTTTCTCACTTTGGTCAAACCTAATACCTATTATTTCTTCATCAATTAATCGCTATTATTCTAATTGATTAACCTGCAACCTTTCCTATCTAGTAGTTTCAAGAACCTATCCACCTAATTTTCGAAAACTTTACAATGTTTCTAAATTTGCTCCAAGTCTTACGATGGCCATCCAGATCGTGCCTTCTTATGTCTGTCGATCTTTCAATGCAACATACCAATTCAATCTCGTACTACCAGTTAGAGAATAACACAAGATTATTAATTAACATATTATATAAAAAGTATTAGCAAACATTTCTTCCAAGAATAATAACTTACAACTTGTTTACGCATTTAATATCTGCGCCCCAAATTGCAATTTGACCAACATGGCTTCAAAATCGCATGTTTGCCACATTAACACCTTGATACGTAATTGCGTTCAAACATGTCGTAATGCTCGAAAATTAAAAATTAATGAAAAGTTTTTCTATTCGTTTCGTTATGACACAAATAATAACTTAAATGACAATACACAAAGCGCATATTGGTGAGGCGCTATGTTTCGCATGGTAATGATTCTTTCAGGTACAACTGGATCCAACATTTCATGTCAACAACTTTTTCAGGCCGACAGCCTTTTTAGGTCGACATGACAATATACATAACGCATTTTGGTGAGGTGCTATGTTTCGCATGATAATGATTCACTCGGGTACAAGTGGGTCCAGCATTTCATGTCAACAACTTTTTCAGGCCGATAGCTTTTTCAGGTCAATATGACAATACACATAGCACATATTGGGTGACACGCTATGTTTCACGTTCATACAGGTCGACATGTAGCTTAGTGTTTCTTCAATTTAACCAAGAGATCAATATTCAAATATCATTTGAAGAACCAAAACATCATCTAATTCAGAAATGCCATTAACATTTAATAAGTGGTTTACGAAGAGGCAAAAAGATAAAGGTAGTTCAAAAGATCCAAATAGAACACGTCATAAGCAATCGATCCCTACCTTGAAATAAATATACTAGGTTGATATACTGATTTGGTTGATGACAAGTGGTATGGTGTTCTGCATCCCTTATTGAGGACGAAGCGCGTTCTACAAAGCCGAAGGTATGCGAATTTGGGGCGAAAAACTACAAATGGGTTCCCCTTACTCAAAACGGTGTGATTATGAAGTATTATGTCACTGGCATGGGCTTGTTGTACCACAAGCATTGTCTGCAACCTTCCAAACAAACACACACAAAGATGAACCAGAAGTGATTCGGCATTTGATGAAGGAGATTCTAGAGATGAAAAAATCACTTGCTGTTCATCATGCTATCGATGATTTTAACTACCTGGAAGGAACAGAGGATCAATACTGGGATTTATTAGAAAATAAAAAATTGCATAGAGACAATGAGTATCTTGTTTTCCCAACAGCTGTCGGGTGGCAGGGACTACCTAAGTTGTTATCACAGACGTTGGATGTAGGAGTCTCATATTGTTGTAGAAATCAAGCAAGTGATCTTCTTGATGATAGCGATGAAATACGAGAAATGTGCGTCAAGTGGGGCCTAAATTACGGTGTCCTTGATCCCGAAGGGTGCGTACAAGACGTTGACGAAGAAGATGAAGACGGTGATAACGAAATAATGCCAGACAACAACGATAATGGCGAATGAAATCTTTTTTATGATCCTTAGGCTGTATGTTAAACTGTTGTATTGAATCTTTTATTCTAAATAACAATTAGATTTAACCCCATTAGAATACAATTTTATTTCATATATTTTGCAACCTGAACATTTACATAAATTTAGTACAACAGAATTACTCCAATAGAACACTATGTTTATCCTTGATAATTGGGCACATTGGATGAATGCCACCTGGTGCTGAATTACCACCGCTTCCAAAATCAGTTGAAGGACATTTACGGTAGTAGTGTCCTGTTTGGGAACATATGCCACATTTACGCACATAAACGGTATCACCAACATCCATTTGGTTCTGTATATGCGTTCTTTTTTGCATTTGTCGTTGACGCACATAATTCTTGTTACACACTATTTTAAATAGTTCCGGCGGCCAATTATGCTCAGCACCCATTGGTTGCAACTGTCCACTATAGGTGTTTAAGTATGCAACAATATTATATTCTTCATCAACGTATCTCTTTGCCGCGAAACTTGTATGTTAAAAACACTTAATGGCATGTGAGCATGGCAAGTGATAGATTGACCATTTTGCATAGGAGCATAATCTTCTGGCTTCATTGACGGTGTGTGTATTATTCCCACGATTGTGATGCAGACTAGTGCGAACTTCAAAAATATTTCGCTCGCTGCAATACTGCAAAAATGAACGCCACTGCGCTCGCTTCCTGTATTTCTCAAATCGTTTCATTGGTTGTGGCATAAATTCAACACTCATTTCCATCAATGACGATGCACCTCTAGATCTTTCAACAAACCTCTGCGCCATATGCTTGAATGACATCCGCACCATGGAAGTGACTGTCAATCCAAGTGCAGACTTTAATAACCCATTGATAGACTCTGACACATCAGAATTCGCCATCTTTTACCACCATCCACATGCAAAGTCCACTTGTCAAGCTCATGTCGCATCAACCAATGATAGGCTTCTGGGTCTTCTTGCCTAATCAATTCCATTCGCCTCCTGAATTTACGCTCTTGGTAATTTATTGCAGCCATCCACATTAAATCATGCACGTCCTTGTTCGGATAAGCCCTTTGGAAATTGGCCTTCAAGTGCCTAACACAGTAACGGTGGTAGGCATATATGCACTCAAATTATGTATAGAACTTAAAATACCGCCATGCTGATCAGATTTTAGACAAATACCTGAACGCTGTTTGACAACGTACTCCTTCAAGTGGTTCAAAAATAATGTCCACGACTCTTGGCTTTCATTGGCACAAATAGAAAATGCTAGGGGAAATATTCTTCTATTAGCATCTACAGCAACGGTGATCAACAACATAATATCATACTTCCCATAGATATGCGTGCCGTCTATAGATATTATCGGCCGACAATGCACAAAATCATCAATGGCTGGTTTAAATGCCCAGAACACATATTTGAATATGTATTCTGGTATTCCCAGACTTCGCTCAAGCTTCCATTCAACAACATTCCCAGGGTTATAGTGTTGCAATGCAACCATGTACCTGGGTAGAGCGGCAAATGACTTATCCCAATTACCATAAATAACTTCAAACGCATGTTTACGCCCGAGAAATACCTTTGTTTTGGTAATAGTACATCCATATACTTGGTAGATAGATGTTATACACTCTTTGTACCTTATGGACGCTTCAATGTGTGGAATTAAGACAAGAGAAATCAAGTCAACATTCAAGTTAAAATGATTATCACTGAATGCGTCCATTTCACAATTGTGGGTGCCTATGTATTTCCCCACAATCCATATATTTGTTTTCAACGTTCTTGCACGCAACATCCAATTACAACCTTGAAACCATCTACGACAAATAACCTTGTATACTTCCGAGATGACTCGTGAACCACGATCTCACGACACTCTTTTATGCTATACATTCGCACCGCCATGCTTAGGCGCGCTTTATCAGCAAAAAGCATGCCCTTTGACATTACCGTTGCTCTAGATTTATCCCACATTGTTGTCCGAATTTCGTCAAGATCTCTTGTGAGGGCATGGACATCTGGCATACTTGGCAACTAATCAAGGTAGGGAATCTCCCTTGAATGAAACGGCACTTGGGACTCATACATTCTTGGTCTGACGGGAGGTGGAGCATGCTCCCTCGTCAAGTCAAGTTCATCATTCTCATTCTCATCATAATCACCTTCATCAGGGAAGGGTGTGTCATCTCCAGACTCATCAGCATTATTGTCATAATCACTATCATCTTCCTGACTCTACGCAAATTCCAGATCCCTATTAAATATGTCATCTTCCGGTAATTGAGTAAGGATGAGACCTTTAAGTTGCTCGTTTTCACTGCATAACCAATTAAATAATGAGTTTTCCAAATTCATCCAAACTTTACATAAAAACTTTATCACTTAACTTACAAACCAAAATGTGTTGATATCCCATGATGCACATTATCGTGTTGCTGATGACTCCCGGATGGACCACCATGATCCAACACACCAGAACTAGGCATGTTCCAACTGTCCATTGGTTCATACCTCATGTGGAATTTATGAGTTTTAATACAAATTCAATACATAAAAACAAACTTCGTAACACAAAGGAAAATTGAAGTTTACCACTCGGTTTGTGGATTATGTAAATTTGGGGATAAATTGTGTCCTCGCTCCTCATTCGCGAGTGGAGATAAGTTTAGATCAGCCCAAACTATTTCACCTCGAACCTATTCGGCTAAAACTGTTCCAAAAAAACCACCCGATGATTGAGGGATATCCTTGCTTTGCGGAACCTCATTATTAAGAACTTCTTCAGCTTTGACGTACATTTATAACATTTTTATCACAAGAAGTTCCCGGTGTTCATCCGGAGTCCTCAAAAAAATCTGTCAGAGTTTCATCGTCTTTGATGTTCAACTCAGCATAATAAATAACCCTTTGCAGAGTAACAGAATACGAATATCTCTCGGTTACTTTATTATTCACCAAACGTTTTCTAACACTCATTTTTCTTCATAACAATGATATCAATCTATCGTACTCCATTGTAAGTGAAAACTTAACATGACACTGTGGAGAACAACTATACCGTACTGAGTTATTCTTCGTCACAACCTCACCCTCCAATATATAATGAAACTCTAATTTTTCGCTCTTCCGACATTATGACAAAATGCAGAATAACTTAACGAATAAATATTTCGAAAGACTTGAATGATGTTGAATGGATTTTACCAAATTCTAAAACTCTTTAAATAAGAAAAAATCCAGCTTGGGGGTACAATTATTTGATGTATAGCGCATCCATAATATGCGCTATACCCATATGAATTATTGGTGCATCAGTTAGGTGCAGATGACTTATTGGTGGGCCACATTTTATATATAGCGTGGTGAATAACCGCGCTATACCTTAACAGACAAAATTATCGTTAAGGTATGGCGCGGTGAATAACCGCGCTATATATAAAATGGTGTCCATTTTTTTTTGGACCTATTTGTGTCTCTTGAGTCAAGTGAATCATACTTTAAGGGGCTTTATATGTATTTGGGCCTTTTAGAAAAGATGTTATTCAGATTCACTCGTTATACGATCATACATATCATGTACTTATTGAATCAGTGTAAATATTAATTCTCGATATTAGCTTAGATAATTATACGTTTCATTATATTTTAGTGCAGCTCAAGCTGCTACTTTCTTTTTGATCCAATCACCAATAACTTCAACAGTTACTTTCAGGATTTGTATGTACAAATTGAAACATGAGGGGGTTTATTGACCCTCTTATGGAAGTTAGGGAGTTCTCTGTAAATCACATCTCCTCCAAAACCCCATTTCACAAAAATTATACACTAGCAATTTCCTGTTTGGTACTTTCTCGGGAGACTCGAATCATCTTCTTCATCAACATTTGCTCTCTATCTCTGTTCGATTCGCTAAAGAATGGCGTTTTTGCTTAACAAAACTGCCCTGTCTAAGCTTCGACTCAATCCTCAGGTTTTTTCTTACTTTTCATGTGGGTTTTTCTCTTTTTGCATTTATTGATATACCAAATGTTTGACGATTTGTTTCCATGAAATCTCTCTTTTATTCATCTTGTAGAAAGCTGATGAAACTTTGATGCAATCACGACGTGGAATCCATATCGAACCCGGGGCTCGCGAGAAGGCTGTGAGTACTTGCACTTTCCCCCTTTATTTTGTTTCTCGAATTGCTTTTTTTTTTTTTTCACTTCAAAGATCCGATTGTGCATTAAATTTTAGATTTGCATCTTTACTTGGGATGGCTCAGGTAAGGTCAATTTTTGTTTTCAGTGAGCTTTTGGTGTACCCATGAGATTTCTGTTAGCTATTGAGTGATGATAACTTAGTCAAAAAGAAAAAAAACCCTAACAGCTCGAGGTTGCCATGAAAGAAGCTGAATGTCAATTTCTACGTGCATCTTTTACTATCTCGGCATGATGCTATTGATTTTTAAATTTGCTTTTGATCATTTTTAAGATAAAAGTACTGTTTGTCTATTTTATCGAGGGAACACGCACAAGTGATTCTTTACTGGTAGAATTTCGTTCAATTACATTATCTTTAGAGAATACTATTCTAGATTCAACTTTTTCCTTTTCCGGCTTTGATTTTGTTTAAACGCAGTTACTAAAATTTTTGAGTTTGGAAAAATGAAGATGTATCTCTTTCAAGTGTGACACTGCAAATGTGGTGTTAAGCTTCTCCGCACAATTAAGGAGGGAGCAACTCCTTTTTGTAATATTGCTCTGATGTTGGTGTGTTGGGAAATGTGTAGGAATAGGCCCTTTGTTCCATATATCTTCCAGATACCTTAAAGCTAGATAAACTATTAAAAAGTCAATGTATTTTCATAAAGTAGTTTAGTTATGTGATCCATGTTGTGCATTGTTTCAGAAGAGAGCATCTTCTTTTAAAGAGCTTTAGCTCTCCAAAGGCTTAGGGCTGGTCTTGTATATAGTTGAGTGGCATATGATGTTGTTTGCCTCATTCGATGATACTGCACAGTCAAAATTAAAAACGGGCTCATTGATAATTAACCTCTCGAAATGCTTCAAGAAGTTGCATCGAGATGATTCCTTCTTTCTTCTTTTTTCCAATGTAATAAGCCTTCTCAAATGATACAAAGTGGGATTTCGGTTAATCATATGTTCATTTCGTACCCTTTAAACAAATTACTAAAATTAGAACACCTGATGCAGCTTTTGAAAAGGTGAAGATATACAACTTTTGATTGATTGATTAAGTCGGAAACCATGTTAAGTGTGTTATTGACACTTGTCTTTACATATCCACTTCCACTTTTACAAGTATCGGTATCGGTCTAACTTCAAATTAATTTAGCTTCATCAGTTATATGGTTATATACTTCAACCTGGGGAAATGTGTACCATATGGGATTGTGTAGGTCACAATAGTCTTTATCACGTGCTTTTCTTTTTTGCTTGACATGAGATGGTGGTTTTCCACTGGTAGCAATGAGAAAAAAACTGTTACATTCTTTCGGTCTAATAGGAGTAGTAGGCTAAACAATCACAAAATTTGTGGGAAATGACTTTACACAGAATGTCTTCCATGTTACAGCATGTTGAAGAAGTACCAAAGGTATTTCCTATCGCTTGGGCTTTTTTGATGAATAAACTCTTCTCGAGACAATCTATATTTTATCTAACTCGGGTATGTGTTGCTTGGGATGGGTTTATTTGTCAAATCCATTTTTGTTCCCAATATATATGAGTATATGCATGCTTGAATGAGCATGAGTTCTGATGTTTCTTTGTGCATGATTCTTAGTTGTTAAATTATTACATTTCCCTTGGCAAAATGTTTGTCAGCTATTAATTCCATATATTGGATTCCCTTTTGTACTTACTCAATTGTTTCCATTGGTAGCTTTTTCTTCTTTGCTCTATTCTAGTATTTTTTTTCATCTGCTTTATCCTTGTCAATTTTTATGTTATTGGCAGCTCTTGGCAGCGGATCCCTCCTTGAAACGCTTTAAGTCGCATAAACAGAGTGTGCGGAACCTTAAAAGGGTGGGAGATGTTCTAACTATTGTTGTTGTAGCAGGTTTGCTAGTCTCTTCACCATATACTGGATTTGCTTTATTTATTTTTCTGTTGAAAGTAGATATAAGTATCCCAAGGGAGTGAGGATATGCGGTCTGGAATTGCGAAGTTGTTACTTTATCAAGTCAGTTGACTATGTTTCTTTTCAATAAGATTGTGAATCTCCCTCTACATGTCTAATGAAATAAGGTTTCTTTATGCCCCTCTTTTTCTCCAACTTACAGATATTGAAATAAGAACAATCATAAGAGTCCCCACAGTACCTTCTTAGTGCTTCTTGCTTATCAATAAAAATCTTACCTTATAAAAAATAATCTTAAGACTCATTTGGCAAACACTGTGGTTCTTGCTTATTATTGATTCGTGGCTTTTAATAGGTGTCAGAGCCTCCAAACGATTTTGATCAGAGTGTAGCAACATCCTGTTACTATTGGTGATACTACTCTGCATTAGTATTTAGTTTGCAATGATAATCAGATTCCAATATTAATTTCATTGGTTTCTCATTCATTGTCTTCAAAGCCAAGGAAAATATTTTAAAACTTTCTTTTATTATCTATTTACCCCTCAAAGAGAAAGAATTTTTTTAAAGCCTTCTGTTATGTTGAGTTGCATCCAGATCTTGTTCACAGGCTGTATAGTCAGTGCAAATAATGCAATATATGCTATCAGCCTCCTTTGGCTGCTTGTTAGGCTACATGATTACTATGCTGCTCTTAATATAATTTGCAACAATCAATTTCCAGCCTTCATAAGCATTGGCTTCTCATTCATATCCGAAGCTGTTTAAAGATTTTAAGAAGCTTTTGCTCTGTTTATTTATATCCAGCTGCTGTTATTTAGATGCTATCAGTTATGTTCCTTACAAGCATCTTTTTACTGCTTATGGTGCTGCTGTTTTTGCACTAACTCTGAATCCTGCAAAAGCAGTACTACTTGCTTTACTATTGAATAGCATCTTTGGAGCTAGGTAACTCCCGGATCTGAGGGAGGCCTTGTGATCCTTATACCCTGCTAGTGATGTGAATCTTTTTGTAAAATTTCACCATTTTCTGCTGGTTGTCTAATACTTCTGAAACCGTCATTCTAATCTATCTAACTTATATTTACAGGATGTTGTTATGAGATATATGTGAGAGCTGTTATGCGGGAAGAAGCAAGGAAGAGTGCAGAAGGAAGCGCATAATGGCAGATCGTTCTGTTTTTGCATATTTTCACTGCCTTTATTCTTCGAAACATGGGGAAAATGGGATAATGAAGGATGGATATCACTTAAGTACATGAAACTCGTGTTTTAACTTTTGTTTGGGGTGGTGGTATGAAAATAAGGTGGTTCCAAACAGTTGAGGCTGCATCTCAACGTCAAGAACTTTGCATGCAAATTTTGGTTTTATTTGAACTTTATGTTTGAATGCTCTAAAATGCATGTGATGCCTGGTTAGATTTTCTCACCTTCAATAATATGGTGCTTTCACTTCTACGTAATGTGACTAACACAAAAGATGGACCTTCAGATCCTGGAAGTAATTTTTGGTGTTTGTGGGCACTAATGCAAACTGCCTCATGAGTAAGGGGATGGAAAATAGTGTAAGCTGAAGGACTTGCTTGCATTTGTTTATCTACAAAATTTATTTCTCTTGCAAGAGACTAGTCTATTCTGCTATTTGTGTTGTCAATCACATCTTTGCTATGGGATGATGCTTAATCCATGCTAGTTCTTTGGGGAGAGATTATCTGATTGTTAAATGAGATTGGTCCCCATTCAAGTAAAACACAACCTCTTTCTTTTTTAATCATCTACAATGGGGTTATTTACTGGAAGGAAACTTGAATGAATCAGAAAATGAGAAAAATAACGTAATGAAACGTAGATATTTATAGATGAACATATGTCAACAAGTCCCTTGTGTGACATTCAACATGAAAAAAATATGGAGAGGATTATACTGGTGTTCAACACCATGGTTCGGTGTGGATTGAATTTTTTCCAAAAAGAAAATCAAATCAAGTAAGTCGTCGTTTTAAATATTAGAACCAAACCAATATGTCAGTTTTTTATCGATCGATTTATGTCGGGTTTTTGATTATTTATTGGTTTTTTCATAATATGAGACATACATTACAAAATATATATTCCAGCGACTATATTTTCAATGCAACACTATCAAACCAATTGTAATTTGAGAAATCTATCGTTGAATAATTTAAGAACTCAATTAAAAAATAAATTATTTTTAATATGAAATAGATTCTTGCACTTAAAAAAAGAGAACTACCAATCAAACTAGAATGTAAAGGCAAAGAACTAGACTAAAGGTGCAAATGATTGCCTTGTACTATAAAATTTTAGAAACTTTGTATAGAATCCGTAAAAATATACACACATATATAAGTATAATAATAAATTTTGAATAGCTACTTTTATAGTCGGTGTGGTTTGATTTTTTTCGGTTATTTTTTAATTAAACCAAATTTGATCGATTTTTTAAATTCAAAACCAAAACTAAACCAAACCAACAAAATATCATTTTTTTGGTTGATTTAGCTCGGTTTTCGATTTGATTCGATTTTTCGAGTGTTAATGAACAACCCAACTTCCAAAAAAGAATTTCTAAAATATATTTTTGAGCTCAATAAAAATGACATGACGACAAAGTAAACATCTTAGTGAAAAGATGGGTGATAAAAGTAAATTAACAGTGTTAAAGATTAGTAGGGCATTTTATTTAGCACAATTGTCTTTTCTAAAGTTTTGAAGGTGAAGCGAAAATTGTTCAAATTGCTATGCAATTATTTTTGATGTATCTGCTCACTAATTATCATTGTTATTCTTATGATTTCGAGTTTTTTTGTGATTCGCCATTTCCTCATTTTGTCTAAGAATTATCGTTGCAAAACTAATCTTTACTTATTGAGATCTTTATGATGTAACTTAAACTTTTTCTTAAGCAAACAATGTTTTCTTAAAATCCTGTAAAGTTAGAGCGCGTTTGGACATAAGAATTTTTTATTTTTTTCAATTTTTTTTTTTACTTTTTTTCGAAATCATTGTTTGGCCATAAAATTTTTAATTTCCGTTTAAAGATGAATTTTGAAATTTTTTAAAAATTTAAAAAACTCCAAAAAGTTATTTTTCAAAATTTTCACCCAAATCACTCACAAAAATTCATACACAACTCAATATTATATTTATGTCCAAACATAACTCTAATTTTCAAATATCATTTTGACTTGAGAAAAAAAAAAGCACTGGAATTTTACAATTCTTATGTCCAAACGCCCACTTAAGAGAGTCAACTGTCGCTATATCAAAACCTCTGCACTTCAAGTTCAAATTACAAAATAGTTTCACTAGATGGTCAATTACTATATTGTCCTTTTTCGCATATATAGATAAACTGATGCTGTTTCGCCAGCGTTAGGGTTTTGGGAGTTCTGCATCTCTTCAGGAGTGAAAGAAACAGCCGCACCGCAGAGCAGGATTCGAAACCGTAGCAATGGTGAGATTTATATATTTATATACGTATATGTATTTGTTTGCTCTTTCGAATTGTTAGTGATTTTGGTTTTGGGGTGCAGTCGCTGGTTGCAAATGAAGAATTTCAGCACATACTTCGTGTGCAAAACACGAATGTTGATGGGAAACAGAAGATAATGTTCGCAATGACATCTATCAAAGGTATCGGCCGTCGTTTCGCTAACATTGCTTGCAAGAAAGCCGATATCGATATGAGCAAGAGGTTACTCCCTTTTCTTTTTTTCGTCCTACTAATTATGTAATGAAGCTTTAATGTTGTTCTCATCATTGTTTTTTGTTGCAACTAAGCCTGTTAAACCTTTTAGGAACGCTTATGTGTTATTGGAGTATTGAGTACTGTTATTTTTGTCTATAATTTTGGATTTAAATCCCCACTTTACCTCGATTTTTGGATTTATATTTTTATTATAGAGGATGCTCCTTCGCAAAAATGAAAGTGAAAATGGATACCTAGGGATTCTTTCCGCAACCATGATTGGATGTATTCTGCGCCTTGCTGATATTTTTTTGAGAAATAACTTATCGTTGGGTTAGGAAGTTAGCCTATGATTGCAAAGTAACCTGCTACAAATAGTCTAATTGAGCTGGTCGCAACACCACACCTTCATTAAAAAAAGTTAGCCTATGGTTCAGAGATTTGAGATTGATGAATGAGGAAAGTAGCTGTTCTTTTACCAATGAATTTAATTACCATGCTACATTTTTGCACAGACTGTTCTGAACTTTTGTGCCTCACTAAATTTTCCTGCTTTGGTATTTTAGTTCTTGCAAAGTTCTCTAAATTTCTGCTTCCACTCTTTTCTCTAGGGCAGGTGAATTAGTATTTGTCAATTCTAAGCGACCTTTTTACCACGCGACATTTTTGTGCAGACTGTTCTGAACTTTTGTGCTGCACCAAATGCTCCTGCTTTGGTATTTTAGTTCTTGCAAAGTTATCTAAATTTCTGCTGCTACTCTTTTTCTCTAGGGCGGGTGAACTGTCTGCTGCTGAACTCGATAGCTTGATGGTCGTTGTGGCAAATCCTCGTCAATTCAAAATCCCTGACTGGTTTTTGAATAGGCAAAAGGATTACAAGGATGGTAAGTTTTCGCAAGTTACATCTAATGCTCTGGACATGAAACTTAGGGATGATCTGGAACGCCTGAAGAAGATCAGGTTGGTCTTTTCCTTCTTAACATGTCATATGTTTTTTTTGAAATTCTCAATTAACTACTATTGGTACAAGAAGTTGGAAATCCTTTCTTGTATGTGCTTATCCTTTATTTCACTATCTGATGGTGGCAGGAATCATCGTGGTTTGCGTCACTACTGGGGTCTTCGTGTGCGTGGTCAGCACACAAAGACCACCGGTCGCCGGGGGAAGACTGTTGGTGTCTCGAAGAAGCGATAGTCACCTTCCCAGGAACCAATTTTGCATGTTTTATGCTATATCATTTTCATATGCGACAAGAGGGTTTGAATGGACTTAGCTTTATGATTTTGTTGAATGTATTGGATTGAGTTCTATGGAGCAGCATTGCTTTTGAAGGATGTGTTATCTACTTGTCCTCGTTTGTGACTGATGAAGTTCAATTTTCTACACCTTTGATGGTCTTTGTTTGATATGTATTTATTGTGCTTTGTCTCGTGGAAAATTTTCAATATTTTTAGTACCTTAATCTGCATGGCATGGTGTATTACATGAAGAATACCCAAGTGGAAATGTTATAACCTTCGAAGCTTGTGTTAAATCCGACAGTGTCCCTTCAGTGAACTCGTGTGCTCAATCAAAGACAGTAGTCAGTCACCGGTTGCTTAGGGAAACTCCTAGTAGGAAGAAAGTTCTGTATTTGCCCTCGTAAAAACCATGTCTGATTTTGTTTTGCTGACTAGTGTGTCGATCTCGAACAATCGCCAGCTAACGGAAATTGATAAAGGTGTAAATTGTTGCTCCAAAAGGAGGATCAAAAGAGTGAACAATGGGAATATCATCAGCAAAGAAACGTAAAAACTAAACTCTGGTTGGTTGGTTGGCTTTGACTTCGAACGTCATGGAATGGTGAAAATTTCTTTAGATAACTGCGATTATCTTCAAGAAAGACTTCCGATCTCAACTTAAGCATTACATAACCTAAATGGATTTTTCATGAAGGTTTTAGTTTAATTAATTTGTTATCACAACTTAATTTTTATCCGTATGCTTCCGATTTTGGTAAAAGTAAGAGTCAGCAGCAGAGGCTTTAGTGGTATTAAAGTAGTTTGGTTGCTCTCGGATTCACCTTAGCTTGAGGAACTTGCAGGCGCAACACCAAATTAAGGTGACAGTCAGAGGCTTGCAACACAACATTGACTAGAGTTGATTGCTGGAGTGGCCTTTAAACATTATAGCTCAAATGTCAAGTTGGTAGAATATCAACTTCAACCGTCAGGGAAAGGTGCTTTTCTTGCTTCAGCATTTGGCATTTGAACCTCACTGGCAGGCTAATCTGGATTTATCAAAGTTACTGAAATTATTTCAATGTGGAATGGTGATTCATGCGCCCTTGCGGTCTTAACAATTTTAGGGCAACACTTGGTGCTTTAGCTTTGGTATCACCAGTTGAAGATTATGGATAGATTCTCTTTAGTCCCAAAATAATGCAAGCTAGCTTTGGTCTTAACAATTGCATGTAATTACTGTATACACTACCCGTCACACAGTAGGAGCTAGGCATCGACTCATTTATCTCAATAGCAAGAGAACCCCGGGGAAACTAGACATACATATTTGACTATGAAACAAAAGAATTGCAAAAGCTTCTTTCAAACCAATCAAAGGAATTAATGATTAATGTGACATTTCAATCTAGTCAAAGTGGAGGATCATTACATCATGTATAAATCAAGATTAATGTACATTTAATTTACACCTTCAAGAAAAGGAAAGGTCCACAAGCAAAAATAACTACATAAGTAGACCAACAGGACCCAAAGCCACGTATGCTTTCATCTTAATACTTGAATGTCAATCTATCATCACATAACGCATGTAAGATAAATAAATATAGAAGCATAAAAATAAGAACAATGTTAGATGAATAAAATTTCAGCTGTTGAAGAAATGCCTTTTATTTGAAAAAGAATTTCCAGATCTCTCTGTCTGTTAGCTCTTTCACTAAATGGGCGCCAAAAACACCTTCCTCGTCTACCACGCTTCTCAGATGCCGTGCTGCACTGTTAAAGCTCACATAATTCCTTTTAGCAGCCAGGTATATTACTCCATAGGGAGGCCTCAGACACTGGTGGTTTAAGAAGGTGAAAAATTGTTACAGCACTATTCAAATTAAATCACCAACATACAGAAAGAAGCACTTGCAAATAGAAAATTGAAGTAACATATAGTCAGATACTCCAATATAGCTTAGAAAAAGATAGATGTTGCGTAAAATCAGCTAAAGAGCTAAAAAGGTAAACTCATCAGCATGTTTAAATACTAACGCGTACCTTCTTTATCAGCCCGTGTAGCTTCTTGAGGGAGGGCACTGAGTAGGGAAGTTCAGTCATTAAAATTACATCATATCCACCTTCGCCATTGTCTGCGTCATTAGCCCTCTCCCATGCTCTGCTTCCAGAGAGCTTCCTAGATCTCCTCAAGGAAGACTCCTGCGCCAATATGCTACCTTCTTGGCTACTACAGCCATCCATGAAATCCTCCTCTGACAAGCTAAGGCTCATCCCTGTTGGTACCTCGGATATATCATTCCTCACCACAGATAAGACTGTAGGGAGTTCCTCCCACTCCCCAGCATAAAAGTGGACCACCGGAGCAAGAATCTGTCTTGAAGGAGTCAAAGGGCTCTCAGGTTGGCGGCTCTGTCTATCACGGGCCTGCTCAAGGTTTGCTAAAACATTAGGGATGGTGGTGCATCTTATAGTTTCTGCACTGAGGTCTTGAAAATGTACTGTCGAAGCTCCCTGCAAAGAAGTTATTTTAAATCAGTTTATTTGAGTAACTTGAAACCAAGAGTCTCATGCAACTATACCCATTAAGTTCACTACAAGTTGGACTTCAGCTACCATGTCATACTCCTATAAATTTGTAATTCCGGTATTTGAATTCACACACTTGTGAGTTGTGACATGAGTTGAAATTTCAACTTAACATCCACCTCCTGCATCATTTGAGTCCCCCTTGTGATGACAATTACAGTGAGATCCTCAAAGAATGCAAATCGTGGAGCTGAACCATTTAGGCTCTTAAAACTAATTTAATGATAAAAAACAGGACCCTATAAGGTTTTAAAAGATTCTTTGTTTTGGGACCTTACACAAAAACCGTTGTTTCCATTGCAGGTCAAGTAGGTTCTTCATGTTCACAGCCTAATCAGGAGGAACCCTTTCAAACTACTAATTAGTGATCATTGCTTAGCAAGAACTTGTCACTAAATATAGAGTCTGGCAAGATCTAAAAGGTGCTCCATTAACAGGGTTATATCTATTTTGACCAAGATATACTTCTGAGCGGAAACTCTAATTTTGCACTTTTCAAATCTCTTCCTTGGAAATCATAGAATTCCCAAATACAGCTTTCATTATCTACAAGTTGGGTTAGCAAATTTGTGCCGTTACAACCAGTGGCGGAGGCAGGATTTCCGCTAAGCGGGTTCAAAAAAGAAAAGAAGTTACAAAAATTAGAATACCTGTAAAAGAATACCTGCCCACGTGAAAAGTAAGTTTTATAAAATGGTTGTTAGGCCTATAAAATAGGAAGATTGAAATAGAAAAATGCTATCGGGTGTTACGTCGAAGAAGGATATCTACCAAAGTGAAAGGAAAGTTCTATAAAAAGGTTGTTAGGCCAATAATGTTATATGGGGTAAATATCCTCTAAGGTCCACCATATCCACGAGATAGGTGTTGCAGAAATGCGAATGTTAGATGAATGCGCGTTCATACTGAATTATTCAAGATCAGAAATAAACACATTCTGCAGAGGTGCAAGTAGCACATTTAGAGGATAATACGTGAGAACATCGCTGAAATGGTTTGGTCAAGTCAACTTCCAAATGCACCGTTCTATAGGTGTAAAGCTTAACAATGATGATGCGAACGAGATAGACCTAAAATCACATGGATAGTGAAGATTCATATAGACGACTCCAACAAGCTTGAGTTGACGTGACATGTGCTAGTTTTGAATGTATAGCCAAATTTCGGCAAGAAGAGAGGGGTTTATAAAGGAACAGAAACGGAATGTTAAGACAGAATCATGGGATACTGATAATTTTTGGATTAAAGGAATTCTTTCTGAAAGTCCTGGTTCAAAACGATGCACATAGCTCGGTGATGATTAGTAACAAATACGACAATCCTGGCACGACTTCTCAGAAATCAACTGATTTACTTTCAGCAGTTGATACCCTTTGTGCGTCCACATTGAGTTTTAGAAATACTTCCTAAACATTTTACACCAATGAAATTGCAAATTTAAAATTCAAAAATATATTTGTCCTAGATTTCTGCACAAAGACTACATTAAAGCCGTTACCTTCAAACAAGCGAAAATTCCAGGAAGCCCATGACTGCAACCAAGCTGAAAGCAAAAGTCAGAAAAAGAAAACAGAATTAACTTCCAGTGTTGAAAGAGAGGTACATGGGAATACAATTTGGTATGGTTACTTAAACTCCAACAGCTATGAGAGATGATAGACTAAATGACAAGCAAAGCTGCAATCTAAGCATAAGCTATAAGCATAAACATGTCATTTAAGCATCAAATTACCAAAAAATGTGTTAAAAGGTCAGAGACAAAGATTTCAAGCAACATCAATAACAGTAGCAAAATATATGATAGACTAAGACCCTATTCAATGCTAGCATTATCCCTACTAGCCAACAACAATCACAAGTTATTTCAACATGCTTTGTGGCTTTATGGAAAGGTTTCACAAACAAAAATCTTATGCACTGCCGAGTCACATTGTGAATATATGCAGTATATCATGTGCATAAATCTTTTGATCAAACAAGTTACAATTCAAAAGGCACCAACTAATGATGCATTTTAGGGGCCCTATTATCTTGAAGGCAAATAGTTAACTTTCAAAAAAGACTTATGCTGAGGTCCATTGGCACAAAAAGGTTACTCTTGAACCAAAGTTTGTGATTTCTCTATGAATTTCTACTTGCTCTCAGGCCAGCCCATCATCAAGGTCTTCTAAGGTAATTTAAAACGTTTATACCAAGTCCCAAAAGGTCCATTAGCGGTCCATTTTGATGGAATTTTTGTGCTACAGTCAAGTTGGTAGTGTCCAAAAGGAACCATAAAGATAATCCGCTTCTACCCTCTAACACATGCTTCTTCGAATCTGATCTGTTGATACCAAGTCCAAAAATGTGCTACTAAACAGGTAATACATTTATCACATACTCTCTACTTAGCAAAAAAGCTACATGGCATTTGATCAGATCATTGTAGAAATTTTATACGTATATTGATGTAGATTCTTCTAAAGATGCCACGTTAATCCAATAATGCTGAAGATGAGGTAATAAATAGGTAAATGCATGTAAATCACACGAACAGTTTGAAATGAAGTACCTCAAGCACCCTTTTGCCTCTCAAGCTCAGTTGTCCATCCCGAATCTCATGCTTGAGAACATTAACAAGATCAATTGCGCTGTCCCAAGATTTAAGATGTCCTGTAGTGCAACAGATCAACTTTTGAAGTTAAAATTGATTATTGAATGCCCTTTTACAATTTCTCACACCAAGACCTGTTAGGAATTATTTATTACATTTGGCCTATGCAGAAACCAGCAAGTGTACCTACCATCTGACTTTGAGGATATTGCTTCTGAACCAGTGAACCCAATTATATCAGCGACACTGACTCTACCCTGCATTATATAGAAACAAGTGCATTTCAAATTGAATATTAAAATCGTCAAGCAGCCGAACACTCAGAAAGGAAAAAAGAAAGAAAAAAGGAAAAAAAGGAGAGATTTTATGCATATCTATTCAAGCTCAGGATACCGCAGTAGAGCATAGTGAAAAACACAGATTTGACTGTAAAACATACTCTCTCAATTTGAAAAAAGATGGCCATGTTCTAATATTAGGGTCAAATTGACTACTTTTAGGATTCTTGGACATTGTTAATTCTTTATAACAAGATTTTATATATTTAGGAAACGTACAGGTATACAATGACTTCCCAAAAGAAGATAACAGCCTTTAGAGCTAGAAATCTCGGTTCTAGGTGGCTTCCAGCTATGTCAGCCACCTCCTCGGAGACCAAGTACAGCTCCCCGAATTCAAAAATGGAACGAGTTATGAGTAGCCACCCATCCTCAAGACATTAACATAGCAACTTCACTCAAAACAATTCGTACCAATAACATAGTAAGTGAATTATTTGTACCTTGAAGAAATTGATTCCTTGTAAATCTATAGTCTCACCAGCATATTTGTAGGGATGAGCAGCCTGCACAATTTAATGCACATTTGGGACACAAGAAAACTGAAAAACAAAGGAAATTTTTTGAAAACAGCTAAAGAAGGTATACCTTTGATGGAACTATTTCAACAGCTGGTGAGGGAAGATGGACATCTCTGTCGGATATCACTGACATGTGACACCCTCGGTCTTGAGATATGAAACCAGGCAAGCATTGAGCAAGAAGTGCTTTTGTACGCATTATATCCTATACTCGAGGTATATCAAGCTCACTGAAGAAAGAACCTGTAAATGGCACCATCAGAAAAAATAAAGAACAGTTCTAAACTTAGATTCTTTTTTCTTTTCCAACTGAAGAGCATTCAATTTGGATTTGCTAGCCTGTGGTAGAATTCCTCTTGCATCCACGCATGGATGACAAAGTGCGGAGTGAAACTAGTACATTGTATCATAAATCTTCTATAGGACTCTGTACAAGTATCGGAATGTCTGTAAATTCCTAGGGAATTTCTTAGCCAATAATGCCTACCTTAAAAAAGAAATAACACTATCTTAAAGTGAAAGATGAAATGGGTTTTTGATGCTGCTGAGGATACAATGTTATAAAGTCAAGGTCAAAAAAAACTTTGGTCTGTTGATGATTACAATTTTTTAACTGGAAACTATGTTTCTTGTTTATAAACTTGACCATTAAGAATTGAGATCCACATATGGTTTCGTATGACTTCAATAGTATGGATTTCAAATGGCACTCAAATTGAAGGATCACCAATAAAATAATGACAATTAGTTTAACCTTATCGAGGAAATGCTCAGAGACTAACAATGATAGTTGCAACTTGTGTGTACTTATATTCAAATTATTTGTATCCGGATGAGCCAACTGTATTCAATCAGAAAAATACCCGTTCCAAATTCATCGTAACAATAAGAGAGAAACAAAGACGTAGATGTAATAGACGCTTCCGCAATAATAGTACAAACGCAGATATTTAAGGAAACCTGATAAACAAATTAAATTCAGTTTGATTAACATGGCAACAACAACAACAAACAACAACAATTGTTGTTGTTGTTGCCATGTTAATCAACTTTACCTCTGGGTCTTTGGAATCCAAGAGAATGGCTGAATTTAATTTGATTAACATGGCAAATAAGACAAATATTTCCAACAGACAAATCCTTAGTTTTCCAACACTAAGCTGTAAAAACAAGCAACTACTGGAAGAACATAACAACAAGTTCAAAGTTCAAACCAAAATAAAGTGTGAGTCCCTTTTTTTCCCTTTCTAATTCCAATACTACACCTATAATTATTATAATTGTTTAAAGCCAGTTTAGGGAAAACTATTACTATAATTATCATCAAATAAAGTTCTTAAATTTCAATTCCAGCAAATTACAGCACTAGAAAACCAATAAAAGCAAGAAACACAAGACCCAAAATTCAAAACTAAATCAAAATCAAAATAAAAAAAGGTAAAGGGCAATAAGAGCAAGAACTGAGACAAGGTGAACATACCACAGTGAAAAAAATACCAATTCAAGAATGATCTGAACTAAAAATCTGAATTTGACTGCTTAGGCAAAGACCCTTCCTTTACGGTGAAATCAAAGATCACAACACTGTTAAAATATTATCAAATAAAGAAAAAACACAGCAATTTCAGGGAATATACCTTAAAGCCATAAAAGTCAAAATAGGAGAAAAATACTGAAAGAAAAGAAGCTTCGATTTTTCAGACTGAAGGGTCAGTGGAAGTGGAATATACTATAATTTAACCCTTGTTCATATCACTATTACGGATGTGACCTGATTGGTTCTAGTTTGTTAAAGTGGCGTTTTGGTAGATACATGTAAAAAAGAAAAAAATGTTAAAGATACTAAACTCAAAATAACAATATGAAACAAGAAAATAGACAAGAATATAAAGAGTAAGGGATGCGAGTTTTTTATTTCTTTCAAGTGTTTTAAGTGTCTACTATCACTTCTCATCTATTTATAGTATTATATAGAGGTATACAAAAGAATACCATAAACATGGCATTAAGTATTTGAGATCATGTAGGAAGATTATGTGGGAGATTATGGAGGTATAGGAGTTACAATCATAAGTATTGGAGTAGTGGGAGTTATGGAGATAATGAAGAAGAGTAGTGAGTGTTATTCATTTAGGAGTTATGGACATCCACCATAATCTAATGTTTCATAACCCTCTCCTTTAGATGTTATAATGTGCCTCGTTAAAACCTTACTAGGAAAAAAAATCTTATGGGAAAAAATTCTAGTGAAGGAAAAAGAGTACACATATCATGTAATACGAATTATTAGCTGCCTCATTTAAAAACCTTACCAGAAAAATCCAATGGGATAAAACCTTAGCTAAAGGAAAAAGAGTACAACGTGTGCTACACTCCCCCTGACAAAAATATCACTTGATATCTCAGAGACGCAATCTTGCATAACAACTTCTCAATTGCTGAGGTCAGCAATGCCTTGTGAAGAAGTTTGTCGCATTACCACTTGAATAAATTTGTTGAACATCGATCATGTCTGAAATAGAACTTTGGTGAAATATGTTCTATTTTGTCTCCTTCGATAGTCCTTCTTTCAATTGAGCTATACATGCAGTATCGTCTTCAATGCAATTGGAATCTTTTTGAATATCATAATATAGCGTTACGCTCATGTGCAAATAGATTGTTTGAAGAATGAACTTTAAAAAAACGCTTGCAATTGCAAAACCAATAAAATCTTGACAGTATTTGTTAGAATAAACAAATCGATATCAAGAATTTCTTTTGCAATATAACACTAATGGTATTTCAATATCTCCACATAGGAGTAAAACTATATATTGCAAGCATACGGTTATACTCATGGTTTTAGCAAAATCATTAGTGCACCAGTTGCATTAGACACAAAAATAAATCATGTACGCTATGATTGCTCTAATTCATATAAGGATTTGCTGAAACTTTATTTAATAAATTTCTTGGGAACCTTAATATGCTTTAGAATAGTTAAATCTTTCAATAATTTTTATATACACATATTAAATTTTTCAGGTATTGCCAGACTAAAATCTGAAGGCAACTGCATCCACCACAAGAGAACATGTTTTCATATAATGAATGCCAGGACATTTACGAAAAATCTTGTGTCACCTCAGTGCTTTATACTTTCAGGTGTTAGGACTATCAGTCCAAAACTTCACGTTTTTCAAGTGAAGTCAATCTTGATTGCGTATTTTTCATTTGGCCAATCATTTATCTGTCCAAAATCAACGACAGATTTGAGCTCAAGATCCTCGTCAATATTAGTAAATTTGACCGCAACATCATATCAACAATATCATCGACCATTTTAAATCGTTTCCATCATCACTCAATAAAGACATAACTTATCGAGATCTCATTATTTTCAGGTACCTGAGCCTCTTCCATGAAGTCTTATAAAGTGTTATGTCATGGTGCTCTTATAAAGCACTTGCCTCCTTATTATGACCATCTTGAACATTTGGCCCTCTCTTTCTTCAAGAAGATTTATCTTTGGAACTGATTAGTCTATTACGCTTTATGTATGCCATAAACTCTTTCCATCATAAATTTTACTCTATTTGGAGCATTAGCAGCTGAAATATGATATTTAGCTTTGGGTCAGCACATGCCCCTGGCAATATTTTGCAAATGAATTATCACTTGAATTTCAAATTCACATTTTCTTGTACGAGGATCTATATGTACTCATAGTAATTCATTCCAGGTATCACTTTTGCATCTTGCCATTTTCTCCCCCCTAATGTTGGGATCACCAACACATATCCCAACCTTCTTTGGAAACCCATCTCTGTGAATTGTGGTGGGATAATAAAATCATGTAGCACATCCATATTTCTAGATGTAAATTATTTGGTTCCTGACCCTAAACCAATTGTGATAGGAAGAATTTTTCATAACTTGTTGGTTAGATGCATACAAGTGCTGTTGTATAATAAATAATACATCTCATACCAAATTTCTATTTGAGAGTTTTGTCCTCGTAACCAATGGTATAATTATAATTTAAGGCATACAATTTCTGCTTAACCAACTTGAATTTAAACTAGCATTATTAAGATAATTGGTCATAATTTATATTCTGGAATTGTACTCTAATAATTTGAGCAATCAACCTTGCAAAATACAAATTGCAAGTTGATAACAAAAGCACATGTGACCATACAATAGATGCATCTATTAAAATCATATAATAGTAAACGGTCCACATGGCAGGTGACTGGGCCCATATATATATATATATATATATATATATATATATATATATTACTTTTTATACGTTCCAAAAATCAGGGAATACAATCCCAACCCCAGCTGATATAGTAATCAATTTATCATGAGAACAAGTCGTACATGATAATTTTCGAAGAATCTCCTAATTCTCCGATATATGCCAATGTGAATTCTCAATCATTTTTTGCATCATAATTGAACCGGGATGGCCAACTAGTCATGCCAACATCAGAAAACATCTAATTTACAATGGCATGTGATTCCATCATCATGCTTATACATATGTAGTACAAATAGACGGAAAGTCAGGTAACCTTTCATATTTACCCGGTATGATTATAGTAATATGAAGATAATCAATCTTCCTTTCATTTATAGTCTCAATATGCCAACCACTTTGGCTAATATATTTGAAACTCAAATTTTTTTTTGAGACTTACTACAATATCAATGTCATGAAAAATTTTATTCATCCGAATAGTAACTAATTAGTTCTTCCAGAGCTCTTAACTGATTTTGTACTACAAGTCTTTTGTCACACCATCTATACGGTGAATGTCTCCTTCACAGAGAAAATCATATCATAATAATTGTCATGGTCAAAATCATCATAAGTAAAATCATTTCTTGCTTTAATTCTGCCTTTAATAACTTTTTATAAGGCATGGCAAATATTTTTGGCGTACCACATGTACGCGACCAATGACATATTCTTGTAACCACCGAGTAATGTTCATTATCTTTTTTCTCTCAAACCTCCAGTAGAAGTGAGTTGTAGTATTTATTCAACCATGCATAAGCATATTCTTATGCATAATTTGTATCACATATATATTTTCATATTCACTTTCAGGAATGAGTATGCATTTACAATGCTTATCACAAGTCACATTTTAAAAAATGGACAATAATCATGTGAACCTGTCTCGTATTAACAGATCACAATGATACATATTTCCTTCACCTTTGAAAGATTATTTTGAGAACCCTTATTGTTCTCTTTTGTACATTTACCATTATGATGACTATTATTATTTTGGTCTTTAGCACACCTACGTTCATTGGTCAATCACTTGTCTTCATTTAGACTTATTATGCACCCCTATCACATTCACTTCAAGAATGTAGCAAACTAAGTGGGACAAGCTTCATGTTTTTTCATGAAAATACATTATTTTTCTTTAGTGGCCATTATATCATAAATATGGTACATTGAGACTCAAACCCAATGCATTACCCAAATAAAGGTGTGTAAGGCTATAATGCATTGGGACTCAAACCCAAATCTTATCATCATGTGCATCAGAACTTGAATTCGATGTCTTACCTTTTAGCCTTTAAAAATACTGCCATTATAATGATTACAGCCATAAAACCGATTAGTACTCTAGTGGTATCATATTTGCAGGTTCAACTAATCGTATAAAAATAGTTATTCTACACTACAAAACTAATAAATGTGGTATCGGTCAAAAATTGGACATCGATATCTCTATAACCCAACGCAAATATCATGTCCATTAATTTGAATAAAACAAATGAAGTAGTGCACAAATATGATATAAAGATATCATAATAACTTGACCAAAATCGTAAATTAGATAATACCAAATTATGTCTAAATCGTCAATATGTCCAGTTAGGTATGGTATACATCATAAAATTATACAAGTTAATTAGCATCGCTTAAAATGTACTAAATGCATGTAGCAACTATACTGATTAATATGAATGCTCTTATTACCCTAAGGTCTTTATCATGCAATTTCAGTAACAATTTAGCTATGTAACTAGTATTATAAAATAAACTTATAACCTATTGAAAGATTATATTCGGTTTGACCCATCAAAAGTGAAAGTCCCCAAAAACATAAATTTGAAGAAAAGAAATCATACGAAGACAAACGACATCGACAAACATTGTCAATGGCAAAAGAAGCCTCAGTGTTAGAGAAATAAACCTTAGTTAATGGTTCGACCATTTCATAACTTTTACGATAACTCACCATAACGTGCGTTACCTTTGCATTTTTCTGAGAATGAAACTGGATTGCCTTGAGCAGGAATCCAGCGGCGACAGAACAAATATAAATAGAGGCTCATCCACTTGGTGTTCATCTTTGTGAGCAATTCGTGCTGATAACGTGTTAAGAAACTAAATTCAAAATAACAATATGAAACAAGAAAATATACAGGAATGTAGAGAGTAAGAGATACAAGCTTTCAAGTGTTTCAAGTGTCTACAATATCACTTCTCATCCTCTATTTATAGTATTACATAGAGGTATACAAAAGAATACCATAAACATGGCATTAAGTATTTGAGATCATGTAGGAAGATCAAGGGGAGATTATGGAGGTATAGGAATTACAATCTTAAGTATTGGAGTAGTAAAAGTTATAGAGATAATGGAGAAGAGTAGTGGGTTTTATTCATTTAGGAGTTATGGACATCTACCATAATCTAATGTTTCATAACAAAAAAAAAGTTTTAATTTCTCGACGAGAAAAAGAAAGTTTGAATTTCTCGCTAGTCGTGAGAAAGTAGCGGCGTCACTGGACGGCCGCGACTGTCCATGTACAACGAGGCATCCATTCGATTACGTGGATGGCACGCCTGCCCACTCATTCTTTTTTTTCGTTTCTATTTTACCACTAAGTAAATTGTTATCGATTACTTATACGGAAAATGGTCATATATGTCCCTCTACTAGCTAAAATAAGTCATATATGCTTCTCGTTATACTATTCAATAAAAAGAGTCCCTACCGTTTGTGCCAAGAAATTAAAATACCTCTCTGTCATCTAGTCCCAAATTTAAATTAAAAATATCCACGTGTCAGCCTGTTACTAGAGGAACTAAACCCACCCCTATTTATTAATTGACCCACCGACCCGGCTAATTTTATCTGTCCCACCTGATCTTTTAATTAAAAAAGAACCCCAAAACATCGGCTCTCTCATTTCCTTTCCTAAACCAATGAGAGCAATTGGGTAAAGAAACCCTAGCTACTGTGAGTCGATGTCGCCGATTCAAGAATTATTTTTCTGAAAAGCTATGTTAATCCATGTATTTTTGCTTGTTTATCTCCCTTCTATATGTATCTGTCTTAGTTTATTATTAGGATTTTATTTTCAATCGTTTTGGGCCTTTAACATGTTTTGTATTCTTATGTCTTAGTTTAAGATGTTCTGTACTGACCTTTTTGTCTTATTTTTGTAACGACTCAACTAGTCGTTTTTACTTTATAGATTCTCGTTCTCCTAAATAAGACTCCTCGTATGTGATTTTACTGTTTTATGATTTGCGGGGATTGTTAGTCGGGTTTGAAAGGATTTGGGTTGAAATCGGAACACTTAGTTCCTTGTTATTGGCTTTAAAGGGGCCAAGTTTGACTTGGGTCAAAAGTTCTAGTAAACGACCTCAAAACCGGGATTTGACAGTCCCAATAGGTTCGTATGATGATTTTGGACTTGGGTGTGCGTTAGAATCGGGTTTTAGGTGACCCGGGAGCGTTTTGGCGCCTAAAGTTGAAAGTTGGTTTATTAAAGGTTTTAAAGTTCTTTAAATTTGGTTTGGAGTAGGTTTTGGTGTTATCGAGGTCCGTTTGAGATTCCAAGCCTGGGAATAGTTCCGTATGGTGATCTAAGACTTGCACGCAAAATTTTGGTATCATTCCGAGTAGTTTAAGTTGGAAGAACTTGAAGTTCATAAGTTGATTCGATTTGGTTTGGGGTGCGATTATTAATTTTGGTGTTATTTTCCGCATTCAGAGGGTTCGATCGAGTCTGTATCATGTTTACAAACTTGTTAGTATGTTTGGACGAGGCCTCAGGGGCCTCGGATGCTACTCGGACGTTGCACGGATCGAGTTAGAGCTCAAAAGGGGTTGCTGGTGTATCAGTTCTGGTGTGCCCGCACCTGTGAGCTTTTGTCCGTAGGTGCTATCTCGCAGGTGCAAGCACTTGGCTGCAAAAGCGATTTTGGCCATTTGGCCAGTGGTCCGCAGAAGCGAAGGAGCATGCGCAGAAGCGGCACAGGTGCGAAAAGGCCGCGAATGCGCTCCACCCTCTGCAGCGGGACAACAGAAGCAAGAGCCCGTCCGCAGAAGCGCAGTTAGCCAGCCTGGGCTAGGACCGCACCTGCGATGACTTTGTCGCAGGTGCGGCACCGCAGATGTGGCCCAGGTTCACAGAAGCGGAAATGCTGGAGGCAGTGAGGTCCTTTTAATACGGGACTTAGGCTATTTTGGGTTCATTTATTGTATTCCTTGGGCGATTTTGGAGCTCTTAGAAAGAGGATTTCACCTAGCTATTGGAGGTAAGTAATTTTTATCCAATGTAAGTTAAATAAATATATTATGGGTAGATTTTATCATGAAAAAATATTGAAAATTTTGGGTTTAGATGAAAAACTTAGGTTTTGATAAAAATGGAATTTAACCATGAAAATGGTTATTGAATTGGATGAAAATTTTATATTTGAGTTTGTGAGGTTATGGGTAACAATTTTCTTTGAAAATTTTCAGAATCCAGGCACGTGGTCCTGGGGATAAATTTTAAGAATCTTCCAATTGTGGTTGGGTAATCACTCTAATAATTAACTTTTGAACATGTATTGATTAATTTACACAATATTTGACTAGTTTTGGATTGTTTGGCACCGAGTTGAGTCTTTAGAGTGAATTTGAGGCTGGAAAGTGAGCTTTAAGACAAGGTAAGTCTCTTGTCTAACCTTGTAAGAGGGAATTTACTCCATAGGTTATTTAATCACTATTTTCTTCTAATTGTGGGGTCTATGTACACACGAGGTAACGAGAGTCGGTGCGTAGCTACTAATTATGCTTATGTGCGGGTAATGTAGCACCCAAATCATAAAATATTTGTAATGTTTGCACCCTACTTGTTAATTAAAGTGCCTAAATTATATTGAAACTTGATAGAGGAACTGTAAAAGACCGAATTTCACTTACTTGAGCTTTGTTGGGTTACTTGACTGTTAATAGAATTATGCTTCTTCGTGTATTATCCTTGTAATAACTTTTAAATCGGGTGTTTATAAAGTATCCTCTCTTATTGCGGAGCGGGCCGAACGCCTCGGCAATAGAATAGATGCATCTATGGCTCGTGCTGCTCGACCCTCGGCAGCGTACACTTTATTCTAGATCAGGCCGTACGACCTCGGAATAATCGTGCGTGATAATACTCGGAGCTTAATTATATTTGATATTATTTTATGGCCTGAGAGGTTAAAATTATATATGACAGAAATTGACTTGGGATTTACCACTTGTGAAAGAATTATTTATTTCCTGCTTGTTATTGAGATATTATTATTATTTACATAAACCATGCTCATTTAGCATTTCTGTATTTTTATTGTTAGCCCATAGTAAGTATCGATGTCGACCCCTCGTCACTACTTCTTCGAGGTTAGACTAGATACTTACTGGGTGCATGTTGTTTATGTGCTCACGCTACACTTATGCACTAATTGTGCAGGATCTGAGGCAGGTGCATCTGGCAGTCATGCTGGTGCGCATCCCCGTTACCCTCAGGCCTAGTGGTGAGCTGCTTCCTGAGCCGTTTCGCAGCACCTAGAGTCTCTCTTTTGCACTTATTTTTCTATCTACTTTTATTTCAGATAGTAGTTAGAGTTTTGTATATTTTACAAGTTGCTCATACACTTGTGACACCAGGTCTTGTCACACATACCGGTAGACTTTATGGTTTGGAGTATTTATATCGCTTTGATTGCCACTTAGTTGCCTTCGTTTTATTTATTAAATTTTCTACTTCTTAGTTTCTAATAAACGAAATTTAATTACTTGAAAACTTATTAAAAAGAGCATCATATGGTTAGTTTACCGTTGGCTAGCAGCGACGTTGGACGCTATCACGGTCTATAGGAGAAATTAGGTTATGAAATTTTCTTGTGTGGAATGTCTCTACATGTGTTGTTTTAAGTCTTTTTCTGTTAGAATTTTTTATGGTCGACAATATAGTATGGATTGTTTTTGTCTTTTTGTGATCCCGAATAAACTATTGTGATATGTCCTGTCTCGGTTTTGTCTGTGCTAGGTTTATGTGATTTTTGTCTGTGTTGGCATTTGTCTTTTGAATTTTTAAGCATTAAAGTTGGTAAAATACGAGAATATGGGGTTTCAATTGTTCTTTTTAGCCATTTTCTTGTCTGGCATATGTCTGTGCTGGGTGGTTGAATATTGTTCCTTCTCAACTGAAATATGTGAATATTTTAGCGCTAGTGGACCTTTAATATTTGAATTATTTGTGGTCCCCTAGTTTGTTACATATGTATATGTTCCCCTACATTCATACATGCTTTATAATTCTAATTTTTTAATTGCTTAGTTATTGATCTTTATCAGTATTGTTTATGTTACTTAAATTTTTGTTGTCCCCATTTATGATTATTTATTGTTTTATTAACTTTTATAGAGTATTAAGGATGCCATTGGTGGACCTAATCTTGCATTATGATGGGGACCGGATCACAAGCCTACATATCTTGTATTCAAAGAAGATGTCCCATATCAAGAGAGGTTATGATTCTGAACTTCTATCGTACAAATATATAGCGGATTTATACACTAATGAGGTCGGAAACGTAGGTGTTCGATAACTAATTATGAATGGTCCATCTGGTAATTATTATGAGATTGAGAATGATGCTGGTATAAGACATATGTTGTGTCTAATCTTTGAGAATGATGTTGGTGACATATGTTGTGTCTAATCTCTGACGAATTTAAGATTCTTTATTTCTGTACCGTAGATGAGTATGAGTAGTCTATTAATGTGACTAACATAGTCCATCATTCTGAGTCTTATCCAGTATTAAATGATGTTGATACTAATTGTAGTGATTATGATTCTGATTATAATTTTGGAGAGGTAGAGTATGATAGTGATAAATTACAAAAATTTGCTAGTCAAAAGAAAAGAGACATTATGTTAGGTTTGGATAATTATAAAGAACTGTACAAGGGTATGAGCTTCAAAGATATACCTAAAGCCAAAAAAATATCTTAACCTCTATGCCTTAGCAAACAAAAAGGAGCTCAAGTTAAAGAAAAACTGTACAAAAAGGCTAAGGTATGGATGTGCATTTGACTGACCCTTTGTTGTTCATATTACTGGAGACGGGGACCTTCCTGGGGCTAGGGTAAAGACCTTAAAGCAAAGCATACTTGTGATGAAGCATTTGACAATTCTAGGGTTGATTATTATACAATAGCAAATTACTTCAAGAAGAAGGCACAAGATAACCCAAAGTTTAAGATTAAAGAGATGAGAGTAGAACTGAAAACACATTTAATGTTAATATTAGTTATGGAAAGTGCAAGAGGGATAAGAGGCTGATTTTAGAGAAATTGGATGGTAGCTTCACAGATGATTACAATAAACTTGAGGCATATGCTAATGAGCTTAGAGTAAGTAATCCAGACAGTGATGTAGTCATTAATTTATCAAATGATGCTCTTGCTCAAGGTAAGAGAAAATGCTTGAGAATGTATACTTGCTTCCAAGCACTCAAGATGGGTTTTAGAGAAGGACTAAGACCATTTATTGGCTTATATTGCACATTTTTGAAAGGAAAAACGAAAAGGTCAGTTGTTACTTGTTATAGCTCTAGATGCTAATAATCAGGCATATCCAATAGCATCAGCAATTGTTGATAAATAAACCAAAAGGACTTGGACCTGGTTCCTAAAATTGCTTCAAAGGTCACTGGATCTCAAAGAGGGTGAGGGGATTACTTTTATGTAAGATACGCAAAAGGTATGAATTCTGTCTAGATATATTTATTTCTTTTATCTGAATTTGTTGTTAAGTGGAGGTAATCCAGAATGTGCTACCTGATTCACACTATAGATTTTGTGTGAAGCACATAGAGTCAAATTGGTGCAAAAGATAGAGGATAGATGAGTTCAAAAAGTTGCTATGGTAGAGCGTTTGGAGCTCTTATGAGGAAGATTTCAAGGACCAGTTGAAGAATATTGGTGAACTAAGTAAGGAAGTTGCTGAAGTATTGGTAAAGTATCCTCCTCAGGCTTGGTGTAAAGCCTATTTTGATACTGTGTGCTAGAACCAAAAAATGGAGAATAACTTCACTGAATCTGTGAATACATGGCTGGTTGAAGCAAGGAAAAAGCCAATCATTAAAATGCTTGAGGAGATAAGTTTAAAATTGATGAACCAGTTGAGGGAAAAGGAGGAAGCCGAGGTCATGGGCAAATGATTTCAATCCACATAGTTTGAAGCTATACAATGAGTATTTGAAGATAGATAACACTTTTTGTTATGTGGACAACAATGGTGACAATGGTTATGAAATCAGAGAAGGGACAGATAAGCACACTGTATACATGGTTGTGAAAAAATGCACATGTAGGGGATGGGATCTTACTGGAATCCCATGCCCATATGCAATTAAATCCTGCAATACAAAAAATTAGAGCCTGTGAATGAAATCAACTGGTGGTACAACAAAGAAGCATATCTTCTTACCTACAAGTACAAGTTGCAGCCAGTCAGCGGTAAAAAATTTTGGAAGGTAGGTTCATCGGAAACAATGGAACCACCTGAGGTAGTCAAGATGGATGGGAGGCCTAAAATGAAGAGAACCAGATAGAAAGATAAGGCAATCAAAAGGCAAGGTGAATGGACCTCTTCGAGAAAAGGGAGAGTAATGACTTGCACCAACTATGGGGAGCCAAATCATAATGCAAGGGGTTGTGAGAAGGTAATATTACTTTTTCAAAATTATATTTATATTGTCAATACTTTATCTAACTTATTTTACTTGTTAATAATAGCCACTGTGATGATAGGCTAGAAACCCGTGTTTTAGCCATAGTATTGCACTCTCATTACTGTATTTTACGTGTGTTTGAGCTTAAATGATAGTGAATTACACTAATTACGTGTTTTACTCCTTGCAGGAAATGATCACGAGCTATTAAGGTAATTTGGAGTTAAATCAAATAAGTTGAAGCTTTAAAGTCTAGGTAGAAGCCTAAGAAATTAAGCCAGGATCACGTTTCAGGAGTCGAGGACCAAGTCTGGATGTCAAAAAGTGGATGAAATAATTTACTCTAGGAAAAAGACACAGCCGCTCCGCATGGGGCGGCGCGTGGCGCGGCACGGTAGTGTAAATTGGGTTTGACAGGAGTTTTGCATGCTCTCTGAATATCCTCACAAGCGTGACGCGGGTGTACAATTTTGTCAGAGTTATTTTCTGTTCGGCTAGGAAAGGGTAGTTTCGTCTGAGCCCGTTCATACAGGGTATAAATACACCAAAAATATATTTTTTGATGGGAATTGTGACCTACGAAAGATTTGAGAACCAACCAAGCAAGAAGACTCAAAAATTCATCAAGATTTCAACCAACGATAAGTGCAAACGGGAGTTTGTATCGAATCATTATCATTGATGTCTTTTATGTTTTAAACCTCATTGAGATGGCTTTTTCCATAGATATGGAGTAATTTCCATTGGGGTCTTGACAGATACAATGCTTTGATAACTTGATTAGGGATTCGATTCTTGATACTTATTGGAATTAATTGATGGAGTTTTAATTCGTATTATGGAGTTATTTCTTATTTTGCTTAATCAAAAGAGAATCTTGATATTGAATTTATTCACATCTTATGCTCTAGTTTAAATTCGTGATTCAACTAGGTAATTGAAAGAGCCTCTTGAATTATTAATCGAACTAAAAAATAGGAAAATATTCGTGAGAAGATACCATCTAGACTATAACCATCATTTTATTTGTTGCAATTGTTTATCGTGCTTCTATTTGATTAATTACTAAAATTAACGTTTAATCTAAAGAGGAACATTAACTTCAAGTGTAATCTGATTATCTGCTGAATTCGTGAGAATCAACAGTATTATAGAGTGAACTTACTTAAGAATTGGATCCCGAGTCAATTATCTTGCACCTGTCTAGTCAATTTCACTTATTTCTCTTATTTATATTTCTTCGTTGCTCATCTGCTATCTTTTGTCATCAATTGTTAATTGCTTAATTTTTAGTAGTTAATCGTAGTTGATAATCATCAAATCAAGTGTTAATTTTTCTAGATAGTAATCAACTGAAGATTATTCGAACACTGTTTAAATTCAATCCCTGTGGAGATGATAATTAAACTATACTATCTTTGATTAGCGAGCAATAATTTCGTGTTGTGTTTTGCGCTCGTCAAATTTTGGCACCGTTGCTGGGGATTGGCAATCAATTGTGTTTAATATAGTTTTTAGTACTAATTTAGGAACCAATTTTTACTTTAGTGTATTCACGTTTTCTCACTTGTGTGCAGGATACAAGTTTGATTTCTCTGGTGTATGACTCGATCTTCTTCAAAGGAAGTGATATCCTACGAACCAGAGGTTGAGAAATACCTGCAACAACTGAGAAAAGAAAGAGAATTAACATAATATTTCTTGGGTCATACTTTGACTCAAGATAACATGGAAAACAAAGAGATTGATGGAGTAGCCTTAGCTACAAGAGAGGCAGCACAACAAAAAGCTGCACGGATAGCAGCTGAAGCAGCCACCAGAGCTACTGAGGACACTATCGAAGATGATAGGTGTCGAAGATTCAATCTCAACTGACCCGTGGTTGAAGACCAGTTCGAGAATGCATCACCCATGCCTGGAAGATCATTGGGTGACTATGCCAGACTAGTCTACAATCAAGGACTGTCAAGTGTTAATAGCCGCAAACAACTTCGAGTTGAAGCAAGGCTTACTTCAAACCATCCAAAACAACTATATCTTTAGAGGGAAGGTGAATGAAGATCCTAACACTCACTTGATGGACTTTGATGAAATCATGAACACCTTCCAATACAATGGAGTATCAAACAATGTAGTCTACTTAAGGGCATTCCCATTTTCATTGAAAGATGACGCGAAGCACTTGCTTTATAGCTTACCCACAGGTTTGATTAGGACATGGGAAGATATGACCAAAAAGTTTCTTAACAAGTACTTTTCAGCTGCCAAAACAAGGAAATTCAGAAGGGGAATCTACAATTTCTTCCAGAAGGAGACAGAAACAATTTTCGTAGCTTGGGAAAGATTCAAGGAGATAGTTAGAAAGTGTCAGCACAATGAAATTGATTTGTGGATGCAAATCCAGGATTTTTGGGATGGACTAACACCTTCCTTGTGATGAACTCTGAATACTGCATATGGAGGTCCACTAATGAAGAAAACTCCGAAGGATATTGTCTTAATCCTTGATGAATTATCTAAGGATGCTAATCAGTGGTCGGTTAAGAGTAATGACAAAAGAAAATCAATTGGGGTTCACCAGGTGGACTCTAACACATCCATGCAAGCCCGGCTAGATACCATGGCCTAGGAGATAAGAAAGCTGACATTGGCCAAGGTACAGAGTGAGCCGCAAGCAAGATGTGAATTTTGTAGAATGGGACACCCTACACTGAGTGTCAAGCTTCACCTGAGGAAGTCAACGCTGTGGGAAACTATAATAGAGGAAACTACTAAGGTGGGAACAACTATAATGCTATGGGGAAAAGATATCCATGTTTTTCGTAGAGTTCACCTAGTGGGAGTTTGAACTCCTGGCAGCAAAATAATCCTAGACCCGGGGTAAAGGACCACCAGGTTTTCAAAACCAGCAGAGGCAGCAGTACCACCCACAACAGTCAAATCAGTATAGTATGAAAGATCTCATTAAGGCGTTAATCAACAGATCAGATGAAAAATTTGAGACTCAGGGCACAACCATCCGGGGGCAGGGCACTGCTATCCGAAATTTAGAAAGGCAAATAGGACAAATTGTAAATTTGTTATCTAAAAGAGCTCCTTGGACTCTACCCTCTGACATTGAAAAGAACCCAAAAGAAACAATCAAAGCTGTACCTCTTAGAAGTGGAAAAACATTGGCTGAACCAATGGTGAAAGCTAGACCCGAGGTGGTGAAGAAGCAGAGGGAGATGCCAGAAGAGGAAAAGAGTGAAGAGTAGAAAGGCCAGAGTAGTGGGGTACAAAAGGAGATTGGAGAAAGTAGATATATGTCAGCTCTACCATTCCTTCCCTCAAAAGATGAAGCGGTAAAAACTCGACAAAAATATTTTGGGCAGTTCTTGGAGATGCTCAAGAAACTTTATGTGAACATTCCCTTCAAGGAGGTACTCATTCAGATGCCTGCTTATGCAAGTTCTTGAAGGAAATCTTGTCTAGCAAGAAAAAATTGGAGGAGACAACAGTGGTTAAGCTGAATGGTCACTGCAGTGCCATATTGCAAAATAAAATTCCCCAAAAGTGTGAGGACCCAAAAAGCTTCACCATACCTTGATCGTTGGGAAGTGAGAAATTCGACAAGGCCCTTTGTGTTTCTTGTGCTTCTATAAATCTAATGCCTTTGTTCGTGTTCAAGAAACTGGAAGGGGAGCTTGGAGTGGTCAAATCAATACTAGTGTCCCTACAACTGGCTGATCAGACCACCATTTTGCCTGAGGGAATCATTGAGGATATTCTTGTTTGGATTGACAAGTTTATGTTCCCCATAGATTTATTGTGGTGGATATGGAGGTAAACAAGGAGGTGCCTCTAATTCTAGGGAGGTTATTTTTATGTACAGGTAGAGCTATCCTTGATATCTATGGCAGCTTATGTTCAGAGTGGGCAATGTGAAAGTGATGTTCCAGATGAAGAGGATGATGAAATACCTGAGTGATGAGACGTCTGCCTACTCGTGCTTCAAGCTAGATATTGTTGGGGAATTAGCTGAAAATTTAAGTTTGACAAGCTTATGGGGGATACTCCAAAGAGGTGTATTACTCAGCCTAGCACAGTGGAGGATGAAGATCCTGAAATAAAGAAAGAGACTAAATCTCTTGAAACTGAGGATCAAGTAGTTGATAAGAAGGAACTAAAAGAAGAGGCTTCTAAGCCGAGTATGGAATTGAAAGTCATCACCACTCACTTGAAATATGCTTTTTAAACTAATAATTTTTTTTGATTATTTCTGCTTACTTGACAGGTACACAGGAGCAAAAGCTGGTAGAGCTGCTGAAAAAGTACAAGAAGGCTATTGACTAGAGTGTAGCTGATATTCAAGGAATCAGTTCAGCCATTTGCATGCATAAAATTCTGCTGAAAGAAAATAGCAATCCAGTGATGTATCCCCAACGTAAGTTGAACAAAAAATTTAGAGGAGGTAGTGCACAAGGAGATCATTAAATTGTTAGATTTGGGAGTAATTTTCCCATCTCTGATAGCCAATGGATTAGTCCAGTGCAAGTTGTACCTAAGAAGGGGGGATGACGATATTGAAGAACAAAGATAATGAATTGATCCCAACAAGAACAGTCACTGGGCGGAGAATGTGCATTGATTATAGAAGGCTGAATGATGCAACAAGGAAATACCACTTCTCACTTCCCTTCATTGATCAGATGCTTGAGAAAGTGGCTAGACATGTATGCTACTGTTTCTTGGATCGGTACTCAGGCTACAATCAGATACCCATTGCCCCAGAAGATGTTGAGAAGACCACATTCACTTGCCTTTCAGGTATTTTTTCTTACAGGAGGATGCAATTTAGATTGTGTAATGCACCTGCCACTTTTCCGAGGTGCATGATGTCTATATTCTCCGATCTAAACGGGAAGTGTCTAGAGGTATTCATGGATGATTTCACCCTCTTTGGTGATGACTTTGAGGATTGCTTGAAGAATTTGGAGCTTGTGCTTCAACGTTGTGAAGCCACTCACTTGGTTCTAAACTGGGAGAAATGCCACTTCATGGTGAAAGAGGAAATTGTATTGGGCCACAAAGTGACTGCACATGGCATTGAAGTTAATAGAGCCAAGGTTGATATAATTGCTAGGCTCCCTCCATCGACTTCTAGGAAGAGCATAAGAAGTTTCTTGGGACATGCTGGGTTCTATAGAAGATTCATTAAAAACTTTTCCAACATTACCAAGCCGTCGACTACATTGTTAGCGAAGGATGTCACGTTTTTTTTCCACAAGAGCATTCAAATTGATAAAGGAAAAGCTTGTAAGTGCTCCTATTATGGTGACACCTAATTGGAGCCAGCCATTTGAAATAATGTGTGATGATAGTGATGTGGCTGTAGGGGCAGTTCTGGGGCAAAGAAAAAATAAATTGTTTAGGCTCATCTACTATGCAAGCAGGATGTTTAGTGATGCTCAAGTAAACTATGCCACTATTGAGAAAAAGTTCCTTGTTGTGGTCTTTGTTTTTGACAAGTTTAGATCATATCTGATGGGGAGTAAAGTAATTGTACACACTGATGACTCAACCTTGAAATACCTGTTGAGTAAGAAGGAGTCCAAGTCGCGTCTGATGCGGTGGGTGTTGTGCTCCAAGAGTTTGACTTGGAGCACAAATAATCAAGTCACAGATCATCTATCTCGACTTGCGAGACCTCTAGTTGAAACAGTTGAAATAAGGAAAAAGTTCCCTGATGAGCAGAATTTCTCTATTGTTGTAGTCTCCGAAAGGTCATCTTGGTATGCTGATGTAGCCAATTTTTTGGCGAGTGGATGGTTGCCTTGTAACCTCTCTCGTGATCAAAGAAGGAAGCTTCAAGGTGGGGTAAAAAGTTATTTTGGAATGACCCTTTCTTGTTTAAACTGTGTGCAGATGGTGTGATTCGAAGATGTGTGCCTGAAGGAGAGATGGCAAGTATTCTGTCTCATTGCCATGATAGAGCAACTGGAGGACACTATGGTGGAAATTGCACTACAGCAAGGTTTATGGAAGTTGGTTTCTACTGGACTACTTTGTACAAAGACGCACGAGCATATGTAGCTGCATGTGACAAGTGTCAAAGGGCAGGTAATATTAGCAAGAGAGATGAAATGCCTCTCAACTCCATTCTGGTATGTGAAGTTTTTTATGTGTGGGGCATTGGCTTCATGGGCCCGTTTCCATCGTCTCATTCTTATGAATATTTCCTAGTAGCCATTGACTATGTCTCTAAATGGGTCGAAGCAATCCCTAGTAGGACCAATGATGCTCGGGTGGTATGTGAGTTCTTACGGAAGAACATCTTTACCCGCTTTGGGACACCTTGAGTGATTACCAGTGACAGTGGGTCACACTTTTTGAACAAGCAGTTTGTTGCGGTGCTGTCTAAGTACGGGGTCACACATAAACAGGAACCTCGTACCATGCCCAAACTAGTGGGCAAATTGAAGTGGCTAACCGTGAACTTAAACAAATTCTTGAAAGGACGGTTAGTTTCTCCTAAGGATTGGTCTATAACGTTGGATGAAGCTATATGGGCGTAAAAAACTACGTTCAAACAACCATAGGGACTTTATCATTCAAATTAGTATATGGAAAATCATGTCACCTACCTGTTAAAATAGAACATAAAGCCTATTGGGCAATTAAGATGCTTAATCTTGATTTTAGTCTTGTAGGTGAACACAAGTTATTGCAGATGAATGAACTGGAAGAGTTTAGACTGGATGTGTATGAGAATGCGCGGATTTTTAAGGAAAAGACAAAAAGGTGGCGTGATCATCTGATTAAGCCAAAGGAGTTTCGTGAAGGGGACAAAGTTCTGCTATACAATAGTAGACTTAGGTTGTTCCGTGGAAAATTCAAGTCAAGATGAACAGGTCCGTCTGTGGTGAAACACGTCTCAATATAGCGCCATTGAAATACAGGATGAGGAATGGAATGAGAGTTTTAAAGTGAATGGGCACAGGTTGAAACCGTATCTTATTGGATGATTTGACAAGCAATCCTCTAGCATCATGATCAAATGAGCCTAAGTGACGGAGTCAAGCTGACGACTATAACTCAAAACTACTTCTAACCTTTTTTCTTGCTTTTGTAGAATGCTTTAGACAATTGTAGATTAATACTATTAGAGTTTAGGAGTTTTGGTACTTGAGTACTTGTTTGGATAGCTATAAGCATGAATTGGACACAAAATAAGTACATAATAGAGTTGAGGTGCACACCGCGGGTTAAAAAGTGAAAAAAAAAATCGAAACTCTAAGAAAAGTGGCCTATTGTGCCACGTGGGGTGTCGAGTGGTGCGCCGCACCAGGCCAAAGTGTTGTTTTTGACAGAAATTTTACTCTCTGAAAATCTCCACTACCGCGCCGCTTGGGGCGCCGTACCTTGCGACGCGGTAATATAAATTTTTTTGGCTTTTAATAAAAAAATATAAATAAATAAAATAATTTGGATAAAACAGACGCCTCTTTTCTTTCTAACACCCGTTTTCCCCCTCCTTTCCCACTATTCTCTCATGTCACATTCTCATCTCTTACTCATACCCAAATACCCCATTCTTCTTCTTCTTCTTCAAATTTCTTCCCCTAAAATTCTCCCACCTCCATCACTCATCAAGGTAAGTTCTCTTTTAGTAGTAATTTTGGTTAGTTTAGTTAACATTTCTAACTCTAGGTAGTTTTTCAATTTTTTTTGTTTTGTTAATATTCATATTTTGGCCGAAAAGTTTGCTTAAACTTGTGGGATTTTCATTGTTATTATGCTTGTGGATGATTTTTGGTGTGTCTTGATGGTGTTGGAATTGTTTTATGATGAAGCTTGGTGGGGGTGCCTATGGGGTCGAAAATTGGAGGGTGTTTTGTGCAAAATTGGAGCACTTTGTGCTATTATTACATTTTGGTGGTGTTGTGGTTGTTGTTGGGTAGTTGATTGGTGGTGTTGTGTAGTGGTCCTAGACTAATTGAAGTTGAAATTATGAGTCGAACTTGATGAATACAACGTGTTTGATAAAATGCCTCAATGACATAGAAGGTGAAGTTGTGCTTAATTAGACGATATTTGTTATGAGATAATGTGATGCTTGATGATAGGTGTGGGGTGGGAGGTCATGTTCTTATGTTGTGAAACTTTAACATGTTAGTCCTGAGTGCTAATCGATTGACCACCCCATGCTAATGTGTTGCTAGGTGCTAATTAGGGTATCCGATTCATGTTAAGTACTTGTGTAGTGTTGTATTGCAACTTCTTAATTTTGTTAGTAGTAAATTAGTATAACTTCTTATGTTTCTTCTCTTAGTTACTAGTGTAGCTTCTTGATTTTGTATTTTACACTAGTATAATCTATGGTCATGTTATTGTAATATTATATTAGTGGTTGGGTGGGTTGTTGATTACTTGTAGCGTGCTTTCAATGGGGTAGTCTGAGTCCCTGATATCCATTATACTTGTGAACATGCCAATAACATAAGTGTGGGGTGGTTACCTCATTTGGTCTTGCCTTGTTTTTAAGTGTTATGGCTAATTGTGTTCGTCTTGGGCAGGTATAATTTCTCGCCGTCCTAGCAAACGTGTTAACACAGGTTCCTCCGAGGTTGCCTCTAATAGCCATAGAATAGGTAGGCGGGCACCTCCCCCCGCTCCAATGGAGGAGGAAGTGGAGTACATTGATCCAAATGCGGATGCAGTACCAGGCAGCAAGTATGACATTCGGACTGTGCTAGCTCAAGCTAGAAATTAGTACCGGACCTTTGTTCCGACAATGAGCCCCGAACCAGAAGTTAGTATTGATGATGTCAAGCTAGCCAGGAAGTACTCGGGGACTTACAACAACATCAGATACCCGGGTTTTGAAAGCTTGTTCCGTCCTGGTGAGTGAGTGAACGTGAATATGGTAAAGAAGTTCTATGCTAACTGGCAGCATGAGGCAAGTTTGGATGCAGTGTATAAGGTGCAGGTGAGAGGCAAGATGATCCCCTTTTCCTCACAGGTGATAAATCATATTATGGGGTTCACAGAGCACTCTCATAAGTTGTTCTAGAGGTTATTGCGTGGGCCCCCTATCCTGATATTAGGCGCTAGTTGTGTGGCACTGATTCTTCTGCCACGTGGATGCGGAATGCTAATGAGTTCCACAAAGACATGATGAAGAGCAATTTCCAGCGTCCCGCCAGGATCATTCTCGAGTTGATAAATGCAAAGATCATGCTTATCCAGAATGACACTGATGTCTCCAGGTTGAAGGTGTGTCTCATTTATGCCATCTTGACTCAGATGAAGTTTGATCGGTGCAAGATTATGCTTGAGCACATGGCTCTGGTACGACACCGTCTGTATTTGTCGAGCATGATCACTCGACTTTTGTGGATGCACCATGTGGAGGAGGAGTTCCATCATGATCAGACGATTTCGGTGATGCGGCCTCTTAAGTCCTTTGATGTCATAGGCTTGATAGACCCCCCTTCTACTGCTGTTCCTGTGGATCAGAGATTACTTCGTGTCGAGGAGACACTTCAGCTGATAATCGCTGATATGCGCCTTTGCGCTGCTCAGGGGGAGACTGACTTGGCAAAGCTGCAGAAGGACCACCCCCTCTGCGCGGTCACTCAACAGTGGTTGGGCTTGGCCGATGTAGCACAGATGCCACCGAATGAGGATGTAAACTTTGTTCCCTCCGATGATGAGGAGTATCTGCGCACCTTTGAGGGTATTGATGAGGAGTAGGCCAAGGGCCTCAAGGAGTCACCTTTTCACTCTTGTTTTATTGTTTTGCATTGGGGACAATGCAATTTCTTTAGTATGGGGTGATGTGCTCCTATTTGTTTGTTTTCTATTTGCCAATTGGCTTTGTTTGATTTGTTTCTTGCTTTCTTAGACAATATGATCTGTAAATTATAGCTTTGAATTCTATCGGCCTGTAATAGTTAGTAATTAATTATTTAGTTTTGACTCTTCCTGATGATGGATTTCGTCGCCTGGTTTCTTGAGGGATTTGAATTTCGAGCGAGAAAAATACAAAAAAATCAAAAAATTTAAAAATTCAAAAATTTTTCTTTTATTTTTATTTTATTTTATTTTACTTTCCTAGGTAGTGTAATACTTCTCCCTTGGTTTTTCTTTGTGCCGCGGTTCTTTTCTAAGGGTTCTTTTGAATCGGGTGTAGTTAGTTATTTTTAGGAATATAGAATCTTGAGTCATAGTGCTAATTTGAAGCAATTTTCCTTGACTGCATATGCCTTGAGAACGGTGAGTGCCTTAGTTGTGACGCCTAGGTTCAGTTCTTGACTCTTAGATAAGTGCTTTAAATTGGTTGATGTGACTTTGCTTAAATGCTTTGACTAGAGAGTCAGGATAGACCCGATCCTAAGTGAGTTATGTGACAATGTGTGAGTGAGGCTTTTGTTGATATTCTGTGCATGTCAGTTGATGTCTAGAACTTGCCCCGTGTGTTTGCAAAGCGAAATAGTAGTCTTGTTCAGTCTAGAAAGTGATATAGATATTTCTGTGTGAGCCAATTATATGCCTATGACCCGCCTAATTGTTGTGTATTCTAGTTAGCCTTTTTGAGCCTGTAATCCTATTTTCTTTGGCAACCACACTACAAGACTGACCCCTTTGTTTGAATTGACTATCTATTTTGAACCTTTTACCTCTCTATGAGCATTTGATATATTTATGAGCTGTTAAAAGTTAAGTGGAGGTATGGTTAGATTTTGTACACTGTTTGAAAAGAATTGTGAGAGCCACCTGTAGGGAATTGAAAAAAAAGAGAGAAAGAAATAAAATGTTGGTGTTTGGATATATTATAAAGAAAATTACTCCTTGCTAGTGTAAAGTGCTTAGGGAGGAGTAGCCACTATTATCCATATGTATCCTACCCGTATCGCTGCCTACATTACAACCAAAATAAAGTCCTACTTGATCCTTGACTGAATGAGCTCAATTAGTAGTGTATTACACTACGGGCAAGCCTATGGTACATTCTTTGTGGCGCATGAATTTTATTTCTGAGAGTGAATGGATTCTTTCTATCTTGAGTTCCTATTTGTTCTTGAATTTTATTGTGTGTTGAACTACTCTCTATTGTTTGTGTGAGGACACATGACTTGTGAAGGTAAGGTAAAGTCTTTGACCTCTTTTTTAGAGTAAGTGGGCAGGTTTTGAAAAATGCGTGGTGCTTTTGAGTTGAGTCTTGAGGCTAGGATGTTATGATATGGTGCTTAATATATTTTAAATATTCTTGGCATAATGTGTTAGGGAAGTTATTTGATGAAGAGGTCGTCCCTATGTGAAGTGAACTTGATTGCTCGAGGACGAGCAATAGTCTAAGTGTGGGGTGTTGATGGTAGGCTAGAAACCCGAGTTTAGCCATAGTGTTGCACTCTAATTACTGCATTTTACGTGTGTTTGAGCTTAAATGATAGTGAATTACACTTATTACGTGTTTTATACCTTGCAGGAAATGATTCCGAGCTATTAAGGTAATTTGGAGCTAAATCGAACAAGTTGGAGCTTTGAAGTCTGAGTAGAAGCCCAAAATATTAAGTCGGGATCACGCTCGGGGGTCGAGGACCAAGTCTGAATGTCAAAAAGTGGATGAAACAATTTACTCTTGGAAAAAGACACAGCCCCGCCGCATGGGGCTCTGCAAGGCGCGGTGCGAGCATACAATTTTGTCAGAGTTATTTTCTGTTTCGGCTAGGAAAAGGTAGTTTCATTCGGGCCCGTTCCTACAGGGTATAAAGACACCAAAAATACGTTTTTGAAGGGAATTTTGACCTACGAAAGATTTTAGAACCAACCAAGGCAAGAAGACTTAAGAATTCATGAAGATTCCAACCAACGATCGGTGCAATACGGGAGTTTGTATCGAATCATTATCATTGATGTCTTCTATGCTTTTAAACCTCAATAAGAGAACTTTTTTCATATTTATGGAGTAATTTCTATTAGGGTGTTGTCAGATACAGTGCTTACTTGATCAGGGATTCGATTCTTGATAATTGTTGGAATTAATTGATTGAGTTTTAATTCGTATTATGGAGTTATTTCTTATTTTGCTTAATCAAAAGGAGCTTGATATTGAATTTCTTTATATCTTAACTCTAGTTTAAATTCGTGATTCAAATAGGTAATCGAATGCGCCTCTTGAATTATTAATCGAACTAGAAAATAGAAAAATATTCATGAAAAGTTACCCTTTAGACTATAACCATCATTTTATTCGTTGTAATTGTTTACCGTGCTTCAATTGGATTAATTACTGAAATTAATATTTAATCGAGAGAGGAACATTAAATTCAAGTGTAATATGATTATCTTTAGAATTTGTGAGAATTAACAGTATTTTAGAGTAAACTAACTCAAGAACTAGATCCCGAGTCAATTACCTTTTACTTGTCTAGTCAATTACCTTTATTTCTCTTATTGATATTTCTTCGTTGCTTATCTGCTGTCTTTCGTGATCAATTATTAATTGCTTAGTTTTTAGTAGTTAATTGTAGTTGGTAATCATCAAATCAAATGCTAATTTTCCTGGATAGTAATCAACTAAAGATTATTTGAACACCGTTTAAATTCAATTCCTGTGGAGAAGATAATTAAACTATACTATCTTTGACTAACGAGCAATAATTTCATGTTGTGTTTTGCGCTCGCTATACTCATGGCAAAAAGAGAAAGGAAAATATCTGACATCTGGTTGATGAAGATGTTAGTTTGGGCAACAATCAAAAGCAGAAATACACTTAACAACACCCCAATCTAGTCAAGCAAGTCAATCTAGTGTTCAAGGCTCAAATTTTGTATTCATGCCTACCATCTGTGCAAAATCAATCAAGCAGTCCATTTCCTGACTTTGACCTCCCTGAACTTGATCCAGATGTAGTTACAAGGCCAACCACAGTGTCAGATTCTAAAACAAGATTTCTGGAAAGGCAAAAATCACCTAAAACTTCAAGTGTAAGGTTAATTTCCTTCACTGGTTATACAAATGGTGCCAGCCTTCCATCATCACTTTCTTTCAAACCACCAGGCCTCAAATGGAAGGGGAAAAAGTATTGGAAGCCAGCTGGAGATGTAAAGCAAAAAGAAAATGGATAAGCTGAAGCCAAGAAGGGGAATCAACTAAAGTTTTATTGTAATTGAACTAAATTGGCTATTTTTTGTGTAGTTTGGTGGGGTGTAATTACTGCCATGTGACAGTATATTTCCTATTATGTCGTTTGTTAAGACTTGTTGCTGAAAGTTGGAGTTGGATGTCATATTATCAACATGTTTGTGCCAGTTTTTTGGGGGTATAATAAGGTATTCATATCTCTAAAAGTCTTAACTTTGTTTATCTGACTTTGTTATGTGTAATTAAATATGCATTTACAATTTAATTTGTTTTTTCAGTAGTTAATGTTGAATCTGCAGTATGTGCAGTTAATGTTGAATCTGCAGTATGTGCAGAGTTTATTGAATATGTAGTTTGTGCAGAGTTTGTTGAATATGCAGTTTGTACAATTGTTGAATCTGTCTGTTGAATATGTTGTTTGTGCAATTTGTTGAATATGTTGTGTTAATGTTGAATCTGCAGTTTGTGCAGTTTGTTGAATGTGTAGTTTGAGACATACTATATGAATAACCAACTGATATGGAGCAACTTAAACTTCAACTTAAAACATCAAGAGCAACTTAAAACTTCAACTTAAACATGGAGCAACTTAAACTTCAACTTAAATCTATAGTAGAATCAACAAGAGCAATTAACATTACAACTTAAATTTCAACTTAAAACATTAGTTACAAGATTTGAAGTAGTCTAAACAACAGTCAACTCATCTGATATTACGCCTACACAATTTTTTGAATTACAAAACATAAAAAAAGAGGTAACATTCCCTACCAGATACGTCAAGTATCATAATAAACTTCAATTCATTACCCTAGCAGCTAAAATTCTAGCAAGAAGGGCACATAAAATAAAAATGAAAATCTTCATCTTGACGATCTTCTCTTCTAATTTAGTCACTTGAACATGGTTTCTCGCCTTCATGACGATCATTTTCTCCTTCAATTTATCCCTTTTAATTTTAACATTGTCCAACGACGACTTCAAAGTACTGATTTTAACATTTGCCGCACCCAGCTGAGACCTTAAATTGTCGGTTACTACGAGCGCTCTATCGGGAATAGGATCATCTGACCATTCCCAATAACCATTATGAAGCATCCTGTAAAACCAAAATACAATTCAAACAAATCAAAAACAATTCGTTAAATTATAAAAAAAAAATTCAAACACGACAAAATTTAATAATAATCACTTACTTCTGATTTTGAACAATTGTAGAACCTCCGTCCAGGATTAAAAAGAGAAATCGAAGTGAAGTGGTTAGAAAATTCCCCACAATGGCACTTCCTCTTGAATGAAGAATTATTTTCTGACATGTCAAATCACCTTTTTGGACAATATTAGTCTAGATTAAGAAACTAAGATCAAATAAGTGATAATGAAAGAAATCGAAGTAGCCAAAGTAGAATCTTGAAAAATCCTAATTGCTCTCGTTGGTTTGGAAAGGAAATAAGAGAGCCGATGTTTGGGTGCTCCTTTTTAATTAAAAAGATCGGGTGGGTCGGATAAAATTAGCCGGGTCGATAGGTCAATTAAAAATAGGGGGTTTAGTTCATCCAGTAACAGGATGACACGTGGATATTTTTAATTTAAAATTGGGACTAGATGGCAGAGGGGTATTTTAATTTTTGGGCACAAACAGTAGGGACTCTTTTAATTGAATATTATAACGGGGTACATATATGACTTATTTTAGCTAGTAGGTGGATATTGATAATGGGTGTAAAAGTACTAAATTAATATAACTTATCCTATATTTTAACTCTTGATTGTTTGGATTTGGATGTTAAATCATATCGATTCATGTTAATATAATGTGTTTTATGTGTAGGAACAAGACTATAACAATCGGGGACGAAATCGGGGGAGAAAGCAAGCCAAAACAAGGAGAAAAGAGCACAAAAGAGGGAACCAGGCCACAGGCCAGCGCCCAGCGCTGCCTGTGGCGCTGGAGACAGAATCAAAGGAGAAGGGCACTGCCTCCAGTCACCTGGACAGCGCCCAGCGCCCCCCAGGGGACTGATTCCGGAAATTGTCTCCTACTTCGTCTAGAAGACCCCTAAACCGACTCAAAACCTTCCCAACTCCTATATAAACATCCCTAAACCCATTTTGAAGGGGGAGAACGTTATTTTGGAGCAAAAGGGAGGCTAGGAACATCAACAACATCATCAAATTCTCAGTTCATCAATCAAAACTAGTATCTCTATTTTGGTTTTCTTCTTTAGTTAATTGTTTTTGTTGAACATGAGTGGCTAATCACCCCTTGTTCTGGGGTTGTGATTAGCCATGAATATTGTGTTTCTAAGTTGACGGATTCGTTTTAATAGTTAATGTGGATAAGATTGTTTCTTCAATTCTATGCTTAATTTCTTAATTGTTTTGGCCATCAATTAAGTTCTATCAATTATCTATGCTATGTTTGGGAAAACCAAGTTTAGATTAGAATAGTAATTGAAGAAAGCATGTTCTTAACTTTGTTAAAAAGAGCGGATTCGCGATTAAGATAGAAATATACTTAATTGTCATGCTTAATTACATAAATCGTGTTCTTCATGCATTCTTGCTAGATTAATTCCATAGGAATATAGGCATTAATCTTGTTAGGAATAGGCGAATAGTACTTCGGAAGAAGGCTATGCGAATCATTATCGATTAATTAGCAATCTTACATTAACTATATGAACGATAAGTCAATTAGAACGCAATAGGATTGGGAAT
>MCJB01003542.1:0-10563 GCA_002018475.1 Nicotiana obtusifolia | reverse complement strand
TGAAATAACTAATTTTGAATGTTAAAATAATTAATGAATTAATTATCGGCTGGCCTAGCTCTCACTAGTAGGCGCCATCACGGCTCCTGAAGGAGGGAAATTTGGGGTCGTGACAGAGTTGGTATCAGAGCCCCAGGTTGCCTAGGTTTCACAGTTCACAGACAATCTCGGTAGAGTCTGAGGGATCGGTACGGAGACGTCTGTATTTATCCCCCAGAGGCTACAGAGTTAGGAAAAGCCTCATGTTTGTTCTCTCTCCTATCGTGCGATTCTATTTCTCAATAACTAACCGAATTTCTATTCTGATTCTCGCAGATGGCGAGAACACGCGCTTCTTCTTCCACTGCTCGACAGCCCGAGCCCCCAATAACCGCTCCTATACGGGGCAGAGGGCGAGGACGAGGACGTACGAGGGGTCGAGGAAGGGGTAGAACTCAACCTCCTGCCACGGCACCAAGAGCAGAACCTCGGGTGGATCTTGAAGAAGAGGTTCCAGCCGCAGCAGATCCAGTGGGCCCAGCTCAGGTCCCAGATGGATTTATTGCTACTCCAGTACTCCAGGATGCTTTAGTCCGACTAGCGGGCATCTTGGAGCACGTCACCCGAGCAGGTTTATTTCCTGCAGCCCCAGCTACTTCTCAAGCTGGAGGGAGAGCTCAGACTCCCACTACTCATACTCCAGAGCCGGTGATTCCTCAGGCTCAGGCTCCTGCAATTCCGCTAGCAGTGACAGCTCAGCCAGGAATGGTGACTCAGCCTGGTATTGGAGCTGCTATGTCAACCAATGCATTGTGGAGGTTGGATAGGTTCACAAAACTATTCACTACCACTTTCAGCGGCTCTTCTACAGAGGATCCACAGGACTTCCTCTACAGTTGCCACGAAGTTCTCTGAAATATGGGTATCGTGGAGACTAATGGAGTAGACTTTGCAGCCTTTCGTTTGTCCAGACCCGCCAAGACTTGGTGGAGGGACTATTGTATGACTAGACCGGTCGGTCTACCACCCTTAACTTGGGAGCAGTTCACAGAGTTGTTCCTNGGTCCGTTGATCACACAGTAACTCAATCAGGCAGTTCAAATCATTCATCTTTAGTTAAATGCGCTAAGTATGAGTTACCAACCTAAATAGGAAAAATGTCTTTAGGTCCATGCAACACACACTAATTCAATCAGACAGTTCAAATCAATCATCTTAAGTTAAATGTGTTAAGTATGAGTTATCAACCTAAATTGGAAAAATGACTTTAGGTCTTTGCAACACGCACTAATTCAATCAACAAGCTCAAATCAATTATCATTAGCTAAATGTGCTAAGAATGGATTACCAACCTAAATAGGAAAAATGACTTTACGTCCGTGCAACACACACTAACACAATCAAGCAGCTCACATCAATTATCATTAGTTAAATGTGCTAAGTATCGGTAACCAACCTAAATAGAAAAAATGACTTTAGGTCCGTGCAATCCACACTAATTCAATCAACCAGCTTAAATCAATTATCTTTAGTTAAATGTGCTAAGTATGGGTTACCAACCTAAATAGGAAAAATGATTTTAGGTCCGTCCAACACACTAATTCAATCAAGCAGGTTAAAACAATCATCTTTTGTTAAATGTGCTAAGTATGAGTTACCAAACTAAAGAGGAAAAATGACATTAGGCCCGTAACACACACTAATTCAATCAAGCAAGTCAAATCATACATCTTTTGTTAATATGCTAAGTATGAGTTACCAACCTGTGCTAAGTATGAGTGACCAACCTTAATAGAAAAAATGACTTTAGGTCCGTGCAACACACACTAATTCAATCAAGTAGCTCAAATACATCATCATTAGTTAAATGTGGTATGTTTGAGTCACCAACCTAAATAAGAAAAATGACGTTAGATCCGTGCAACACACTAATTCAATCAAGCAGGTTAAAACAATAATCTTTAATTAAATGTGCTATGTTTGAGTTACCAACCTAAATAGGAAAAGTGACTTTAGGTCCGTGCAACATGCACTAATTCGATTAAGCAGGTCAGATCAGTCCGCTTTAGTTAAATGTGCTAAGCATGAGTCACCAACCTAAATTGGAAAAATAACTTTAGGTCCGTGGATCACACAGTAACTCAATCAGGCAGTTCAAATCATTCATCTTTAGTTAAATGTGCTAAGTATGAGTTACCAACCTAAATAGGAAAAATGTCTTTAGGTCCATGCAACACACACTAATTCAATCAGACAGTTCAAATAAATCATCTTTAGATAAATGTGCTAAGTATGAGTTATCAACCTAAATTGGAAAAATGACTTAAGGTCCGTGCAACACGCACAAATTCAATCAAGCAGATCAAATCAATTATCTTTAGTTAAGTGTGCTAAGTATGCCTTACCAACCTAAATAGGAAAAATGACTTTAGGTCCGTGCAACACACACTAATTCAATCACGCAGCTCAAATCAATTATCTATAGTTAAATGTGCTAAGAATGGGTTACCAACCTAAATTAGAAAAATGACTTTAGATCCGTGCAACCCACACTAATTCAGTCAAACAGCTCAAATCAATTATCTTTAGTTGAATGTGCTAAGTATGGGTTACCAACCTAAAAAGGAAAAATGACTTTAGGTCCATGCAACACACACTAATTCAATTAAGCAGCTCAAATCAATTATCTTTAGTTAAATGTGCTAAGTATGGGTTACATCCCTAAATAGGAAGAATGACTTTTGGTCCGTGCAACCCACACTAATTCAATCAAGCAGCTCAAATCAATCATCTTTAGTTAAATGTAGTATGGGTTACAAACCTAAATAGGAAAATGACGTTAGGCCCGTGAAACTCACACTAATTCAATCAAGCAGGTCAAATCAATCATCTTTAGTTAAAGGTGCTAAGTATGAGTCACCAACCTAAATAGGAAAAATGACTTTAGGTCCGTGCAACACGCACTAATTCAATCAAGCAGGTCAAATTAGTACTCTTTAGTTAAATGTGCTAAGCATGAGTTACCAACCTAAATAGGAAAAATGACTCTAGGTCCGTGCAGCACACTAATTAAATCAAGCAGCTCAAATACATCATCATTAGTTAAATGTGCTAAGTATGAGTTACCAACCGAAATAGAAAAAATGACTTTAGGTCTGAGCAACATACTAATTCAATCAAGGAGGTGAAAACAATCATCTTTAGTTAAATGTGCTAAGTATGAGTTACCAACCTAAATAGGAAAAATGACTTTAGACCCGTGCAACACACACTAATTCAATCAAGCAGGTCAAATCAATCATCTTCAGTTAAATGTGCTAAGTATGAGTTACCAACCTAAATAAGAAAAATGACATTAGGTCCGTGCAACACACACTAATTTAATCAGACAGTTCGAATCAATCATCTTAAGTTAAATGTGCTAAGTATGAGTTATCAACCTAAATTGAAAAAATGACTTTAGGTCTGTGCAACACGCACTAATTCAATCAACAAGCTCAAATCAATTATCTTTAGTTAAATGTGCTAAGAATGGGTTACCAACCTAAATAGGAAAAATGACTTTACGTCCGTGCAACACACACTAACACAATCAAGCAGCTCACATCAATTATCATTACTTAAATGTGCTAAGTATCGGTAACCAACTTAAATAGAAAAAATGACTTTAGGTCCGTGCAATCCACACTAATTCAATCAACCAGCTTAAATCAATTATCTTTAGTTAAATGTGCTAAGTATGGGTTACCAACCTAAATAGGAAAAATGACTTTAGGTCCGTCCAACACACTAATTCAATCAAGCAGGTTAAAACAATCATCTTTTGTCAAATCTGCTAAGTATGAGTTACCAAACTAAAGAGGAAAAATGACATTAGGCCCGTGCAACACACACTAATTCAATCAAGCAAGTCAAATCATTCATCTTTTGTTAATATGCTAAGTATGAGTTACCAACTTGTGCTAAGTATGAGTGACCAACCTTAATAGAAAAAATGACTTTAGGTCCGTGCAACACACACTAATTCAATCAAGTAGCTCAAATACATCATCATTAGTTAAATGTGCTATGTTTGAGTCACCAACCTAAATAAGAAAAATGACGTTAGATCCGTGCAACACACTAATTCAATCAAGCAGGTTAAAAAAATAATCTTTAATTAAATGTGCTATGTTTGAGTTACCAACCTAAATAGGAAAAGTGACTTTAGGTCCGTGCAACATGCACTAATTTAATTAAGCAGGTCAGATCAGTCCGCTTTAATTAAATGTGCTAAGCATGAGTCACCAACCTAAATTGGAAAAATAACTTTAGGTCCGTGGATCACACAGTAACTCAATCAGGCAGTTCAAATCATTCATCTTTAGTTAAATGTGCTAAGTATGGGTTACCAACCTAAATAGGAAAAATGACTTTACGTCCGTGCAACACACACTAACACAATCAGACAGCTCACATCAATTATCATTACTTAAATGTGCTAAGTATCGGTAACCAACCTAAATAGAAAAAATGACTTTAGGTCCGTGCAATCCACACTAATTCAATCAACCAGCTTAAATCAATTATCTTTAGTTAAATGTGCTAAGTATGGGTTACCAACCTAAATAGGAAAAATGACTTTAGGTCCGTGCAACACACACTAATTCAATCACGCAGCTCAAATCAATTATCTATAGTTAAATGTGCTAAGAATGGGTTACCAACCTAAATTAGAAAAATGACTTTAGATCCGTGCAACCCACACTAATTCAGTCAAACAGCTCAAATCAATTATCTTAAGTTGAATGTGCTAAGTATGGGTTACCAACCTAAATAGGAAAAATGACTTTAGGTCCATGCAACACACACTAATTCAATTAAGCAGCTCAAATCAATTATCTTTAGTTAAATGTGCTAAGTATGGGTTACATCCCTAAATAGGAAGAATGACATTAGGTCCGTGCAACCCACACTAATTCATTCAAGCAGCTGAAATCAATTATATTTAGTTAAATGTGCTAAGTATGGGTTACCAACCTAAATAGGAGAAATAACGTTAGGCCCGTGCAGCTCACACTAATTCAATCAAGTAGGTCAAATCAATCATCTTTAGTTAAAGGTGCTAAGTATGAGTTACCAACCTAAATAGGAAAAATGACTTTAGGTCCGTGTAACACGCACTATTTCAATCAAGCAGGTCAAATCAGTATTCTTTAGTTAAATGTGCTAAGCATGAGTTACCAACCTAAATAGGAAAAAGGACTCTAGGTCCGTGCAACACACTAATTAAATCAAGCAGCTCAAATACATCATCATTAGTTAAATGTGCTAAGTATGAGTTACCAACCGAAATAGAAAAAATGACTTTAGGTCTGAGCAACATACAAATTCAATCAAGGAGGTTAATACAATCATCTTTAATTAAATGTGCTAAGTATGAGTTACCAACCTAAATAGGAAAAATGACTTTAGACCCATGCAGCACACACTAATTCAATCAAGCAGGTCAAATCCATCATCTTTCGTTATGTGCTAAGTATGAGTTACCAACCTTTATAGGAAAAATGACTTTAGGTCCGCGCAACACACACTAATTCAATCAAGTAGCTCAAATACATCATCATTAGTTAAATGTGCTATGTATGAGTGACCAACCTAAATAGGAAAAATGACTTTAGATCCGTGCAACAGATTAATTCAATCAAGCTGGTTAAAACGATCATCTTCAGTTAAATGTGCTAAGTATGAGTTACCAACCTAAATAAGAAAAATGACATTAGGTCCGTGCAACACACACTAATTCAATCAGACAATTCAAATCAATCATCTTCAATTAAATGTGCTAAGTATGAGTTATCAACCTAAATTGGAAAAATGACTTTAGGTCTGTGCAACACGCACTAATTCAATCAACATGGTCAAATCAATTATCTTTAGCTAAATATGCTAAGTATGGGTTACCAACCTAAATAGGAAAAATGACTTTTGGTCCGTGCAACACACACTAACACAATCAAGCAGCTCACATCAATTATCATTAGTTAAATGTGTTAAGTATCGGTAGCCAACCTAAATAGAAAAAATGACTTTAGGTCCGTGCAATTCACACTAATTCAATCAAGCAGCTTATCGAGTAAAAGATTTGTCCCACATGCAACTCAAAATAATCGGTAACATATTCATATTAAAAATCATGTGTAAATCATGCAAGTTATGAAAACACAAATTGCAGTAAGATTACTACTCACAGTACTCGTGTCGAAAGACCAAATTCGTCACCTCGAGCGATCTGTATGATTTTCTTTAATCAATCTGGACAAAATTGGATGTTCAAGCTCCAATAAACCACCAAAGGCTAAGGTTACGACAGAAAATATAGCTGAGATACGGTACTCGTAAGTCTGCCAAAAACGTTCTACATGAAATAGGTTTCTCAAAGAATGCCTTCGGGATCGAAAATTTCTCGCGGTTGGGGTCAATTTCTCGCACCTATAATCGCTGCCTTAGTGATTGTTAACTTTAGCAATTTTTCGTTGCCTTCACTCCTTAAAATCTTTTATCAATTTCTGATGTCTTTGCTCCTTTGATAACTTTTAGCAATTTCTGATGTCTTCCTTTAATTTGGGTTTGGATTTTTCAGATATGAATGGGAGAAAAGAATAAGAGGGTTTTCAAAGGATTGCATCGTGGGTTGGGGGAAATAGCTAGGTTTTCCTTTTTTTTTAAAAGAAATCCTACTAGGCAAAATACTCCAATCCCCTTTTTGTTTTAGTTTGACTAGGTTTTCTTCTTTTTTGTTTTATTAGATTAATTTGTTCCTTTATTTTTCCTTTTTGTTTTGGATTAAATTATTTTCTAAATGTCCAATACATATCCTCACTTAAAATATTGGGGTATTACATCCTCCACACCTTATGAAATTTAGCCCCCGAATTTAAATCAAGTACGTACCTGTAAACTGAAATAAATGAGGATACTTGACTCGCATAGCATCTTCTATTTCCCATGTAGCTTCTTCAACAGTATGATTTCTCCATAAGACTTTCACGAAAACAATTTCTTTTGACCGTAGTTTTCTTATCTGTCTATCAACCATTGCCATCGGCTCTTCCTCGTACGACAACTTCTCATTAAGCGGTATAGTTGGTGCTTCCAGCACCTGGGATGAGTCTGATATACATTTTCTTTGCATTGAGACATGAAACACTGGGTGAATAAAAGATAACTCAGGAGGAAGTGCCAAACGATAAGCCACCGCTCCCACTCGGCCTAGTATCTCATACGGTCCTATAAACCTGGGGCTCAACTTGCCTCTTTTACCAAACCGCATCACTCCTTTCATAGGGGAGACTCGTAGGAACACTTTGTCCCCAATGGTGAACACTAAATCTCTTCTTCTCTTATCAGCATAAGACTTTTGTCTACTTTGAGCTGCAAGCAATCTCTGTCTGATCAACTTGACCTTGTTTATAGCTTCTTGTACTAGATCGGGTCCCAATAAGTTAGTCTCACGAGCTTCAAACCATCCGATAGGAGAACGACATCTTCTACCATACAATGCTTCGTACGGTGCCATTTGAATACTGGACTGGAAGCTATTGTTGTAGGGAAATTCAGCTAATGGTAGATAAGTGTCCCAACTACCTCCAAACTCAAGAGTGCAAGCTCTCAACATATCCTCCAAGATCTGAATAGTACGTTCGGACTGCCCGTCTGTCTGTGGATGAAATGCAGTACTAAGATTTACTCGTGTACCCAATGCTTCTTGAAAAGATTTCCAAAAGCGTGAAGTGAACTGTGATCCTCTATCAGAGATGATGGATACTGGAACTCCGTGAAGTCGGACAATTTCGTTCATAAATATCTGTGCATACCTGACTCCACCATATGTAGTCTTCACCGGCAAAAAGTGTGCTAATTTCGTCAGTCAGTCTACAATCACCCATACCGAGTCATAACCTCTAAGGGTTCGTGGTAGCCCGGCGACAAAATCTATAGTAATTCTTTCTCATTTCCACTCTGGGATCTCAATTTTTTGTAGTAGTCCTGTGGGTCGTTGAAGTTTAGCCTTGACCTGCTGACAAGTCAAACAACTAGAAACAAAGTTAGTAACATCTTTCTTCATACCTTCCCACCAATAAAATTGCTTCAGATCATGATACATTTTTGTGGATCCAGGATGTATAGTGTATTTAGTGTTGTGAGCTTCTTTAAGAATAGCATTTCTCAACCCATCTATGTTTGCTACACATAGCCTGTCACCCATTCGAAGAACACCATCACTTTCAACAATCATATTCTTGCTTTTACCAGCTAAGACCTCATCTCTGTATTTACATAATCGTTCATCCTCATATTGGGTGGCCTTAATGCGCTCAACTAATGAAGACTTAGCCTGAGCACAAGCCAACAATGCCTTTGAATTTCCGACACTAAATCTGATACATGTATCTTCTAGTCTCTGAATATCTTTGGCTAAAAGTCTCTTTGCAGGGGCTATATGTGCCAAACTCCCGATAGATTTTCTACTCAATGCATCAGCCACCACATTGCCTTTTCCAGGATGATACAAAGTAGAACAATCATAGTCTTTGAGTAGTTCCATCCAACGACGCTGCCGAAGATTAGATCTCTCTACTGAAAGATATACTTCAGAATTTTATGGTCAGTATAAATCTTACAAGTTTCGCCGTATAGATAATGCCTCTAAATTTTTAGAGCAAATACCACTGCAGCCATCTCCAAATCATGTGTAGGATAGTTTTGCTCGTGCTTTTTCAATTGTCTCGAAGCATAAGCTATAACATGACCATTTTGCATGAGAACGCATCCTAATCCCACCCTTAAGGCGTCGCAGAATACTGTAAATCCTCCAGGACCTGATGGTAAGGCTAATATTGGTGCAGTTGTCAGACACGTTTTGAGTTTCTGAAAGCTTAGCTCACATTCCTCCGTCCACTGAAACTTTGCATTTTTCTGTGTTAGCTTGGTCAGTGGCGATGCTATTCTGGAGAAATCCTGCACAAAACGCCTGTAATAGCCTGCTAAGCCTAAAAAGTTGCGAATCTCTGTAGGAGAAGTAGGTCTTGGCCATTTCTGCACAGCTTCGGTCTTCTTAGGATCTACCATAATTCCATCTTAGATACAACATGCCCCAAAAATGCTACCGAGTCTAGCCAGAATTCACACTTCGAGAACTTAGCATAAAGTCGATGTTCTCGCATTGTCTGTAACACAGTCCTAAGATGATTCTCGTGTTCTCTTTGGCTACGAGAATATATCAGTATGTCATCAATAAATATTATTACAAATCTATCCAGAAACGGCTTGAACACCCTATTCATTAAATCCATGAATGCAGCTGGAGCATTAGTCTGTCCGAAAGGAATCACAAGAAACTCATAGTGCCCGTATCGAGTTCTTAAAGCAGTCTTAGAAATATCTTCATCTTTGATTCTAAGTTGATGATAACCAGAACGGAGGTCAATCTTTGAAAAGTGGGCAGCTCCTTGTAACTGATCAAACATGTCATCTATACGAGGCAAGGGATATTTATTGCGTATTGTTATCTTGTTCAACTGCCTGTAGTCAATGCACATTCTCAGGGATCCGTCTTTCTTCTTTACGAATAGTACTGGTGCACCCCATGGTGATACACTAGGTCTAATAAAACCCTTATCTAAAAAATCTTGTAACCGTTGTTTTAGTTCCCTCAACTCTGCTGGTGCCATTCGATATGGGGGTATCGATATGGGCTGTGTGTCTGGTAGCAAATCAATACCAAAGTCTATTTCTCGTACTGGAGGCAATCCTGATAAATCCTCAGGAAATACATCAGAAAATTCTCTCACTACTGGTACATTTTCTGTACTAACTGTTCCCTTTCTTGTGTCATGTACAAAAGCTAAGAGACGCAAGCAACCTTTCTTCAGAAGTCGTTGAGCCTTCATAAAAGATACAATTTTGCAAGTCTCTAGAACCTGACTCCCTCTTAGAATAAAAATAGGTTCTTTTGGTATCTCAAACATAACTATCTTTGCATGACAATCGACTATAGCATAGCAAGAAGATAACTAGTCCATTCCCATTAGCATATCAAAGTCAATCATTGTGACGACCCAGCTAGTCGTCTCGTGAGTTACCGCTCCGTTCACCCCATTTCTGCTTTATTATGTTTTGCTATCCGTATTTTCTGTAATCATGTTGAATGATTTGTGTTCGGAGTAGATTTGGTAAGAAATGAGACACTTAGTCTCTTTCAAGAAGGTTTAAGTTGTAAAAAGTCAACCGGATGTTGACTAATGAGTTAGAGGGCTCGGATGTGAATTCCGACGATTCAACTAGTTTTGTAAGATGATTTATGACATAGGAGCGTGATCGGAATTGGTTTTGGAGGTCCCGTGTAGAATTAGGCTTGAATTGGTGAAGTTAGTATTTTGGCGATTTCCGGTTGTTAGGCTAGATTTTGATCCGAGGGTCGGAATGGAATTCTGAGAGTTGCTATAGCTTCGTATGGTGATTTCATTAACCTTATGAAATATACTTGTGCAAACTAAGAGAGTGAGAGGAATATAGCATATACAAAGGAAGCTGATACTGTTT
>MCJB01003539.1:0-13397 GCA_002018475.1 Nicotiana obtusifolia | reverse complement strand
ATTGACGGATCAAAGGGATCCATGAGGTTGAACAACTCCGGTGGATGATCTGTCGGCTTCAATGAACTAGTTCCCGGTGTATTTGAAAACATAAAGATGTGGTTGTTTGGCTTCAGTTTTGCTGGGGAAAATCTTTTTGAGAATTCTTCCGGTCGCGATAGAAAATCTGCGAGAATATTATCCTTTCCTTTCAGGTGCTTGACTTGAAACTTGTATGGAGAGAACCATTGAGCCCATCTGAGAATCTGAGGATTGGGGATAATTTTTGAATTTATCAGGATCATTTTTGGGAAAGCCTTCATATCCATTTCTACTATAAATTCTGTATGGATAAGGAAGAAATTGAATTTCTTGATTCCATTCTTTACTGCAAGAATTTCTTTGAAGGTGGAGTGATAATGTTGCTCGGCATCTTTAAACTTTCCACTGGCGTATCCGCATATTTTCCGCTGGCCATCTTTTTCTTCAAATAGAACAGCACTCCAATATTCATGGCTGGCATCAGTTTGCAGTATCTTTTTTCCATCTGAAGGGATGTAGAGAGACTTGACATTTTTACATATCTCCTTTATTTTTCTGACTGCTTCATCCTGTTTCTCTCCCCATGATGTTGCATTTTTCTTGAACATTTCTGTGAGTGGTGAAATGTATGTAGAGATATTTGGGATGAAATCTCTAACATAATTGATGACACCCAAGAACTGTTGGATCTGCTTTGTTGTGAGGCTGGTATCCGGAAATTTAAGTAATTCCTGACATATATGCGGTCCTGGACTGTATTCACCTCGGGCATAATACATTCCGAGAAAATCAATTTCCTTTTGAGAAAGAACCATCTCTTTTGCTAAGAGCATGATGCCGTATTGTGTTACCAATGCCTCAAATTGACGAAGCAAGTTGACATGTTCTTCTAATGTATCGCTAAATAACAGGATGTCATCAATGTAAACTAAGGAGGTATGGAGGATGGGTTGGAAGATTTTTATCATGGCTTTTTGGAACAAGGAGGGCGCAGTTTTCAACCCGAAGGGCATGACCTTCCACTGGAAGTGATGATCGGGGATGCAAAATCCCGTTTTGGGTCGTTCTTCAGGGTGGATTCCCAATTGCCAAAATCCAGATTTTAAATCAAACTTGGGAAAGTATTTGGCCTTGGCTAAGTGGGAGAAAAGAGTGAGTTTATTTGGTATGGGAAATTTATCATCTTAGAGGAAATGGTCTAGCGGCTGGTAGTTAATAACTAACCTGAGTTTTCCTCTTGTCTGCTCAGCTCTTTTGTTGACATAAAATGCTTCACATGCCCATTGTGAATCCGATGGCTCTATCAAATCAAATTCCAAAAGTTCTTCGCATTCTTTCTTTGCAAGCGGAAGATGATCTTGATTCATGCCTGAATGACTGGCTTTTGTCGGATTGATGTTTTCATTTTTCTTGAAAGGGAGCTTGATAAAAAACTCTTGGTTTTTCTATAATGGGCTTTTCCCTTTCTTCATGAAATCCTTGTGAGATTCAGCACATGAATGTTCAATGAGATTCTGCTCAATCTCTTTGATTTGTTCGTCATCGGTGATTTGGAATAGCCTTGGAATCTCAGAATAAGGTCTCAACTGCTTTTTTAAAGCTATCCCGTTACCCTTGATTTGGAATTGGTCTTTAAGTTTCCTGTAAATGTCGAATCCAATAATAAGATCTTTTCCCTGGCACATCAGATCCTAGTAGCTTGGTTCTGTACTTCAATGCTGGAAAGAACTCAATTGTGACCGGGTGCTTTGTAATGACAGTTATGGTTAAGATCGCATTTGATGTAGTGTTGAAATCTTTGAAATGCGGCACCCATTGATCTTCAGGGAGAACAGCAGGATTTATGAGTGAGGATGCAGCTCTGGTGTCGATAAAAGCAATAACTCGAGCTGGTTTATCCCATTTGGATGAATAGACTTTGAGTTCTACTTGAGGAACGACTGTGAGAGCATTGATCTCCTCTCGGGCTTCGATCACTGGTTTTGAAATTTGTTACTGATCATTGTCTTGATCTTCATAGATATCAAGAGAAAATATAGTTTCTTCATTGGGTTCGTCGTCCACAGAGAATATAGATTCAAGGTCCTCCTCTTTTGCAAGATGTATGCCAGTGTAATCTTCAATCTCTTCAAGGAGTTTGACAGATCTTCTTGATTGGGGATAATTTTTTGCGAAATGTCCAATCTTATGGCAAATAAAGCATTGTCCTTCCTGTGAAAATTTTCTGGCCTTCTGCGTCTGAACTATTTTGTGCGCCTCTTGGATTTTGATCTTCCATCTGGAATTCTTGGCCATATGAATCTCCTGAATTCTTTCCGTCGTCTAGACGTGCTGCAGGAACATCGTGATCTGGTGATTAGATCAGTTTTGGAACATGCTTTGTCAAGCGCTGGATTGTGCTAGATAATTTGCTTTAAGGCTGAGCGGTTTGTACAAATGTCATCTAATGCGACGAAAATAGCCTGTCTGATGTAACCAATTTGTGGGATGGTTATGGACTGGAACTTTTCTTCAATGATGGTCATGGCTCGGCTTGCCAGCAACTTTGGAAGGGAAGAGACGAAGGCTTGCTTCATATTGATGTCTCCGTTGATTTCAAAGTATATCTTGGCCATTTTTTGAAAATGTCTGTCAAAGTCATTTCTGTCGAATGACACACACTTCATCTCGAAGAGCTGTCTTCGCATTTTCTCCTATCTTTGGCCAGTAGCTTCGCAGAAAACTTCATGTAGGATTCGGATGTTGAAGGCAAAATCTTGGGAAGTAAGAAAAATATTTTTGTCTTGAAATCCAAGTGCGTTCCACAAATCCCTGAGGATTCCTGAGAATCGTGAAGTGAGTTCTGACAGGATGACATACTTTTCTCTTTCTGCCAAATTTTTGGTCACCATCCAAGTACAAATGTCTTGGATCCTCTGAGGCCATTTTGAAACCTTGATGTCGTCTAAGGTGAAAGTATGGAAGCCAGTTCCAACTGGCTTGGACGCCATGGGCTCATATCTTCTTTCTGGGATTGGCTCATCTGTCATGCCTTCTTGTTCGTCATCTACTTCAGATACTTCTGGCTCTCTTGGCTGGTTTACAAATATTGGGGGATTGTCATCTTCGGAAGAGTTTGTTGTGGATTCATTGCTTGATTGAGAGCTATCCTCTGTTGATTCATCTTCTGATGAATTTAGAGATTCAGACCATGGAGTCTCTTCTTCTGATATGTATCTTGGCTGAGAGACATAGAGGTCTGGAGCCTTCTGGTCAGAAATCATCAGATTTTCTGGGTTGGACCCTTTTGAACTTTCAGCATGGTCACGCCTTTTCTTGGCTTGTTTTTGTGCTGCCAGGGCATCTTTTCTTTCCCAAACCAGTTTTGCAATATCAAACTCTTGTTCTTCTTTTACGGGTTGGGTAAAAGAGAAAGGATTTTGTGAGGCAGATGGAAAAGTAGAAAAGGTGTTGTCTAATTTAGATGGGGAATATGGTTGTGGAGACATAGGGAAGAAGGTAGGTTTTGAAGGGACAACTGGGGTTGTTTGTGGCTTCAAGTGGTCATTTCTTAAGAGCTGAATCTGTTCTTTGATGGAAACTGTCTCCTTTTGTTGTTGTTGGAAGAAGTGGAAAAGTGAAGTTCCTGGCGGACAAATTTCATATTGTAAATTTGCCAACCTTAGTTCCAATGCTTTGATTAGTCCTTCATGGAGAGACGATGTTTGCTCCATCTTTTTCTCAATTGTTTCTACCTTGCTCATCATTTTGTTTTGGGTATGAGCCACGTTCTTTATGGTGTTGCCAATGTTGGTCAGGACTTTGTTTTGGCAGATGGAGTTTTCGGATTGCCAGTTTATTGTTGCCTCGATGTCACTTGTTGGGGGTTTTTCTCCAGTAGGAAGCACTACGTTTTTCTTGGGAATTTTTGGAGCATGGCTAATTCCCTCCTTTTCAAAAGGTTGTAGTGAAGGAAAATCATGGATATGACTGGAGCTTGAAGAACTCAACATGAATATCTGTGGTTGTGGGGGATTTTTGATTTTCGGAATTGGTGAAGTTTTAGGTTCAGGTGACTTTTTGGGTTGTGAGTTATGGACTGGTGGTGATTGGGGTTTGGGTGTAGTTTCACTATCCTCCCAACTTGGAGTGAATTTTTCTGGTAATTTTGGCCATTCCTTGGGTTTGTAACTGATAAGAAATTCATATTTACCTGGACGGCTTAATGAGCCAATTGAAGGGTCTTTATTTTCATATCTGGCTCGAAATGTTTTTTCAGTGCTTTTCCCCTTTTTCTTGGATTTTGGTTTGGTTTTATTGAGGCCGAACCTTTCTCCATGTCGCTGGTGGTGTTTATAGTATTATTCATTTGGATCTTCTAAACAATCTTGACAGTCGCAATCAAGATCCCAAGGGCAGTGTCCCGTAAAGGGGCATTTGAACCACCAAGTATTCTATCCGTTTTATTCAAAACTTTGACACCAGTCATGTTATTCCATGATGCTTTGTATATTCCAAAAGAGTTCTTCATCAGGTTCAGGGTATGTATCTTTTGTATCTTTGGGTTGGATCATTTGGCAAGATAAGATGGTTTTATTGGGTTTTTTGAGGTGGGAATGGTCGAAGCTTATGCAAACGGTTTTGTCATTTCTTTTGGTAAAAGTTGGTTCACTAGATTGTAGGGATTCCTCCGGTTCTCTTAACTTTTCATAATTTGTGATCCAGGAATCAGGAAGAATTTTGACAAGTTCTTCTCTTGAAATTTGTCTGGGTATTTGGGTGCACATGGTGTTTCCTTTGATAGCATCAATATTTAGGAGTAAAGCATTTTCTCCTCCGGGAAGGCAAAGATCCATGGCATGATTTTGGACTCGCCATGCCATTTGGTGATGAAGAGTGGCTTGGATGGAATCTTTGGCTTGAGGGGCTCCTTGGATTTGGATTTTTAGCGCTTCGGTTAAGTAGGGATCATAGAGGGACATGTTGAAGTTTGGAAAGATTGTTATGAAGACAGTCCCAGCATTCAGCGTAACCTCTGCAGTACCCAAGTTTGCATGTTGGTACTCCAAATATCTTGTATCTAGAAGAGAAAGTCGAGCTACTACAGGCTGACCTTTTCTTCCATGGTATGTTAAGGCGACTCGGATAGCACCAAAATGGATATGGGTAAACCCATGCTCTCTCCATTGTCTGGGAAAATCATCTGGGATTTGGAGAGTGATAAATTGTTCCTCTTAGGTGGCAAGAATAGGATGCTGGTCAAGTTTTGAGGCAGCAACATATTCCTTGACTCCTTTTGGTCTATGTTGGACAAGGGAACGAATTTGTGTCCAAGGTGCAAATGATTTTTTTGCGAAGGCAGAGTAAGGATTTATGAGAGGTAGTTCTGTGGAAGACACTTTTTGTTCATCTAGTAGGATGTCTACTTCATAAAGGTAATCATATTTTTTGGACGGGGTTTTATATAGAGTAGGGACATATTCATTTTTGCTATGGAAGACGATGATGGAAAAGACTCAGACATATTTGGTAAACTGTTCCTTCCTCCGAAAGGATGGGCTGGCTCTGATACCATAGTATAGAGAACAAAGCAAGGGACTCCGTGAAAGCAAGCTTAATCATAGGTACGAAACCACAGTACAAGGAACAAAGCAAGAGACTCGAGGAAAGCAAGCTTAATCATAGGTACGAAAGTTTTGATTTTGGTATTGACCTAGTGCCGGGTACTCAGCCCATCTCCATTCCACCGTATCATGTGGCACCAGCAGAGTTGAAACAACTGAAAGAGCAACTTAAGGAACTCCTTGATAAGGGGTTCATTCGGCCTAGTGTGTCACCTTGGGGTGCACCGGTTCTGTTTGTGAAGAAGAAGGATGGCACAATGAGAATGTGTATCAATTATAGGCAATTGAACAAGGTAACAATCAAGAACAAATATCCTTTGCCTCGCATTGATGATTTATTTGACCAGCTTCAGGGAGCGCGAGTGTTCTCCAAGATTGATCTCCGTTCAGGATATCACTAGTTGAAGATGGGATTCGGATATTCTTAAGACGACCTTCCGGACTAGATATGGTCACTATGAGTTTCTTGTTATGTCTTCGGGCTAACCAATGCCCCAGTAGCATTCATGCAGTTGATGAACAATGTATTTCGGCCTTATCTAGATTCGTTCATTGTGGTATTCATTGATGATATCCTGGTGTACTCGCGTAGTCAGGAAGAGCATGCAGAGCATTTGCGAGTTGTATTGCAGAGATTGAGAGTAGAGAAGCTTTATGCAAAATTCTCTAAGTGTGAGTTTTGGCTCAGTTCAGTGGCTTTCTTAGGACACGTAGTGTCCAGCGAGGGTATATAGAGGTTGATACAAAGAAGATAGAGGCGGTTCAGAGTTGGCCCAGACTGTCCTCAGTCACAGAGATTCGTAGCTTCCTTGGGTTGGCAGGCTACTATCACCGGTTTGTTCAGGGATTCTCATCCATTGCATCGCCCTTGACCAAATTGACTCAGAAGGGTGTTCCATTTGTATGGTCGGACAAGTGTGAGGAGAGCTTTCAGAAGCTCAAGACAGCCTTGACCACAGCTCCAGTATTGGTTCTATCATTAGCCTCATGTTCGTATACCGTATATTGTGATGCCTTGAGTGCTGGGATCGGTTGTGTACTAATGTAGGAGGGTAGAGTTATTGCTTATGCTTCTCGTCAATTGAAGCCTCATGAGAAGAACTACCCCGTGCATGATTTGGAGCTAGCTGCCATAGTTCATGCTTTGAAGATTTGGAGGCATTACTTGTATGGCGTGTCTTGTGAGGTGTTTACTGATCATTGCAGCCTTCAACATTTGTTCAAGCAAAGGGATCTTAATTTGAGGCAGCAGAGATGGTTGGAATTGCTCAAGGATTATGATATCACTATATTATACCATCCGGGAAAGGCCAATGTGGTGGCCGATGCTTTAAGCCGAAAGGCAGTGAGTATGGGGAGTTTGGCATATATTCCAGTTGGGGAGAGACCTCTCACAGTTGATGTCCGGACCTTGGCCAATAGGTTTGTGAGATTAGACATCTCGGAATCTAATTAGGTGTTGGATTGCGTGGTTTCTCGGTCCTCGTTATATGATCGCATCAGGGAGCGTCAGTATGACGATCCGCATTTTCTTGTCCTTAAGGACAGAGTCCAGCATAATGATGCTAAAGATATGACCATCGGCGACGATGGAGTATTGAGGATGCAGGGTCGGATTTGTGTACCTAATGTGGATGGGCTTCGGGAGTTGATTCTGGAAGACTCCCATAGCTCACGGTATTCCATTCATCCGGGTGCCGCAAAGATGTATCAGGACTTGAAACAACATTATTGGTGGAGAATGATGAAGAAGGATATCGTGGGATTTGTAACTCGGTGTCTCAAATGTCAGCAAGTAAAATATGAGCATCAAAGACCGAGTGGCTTGCTTCAGCAGATGGCTATTCCTGAGTGGAAATGGAAGCGGATCACTCTGGACTTTGTTGTTAGACTCCCATGGACTTTGAAGAAGTTCGATGCTATTTGGGTGATTGTGGATCAGTTGACCAAGTCTGCACACTTCATTCCTGCGTGTACTACCTATTCTTCAGAACGGTTGGCAAGGATTTATATCCGAGAGATTGTTCGGCTGCATGGTGTTCCAGTTTCTATCATTTCAAATAGAGGTACTCAGTTCACTTCGCAGTTCTGGAAAGCCGTGCAGAGAGAGTTGGGTACTCAAGTGGAGTTGAGCACAGTTTTTCATCCTCAGACAGATGGGCAGTCCGAGCGTACTATCCAAATATTGGTTGCGTGCATGTGCTATTGATTTCGGTGGTTCATGGGATGAGTTTCTACCGCTTGCAGAGTTTGCTTATAACAACAGCTACCAGTCAAGTATTCAGATGGCTCCGTATGAGGCTTTGCATGGGAGGCGGTGTAGATCTCCAGTTGGTTGGTTCGAGCCCGGTGAGGCTAGGCTATTGGGGACTGACTTAGTTTGGGATGCTCTAGAAAAGGTGAAAGTGATCCAGGAGAGGCTCCGTACACCACAGTCGAGGCAGAAGAGTTATGCCGATAGGAATGTTCGAGATGTATTGGTGAGAAGGTCTTGCTGAAGGTGTCGCCCATGAAAGGTGTTATGAGATTCGGGAAGAAAGGGAAATTGAGTCCTCGGTTCATTGGGCCATTTGAAGTGCTTCGGAGAGTTGGGGAGGTGTCTTGTGAGCTTGCTTTGCCACCCAGTCTGTCGAGTGTACACCCAGTATTTTATGTTTCTATGCTCCGGAAGTATATTGGGGACCCGTCTCATATATTGGACTTCAGCACGATTCAGTTGGATGATGATTTGACCTATGAGGTGGAGCCAGTGGCGATTTTGGATCTTCAAGTTCGGAAGTTGAGGTCCAAGGAGATAGCTTCAGTGAAAGTTCAGTGGAGAGGTCGGTCCGTAGAGGAGGCTACCTAGGAAACCGAGCGGGAGATACGGAGCAGATATCCGCACCTATTCGAGGCTCCAGGTATGTTTCTTGACTCGTTCGAGGACGAACGTTTGTTTAAGTGGGGGAGAATGTGATGACCCAGCTAGTCGTCTCATGAGTTACCGCTTCGTTTTCCCCCTTTTTGCCTTATTATGCCTCGTTATCCGTGTTTTATGTAATCACGTTGAATAGTTTGCGTTCGGAGTAGATTTGGTAAGAAATGAGACACTTGGTCTCTTTTAAGAAGGTTTAAACCGGAAAAGTCAACCGAATGTGGAGTTATGAGTTAGAGGGCTCGGATGTGAGTTCCGACGATTCAGTTAGTTGCGGGATGTGATTTATAACTTAGGAGTGTGATCAAAATTGGTTTTGGAGGTCCTGTGTAGAGTTAGAACTTTGGCGATTTTCGGTTGATAGGCGAGATTTTGATCCGAGGGTCGAAATGGAATTCCGAAAGTTGTTGTAGCTTCGATATGTGATTTAGGACTCATGTGCAAAATTTTAGGTCATTCGGACGTGGTTTGGTTGGGTTTAGATCAAAAGCGCGATTTAGAAGATTTTTGAAATCCTTAGGCTTGAATCTGACGCGAATTGGTGTTGATAGGTGGTTCTGAGTGTTCCGAAGGTTGGAACAAGTTCGAATAATGTTATGGGATATTTTGGCATGTTTTGGTTGAGGTTCCAGTGGCCTCGGGTGAGTTTTGGGTGGTTAAACGGAACATATCATCGTTGGAAAGGAAAATCTACAGAAAAACCAGAGACAAAATGCGGTCGCATTTCTCAAATGCGGACCGCATATCTCACAATGAGATAGCAAACTCAAACAGATTTCTGGGCAAGATTCGTGTCAAGAATGCGGTCAGAAATGCGGTCGCATTTCTAAAATGCGGACCGCATATTCACCACACTGAGACCGTAGATCAAGACAAATTTCTGGACAAAAACCAACGTCGAAAATGCAGTCAATAATTGTCACGACCCAAATCCCAAACCCGATCGTGATGGCACCTCTCATGAAGACAAGGCCAGCCAATTCAAACCATAGCTCATTTTAAGCAGTTAATTTAACAAGAGAACAACACAACACAGTTTAATAGCATTCATTGCGGAAAAACATAGTGAACCATCCCAACAACAGCCCAAACCGGGGTGTCATAAAGTCATGAGCAACTAATGAAAATCCTAATAATAAGATTACTATTACAATATCTTTGGCACAATTGTTTGAAGATAGTGGAAACAACAAGATAAAAGAGATACGGGGCTACAGACGCCAACAACTACTTCGTAGTCTCTGAATCACCGCTTTGACAGTCGTAGTCAATGCCTCGGAGCGGAATCAATAACGCCTGAATCTGCACACATGGTGCAGGGAGTAATGTGAGTGTTTCCAACTTAGTGAGTAATACATATAAATAATAACTGAAAGTAAGGAAACACGTAGAGCACAAGGCAATGCATAATGAAGCAGTAAACCATTAATTGAAAACAGTAAATCAGTAAGAAATCATTAAAAAAAAATCTTCCCGACTCTGGTTACCAGTTGCCATTGTTACCAATTGTAACATCCCTGGGCTCAGTATCATTTAAAACAGAAAATCTCCCCAGCTCTGGTTACCAGTTGTCATTGTTACCAACTGTAATATCCCTGGGCACAATATCAATCTCACAGCTTTGGTTACCAGTTGTCATTGTTACCAACTGTAGCCTACAGTTGTCATTGTTACCAATTGTAATATCTCTGGGTACCCTGCGCTCACTGGGGGTGTACAGACTCCGAGAGGGGCCCCATACGGCCCAAGCGCAATATCGTATCTCGTGGCGGCGTGCCACCCGATCCCGTGGTGGCGTGCCACCTGATCCATTTATATCATATCCGTGGCGGCGTGCCACCTGATCCATTTATATCATATTACGTGGCGGCGTGCCACCCAATCCATTCATATCAAATCCCGTGGCGGCGTGCCACCCGATCCATTTATATCATATCCGTGGCGGTGTGCCACCCGATCCATTTATATAATTTAAAATGTCATTTAAATCTAAAAATTGAGTAAAAATGGCTGTTATGTAAAAATAGTGAAAAACGACATGAATGAGTTCAAGTAACGAATCAAACAGTGAGGAAACAGTGATAACTACCCTTGAAGGGTTCAAATAACCGGCTTGAAGCCCAAATATGGCAATCAGCCCAATTCATGATGATATCAAATCGTTTCAATCAAATATATAGTAAAAATCATCAATCGGGACGGACTAAGTCACAATCCCAGTAGTAGACGACCCCACGCTCATCATCGAGCGCGTGCCTCACCTCAATATAGCACTACGATGTACAATTAGGGGTTTCAAACCCTCATAATATCATTTACAATCACTACTAACCTCGAAACGGCTAAATTTCTAGCCCACGACGCCTTTGCCCTTCGAATTGGCCTCCACGTGCGTCGAATCTATCCAAATTCAGAACAATTACGTCATAATATGTTGAGGGAAGAAAGCCCACGCGAAAACAATCAATAAATACTAAGAAATCCCTAAATTAGCAAAACCCGAGCCCCGGGCCCACGTTTTCGAAATTCAGTAATTTTTCACCTCAACGGGTTCCTTATCTTCCCACGAGTTCAACCATACAAGATTTATCGAATTCCGACATCGGTTCGACCTCCAAGTCTTAAAATCTAAACTTAAGGGTTTTCCACAATTTTCTCCAACTTAAATCACCAATTACATACTAGAATGGCAATAGGTTTGGGTAATTTGACCAAGATTGAGTTAAAAACACTTACCCCAATGTTTCTCTCGAAAATCTTCCAAAATTCCTTCAAGATTTCGCTTCAATCCGAGTTCTCTAGCTCCAATTATGTTCAAGATGGTCAAAACCCCTTTCTTTAAGAATTTGTTCAAGAAAATCTCTTTTGGATATAGTTTTGAGGTTGATTTGCGGTGATTTTATGGTGTTTGGAGGTGTTTCTCTTCGTGGGTAACGAAAATGGGTTTTGCATGGCAAATGGGCACTTATTTCTATTCATAAAGGGGTTAAAAATCAGAACAAATAAAACTTTCAGGTGTTGAAAATGCTATAACAGTTCGCGTAGCATAATCAACATGCTGTCCACATTTTGGACAGCATCGTGTAGCATAATCAACATGCTGTCCGCGTTTTGGTAGCATTTCTGACATTGAAATCTGTTACACTTTGCTATAGCATTTCGGCGTAGCATAATTAACATGCTGTCCGCATTTTGGACAGCATCGCATAGCATAATTAACATGCCGTCCACATTTTGCTAGCATTTCTGATATTGAAATCTGTTACACTTTGCTATAGCATTTCGGCGTAGCATAATCAACATGCTATCTGCATTTTGGACAGCATCGCGTAGCATAATCAACATGCTGTCCACATTTTGGTACCATTTTTGACATTTATGCAGATTTTCCTTTCCAACGATGAAATAGTCTGTTTAACCACCCAAAACTCACCCGAGCCATTCGAGACCCCGTTCGGATATACCAACAAGTCCTAAAACATATTATGGACTTAGTCGAGGCCCTAAATCACATCAAACAACGCTAAATACACAAATCATACCCTAATTCAAGCCTAATGAAACTAACAAATTCCAACTTCTACATTCGATGCCGAAACCTATCAAATCGAGTCCGATTGACCTCAAATTTTGCACACAAGTCATAAATGACATAACGGACCTATGAAGATTTTCAGAACTGATTCCGGCCCCGATATCAAAAGTCAACTCCCCGGTCAAACTTTTCCAAAAATTATCTATTTTCCAACATTCGCTAAAATGCGTTAAATTATCCTGCGGACTTCCAATTTCAAATCCGGACATACGCCTAAGCCCGAAATCACCATACGAAGCTATAGCAACTCTCGGAATTCCATTCCGACCCTCGGATCAAAATCTTGCCTAACAACCGGAAATCGCCAAAATACTAACTCTACCAATTCAAGCTTAATTCTACACTGGACCTCCCAAACCAATTCCGATCACACTCCTAAGTCATAAATCATCTCCCGAAACTAATCAAATCGTCGGAATTCACATCCGAGCCCTCTAACTCATAAGTCAACATCCCGTCGACTTTTACAACTTAAACCTTCTTGAAAGAGATTAAGTGTCTAATTTTTTACCAAATCTACTCCGAACACAAACCATTCAATGTGATTACATAAAACATGGATAACGAAGTATAATAAGGTAGAAACGGAGAAAACAGAGCGGTAACTCATGAGACGACTAGCTGGGTCGTCACAATAATGCGGTCGCATTCTTGACATGCGGACCGCAAACCATGCTTCGTGCTGAATTGTGGTGAAGGCTAGGGTTACCTTTGCGATGGTCACGTCAAATATGCGGACCGCATATCTGTTATGCGACAGATATGCGATCGCATTTTAGGCCTGACAGGGGCGTTTTTGTCTGGCCTGGCTTTGATACCACAGTATAAGGAACAGAGCAAGAGACTCCGTGAAAGCAAGCCTAATCGTAGGAACGGCACCACAGTACAAGAAACAAAGCAAGAGACTCGAGGAAAGCAGGCTTAATCATAGGTACGAAAGTTTTCCTACAAAAAGGGGGCCGGCTATTGCCAAGCTACACCCAACGGGCTGGCTATTGCCAAGCTACACAAGCAGTTAATTTGTTTATAGTCGCAAAAGTTTTCCTACAAAAAGGGGCTGGCTTCAACCTTGCCAAGCTACACAACTCGGAAAACTTTTGTACTATAACCAACGTTAACTGTTCATAACTCAGAAAACTTTCGCACTACAACAAGCTAACTTTCAAAGAGTACACTTACTCTATTTTCATACATGGACCGTACTACAACAAGCTAACTTTCAAAGAGTACACTTACTCTATTTTCATACATGGACCGACCTTTC
>MCJB01003536.1:135091-176743 GCA_002018475.1 Nicotiana obtusifolia | reverse complement strand
GGGGGGGGGCGAGCAGCAGCGTTTTAGGGTTTGAAATTAGGGGATTTTGGGAAATTTGGGCGAAATAAGGTGACTGCCTGTTTTTGTTTCTGTAATTAGAAAAAGCGACCAACGTTAGCGACCAACGAACACTATATAATACACTTAGTATATGCAATACACTTGTTTCTGTTTTTTTTAATTCCATTTCATTATCAAAATCAGTTTTTTCTTTTCTTTATCCCCCGAAGTATGTATATTTTCCTCTATCACAGCAACCTCACCAAGATGATTTTCATTCAAACCTACCAAATTGTTTTCCTTAGCATCATCAGAACAATCCTTAATATTAGACTTTCGTTTCCATTGTTTTCTCTTTATGTCCCATGTATTCTAATTAGTAATAGCATTAACAGTTAAAGAATTTTGTTTTGAATTATCGATTATTTGAGACTTATTCACTACGTGTAGTTGTAACTTAGAAGAGCTCAATAAAGGATCTGGACATACCTTGTCTATGTATATCCAAACCTCGCTTTGATCCATTTTGATCTACTCCCTTTTGATCCTCTTTTCTTATGCCAAGCAGCATATCAATCGAGTTAGTACCCTCTTCCAAATTTAGTAAACTTTTACTACTTTCCCGTCAACCAGTTCAAAGTTATGATTTTTCACCCTAGTATGCCCATCATTATTAGTATTTACACCTTGGCGGCGCTGATTATCTGAAACTAATAAATGATTCTCCGCTCTTAACCATCTCCCAAACTGGTAACGTTTGAGATTGCCTCAAGTTCTATCATTATGTCCTAGCATATCACAGTAGTAGCAAACATAAGGTAGGTTTTCGTATCTTATTTCAACCCATATTGTTTTCAATCCTAACTTGATCAATTTTCCTCTAGCTAGTGGCCTGTTAATCTTCATCGTGAATTTAATCCTCATATACCGCCCTTCTTTGCCTCCATTTTCAGGGATTACAATATCAACGGTACCTCCCAAAGCATGCCCTAGTTTGCGCCCAACCTCCTTTGACATCCAATGTAATGGGACGTTCCAAACTTGAACCCATAAATTACAGACATTAAACATCGGAGAATCACTCTTCAATCCTACTTCCCAAGGATGGACATTAAGAAGGTATTTGTCATACAACCAACCATACTTTATCCCTACTTTCCTTGTCTTTAAAAATAAATTGGAAAAAGTTCCATCCTATTTCCTTTATCTGCAGTCCTGCTGGGTTCCCCCAAGCCAACGGCATGGTATTTTTGACTCCCTGAAAATTCACCTTTTTATCATAAATCACCTTACAAAAAAGACTTACTTCACAATCCTTCATACTTGACTGAGAATAAATTTATATAGGCGTTTAGCAATTTCTTCAGTCATCTTTCCAATTGAAAGATTCACGCTCCTATTGGAGTTGATTCAGCACTAAATGTAACCTGGTTGCACTAAAATATGTAACCAGAATTTCAGCCCACCCTATTTCTCTGGAAAATGAGAACCCAATAATCTTACCTTGTTTACTACGCTGACAAGTCTAATCTAAATACTCCTTGACATTGGTATATTCATTCATTCTTCTCATTTCAAATTACTTCACAAATTTTAGCAATTTCATATTTGATTCTTCCATTTCCTTTGTGGTAGGTGTTCTTCTGAGAAATTGAGGGCCCGTTTGGGCATAACAGAATTTTCACTTTTTCGAAAAATATTAATTTTTTCTCGGAATCAGTATTTTGTCATGAAAATTTCAAATTACACTGAAAAATTCCTATAAAATCAGTTTTGGGATAATGTCTTTCAAAATCAGTTTAGGGATAAAGTCTTTCTCATCAAGCTGTAATGATTCTCCATAATATTATCATGTTCAAGACATGCTATTTGATGAATTTATGTATTTATAATTTATGCACTAAAGTTTTAAGTCTATATAAAAGTATCAGCGTCTGGATTACTTGTAAGGGAAAAACCATGTAAAAATCTCTTGGAAAGGAAATATGATTAAGTACGAAACACACAGAAGGAATATTTCAAAGTATCCTTGAATAGACCAAAATTAAAGGTGCGGGTATTCCCTATTTTCACATCAAAATAGCATAGGCTAGCTAGTCTTGGGACTAATAATTAAAAACTAGTCGACGTTTGTAAAGTCATTGAAAAATAATCATTATTTTGCTGAAACACGGAAAATTACAGTATAATATACTAGATTATGGAGCTCCTGCATATAAACTTCCAGCACATTATAATGAAACTACAGTATATTATAAAATTCCAGCATATTATGCTAAAAATTCATATGTGAAAAATTCAAACTCCGGCATATTATGCTGGAATAATATTTTCGGATTTTGAACAGTATTTTTGTTCAAATTTGTCTTTGCATAAAAAGTGACTAAATTTCAATTACTTTAAAACTGTGACTATCTTTCAATTACCAGAAAAATAAACAAGAAAAATGAAACAAGATAATATATGAAACAAACTTACTGATCCATGACAGATGGTAAAAGCAGAATTTATACAATACACATCAAGAGTAATTGCAAATCACAAAACTAAAAAGACATTGAAATCATCCAGAGATTAGCTTGCTGATAATTCAATCGGAAAGCTGATACATAAATCAACCCATCCACAAGGCAGAAACTTTCTTTGTCTCAGTACTCGTGTAGTAGAACAGAAATAAGAAGTACAATCAGAATATTAAGAGCCAGATGAATACTTTGGAGTTTGCTGTTCTGAAGTTGGATGTTGTACAAAGATGCAGCAATTACTAATGGAAATGCCGAAGAATGTCAGGAAAATGGAGCCCAACACAAAAGCTATAACTAAAAATGAGAAATTGATGAAAAAGAATGACGGTTGAAAGCAAGTAGCTAGTTAGAGAGAACTCAAAAAATAAAAAGTTAAATAACAGAATAATATTGAAAAGTATGTGGATGTTGTCATGATCGAAATGATCAAATGTCATGCGGAGGCTAACAAAATAAATCTTGAACGGCAGTAAATTGCAACTTAAATTTCTAAAAGTATTGACATGCATGTTGGTAAATTCTTTTGGGGATAACTTTTGCCACCAGAAATGGAGTTTGTAGGAGGGAATATCAAAATTTCTGAAAATTACATATGAAATATTTATTACTTAACTATGCTTAATGCCTTATTTTAATTAATTAAATCTAGGCCATTAATTTTTAAAATGGCATAGGTGTCTCCTGTTCAAGTAAGAACATGGGGAAATGGAGGTAATAGGAAATGGGAAGGATTCAAATCCATCATGTAAAAGAAGACAAAATATGAAATCTTCCACAAATTAAATGATTTAAAGTGAAATAGCAAATAGCAAATAGCAAAAAGCAAAAAGCAAAAAGCAAACAAAAGGGGAAAAAATGGAAACTTATAAGAGACATCGAGGCCGTTTGGACACTAAATAATTTTTCACTTTTTTCTAAAAAAAATTCACTTTTTTTTAAATAGGTGTTTGGCCATACAATTTCTAGTTTTTACTTGAAAATAAAATTCTAAATTTTTTTGAAAATTTAAAAAACTCCAAAAGCGTTTCAAAATTTTCACTCAGATCACTTACAAAAATTCAAAAGCAATTCAAAATTTTATTCATGTCCAAACACAATCAAATACCATTTTCACTTGAAAATAAATTTACTTTTTAAAAAAAAAAATTACAATTCTTATGTCCAACACCCACCTAACCTTTTAGTGGGGTTTGGTTATTCTCTTTTGCTTAGTATACCTTAATTATCTGCATTATTATCTTTATATTGTATCAAATTGATTCACGGATCCTTAACACTACGAACAAATTCAATTGTTATCCGGTTTTAAGGGTAAACAACATGTATCTCTCGTTCAAGTAAGAACTTGAAGAAATTGAGACAGTAGAAAAGGAAATTAAATAGGACATCTATCTCTTATTCTGAAACCTCCAAGGATTGGGATCAAGCTTTCTTTTTTGCCACTCCCAGAAGAGCTAAACAAACTCCTGTTATTGTAAAAAGTGTGTAACCAAACTTTACTTAAGTAATTTTGAACTATTCATTTACTTGACTCAATTCATTTTGACTCGTCCAAAATCAGCTAATTTTGTTCATTATATACCTTACAATAAATTAAGGGGTGGTTTGGTACGAACACAAGTAATGCAGGGATTAGTAATGCAGGAATTGTAGTGCTGGGATTATTTTTTATCAAGTGTTTGGTTTATTGTATTAAAAATTAGCTATGCAATGTATAATCTAAGCTTGTGTTTGGTTTAAAACTGTACAAGATCTTCTTTACAATTATGCCCTTGAATATTCTCCTTTCTGTATATAAAGAAATTTAGGAAAAGGGTTTGAGGGGCAGTTTAGTAATTTTAGAGTCTTATCCAGGTATAATTAATGCAGGGATTAGTAATCCCTTGATTTTCTTGGTATTAGCTAAGCCTTTCTATGAGGTATAAGTAATCTATGTATTAGGTATGCATAAATTGAATTGAATAACCAAACATTATATTGAACGGATTAAATTTTTATACAGAGATTATTTACTTAGTACAACCTACCAAACGAACCCTATAATTTGTCACAAGAGGTTAGGGCATGTAACTCAGAAGGCTTTTTTTTTCTCATTCCAAAAATTGAGCTAATATGCACGGCTTAAATTAGAATGCTTGTTAATTTGGTAGTAGACAGGTGCCTTTCACAAAGGCAACAAAAACAGCAATTCACAAGCTGCAGTAAATTATTATCTTCCATATTTGACTAATTTTCTTTGAGGAGAAATTTTGTACTTTTATAAATTGAAACTTTCTTCTCATACACTTACACACAACTTGTACAATATAGTATTTTGAAAAGTTTATTATTATTGTTTTTTTTATATTCGAAGAATCATATATAGGTTGATTGACCAAACTATATTTACGTTTTATATCTTTTGTAGTATAATTCTTTTTGTTGTCTGATTTATTGTCGCCAAACTTTGTATTTTCCGATCCCAAACACTTGGAAATGTCCAAATGGCTTAGAGGACTTCCAAAGGATTTTTTTTTGTTTTTTAGCGGAAGCAGCAAACACCATTGTACTTCTCTTGAATGTGCATTCGGTTATTCAGTTTTAATTTATATTATCTGAATTTGATTTTCAGTTTTTAGTTTTCTAAAATGCATTCTACTATAATAGAAACCAAAATGAGTTCCATTTTTGGTTTAGATTATCAGCCTTTTTTGGTTTTTTTTTCTTCCTACTCGACCATATTTCCTTTTTAGTCTATAAATTCAAAAAGAATGATCAATTTATAAACTTGAAAATAATTTAACTAACTTATCTCTTTACGCTTAATGACAGGCCTTTATAGCATACAAATTTTATGACATTGTCTAAAATCAAATGTTTCAATAGTTTTTATTTATGCTTAATGATAGGTTTTTATAGCATATTTAAAATTATAAGTTTTAAAAAAATTTATTTCTTTCTTTAACTCAGTATTCAGTCAAATAAGATCGTAAAATTAAAAAGAGATTATTTTCTTTTTGACAGTTATTTCCATTTATTATCACAGGAAAGAGAAATTTAACTATAGAAAGGAGGAAAAGGTTCTTTATTGGGTTTGAAACTAATTTTAATCAATTGAACCAGCTTCTCCGCTCAACCACAAGCACCTTTCAACAATTTCAACCCCAGAAACAAAACAAAAAATATATATAAAAAACTAGCATAAAAAACAACGAAAAGAGAGAATCTATGTGCATTTTTTCTTCCATTATACCCAGGTCTCTGTTTGGTTGCATAAAAAATACGTGAAAATAGCACGTGCTATCAGTTTTCGGACTGGTAATTGAAAAATAGCCAGCGTTTGTAAAGTCATTGAAAAATTGTTATTATTTTGCTGGAACACTGAAAGTTCCATCATAATATACTGGAGATTGGTGCACCCGTGTATGAACTTCCAGCACATTATGCCGGACTCCAACACACGGAAAGTTCCAGCATAATATACTGGAGATTGGAGCACATGCGTATGAACTTCCAATATATTATGCTGGACCAGTATATTATGCTGGAATATTTTCTGGAATTTGAACAGTATTTTTGTTCAAATTTATCTTTACATGAATAGTGGCTAAATTTCGATTACTTTTGAAACTGTGACTATTTTTTATACCACTTAAATCTGGCTACTTTTGAATTTCAGCCCAAAAATACCTATGTTGGGATTAAATTTCGATTACTTTTGAAACTGTGACTATTTTTTAATTACCACTTAAATCTGGCTACTTTTGAATTTCAGCCCAAAAATACCTATGTTGGGATTAAATTTCGATTACTTTTGAAACTGCGACTATTTTTTAATACCACTTAAATCTGGCTACTTTTGAATTTCAGCCCAAAAATACCTCTGTTGGGATTCATTTACATGCTCCTGGGCCTCAGAATTCATAGGCCCGATAATTTATTGTAGCTTGGCCCGTCAATTGTTTAAAGCCCAGCCGTTTATTTATCTTCTTTCTGTTTTTATTTATTTTAGTTGGTTAGTCTTAGATATGTAAAAGGAGTTCTAGATCCTTCTAGAACATTTTTCATTCTTTCATTTTATCAAAGTCGTTCACATTAGCTTTTCTCTCTCTAAAATTTTTTTCAGAGTTGTAGGCTTTTCTCTCTAAATTTTTTTGATGGATTTCATCATATTTCCATTGCTATCAATAGTGATGGAACCAATAATTTTTATAAGGGGATTCGAAAGATAAGTGAATATACTTAGTAGGCGTTTGGACATAAAAGTTATAATTTTTTTGAAAAAAAAATATAATATTTGGAATTAAACTGAGAAATGGTATTTGGAACTTGAAATTATGTTTGGACATGCATTAAACTCGAAAAAATGTTGCAGTTTTGTGAGTGGGGAAAATTTTTGTTTTTGAAAATATTGACCACTTTTTGTTTCTTTAAAAAGCTCCTTTCCGAAAAAATTTCAAAAACTTGCAAAATTTTATGGACAAACACATTTTTGAAAGAAATTTTTTTGAAGAAAAGTAAAAAAAAATTAATTTGGATGTGGAAATTAATGGGTGAATTTTTACCTAAGATATTCATGTACTAGCATTCTCTCTCACATGTGTGTGTGTATATATATATATATATATATATATATATAAGATACAACTATTAAAAAGGTTAATTGTTGATTCTTGCAAAACCTAGAATTACCTATTTGTTATATTTCTTTAAAGAGTGTAAGAAATAAAAACTATTCTATGCGTTACCTTACTTTTAACAAGGGTCCAGCTGGTCTAGTTAAGAAATCGAAAGTTGAAGAGAAACAAAATGTAAAATTAATTAGCTGTATTTAGCTAGTGGCCTTGACGAGGTACGTTTGGTTAATATATGCAATAAGAGCTTGTATATTAGACATAAGTTGAAAATATTCCTAAGAATATGCTAAATATTCGTCAATCTTTTATTTTTCTCACGTTCCAGGATCGACGCGTATGAAATTAAAATTAGAAGACGTGTGATAATAAATAGTCGAAAAATAAAAAAGGGACAATACGTACAATAAGAAAAGAAGGATAATATAGTTTATAAGAACGATTAAACAAAACTTTAGAAGCCAAATAGGAAGCACTAATCGACATGTTTAGTCACAACTCTATCATTCCCAAGTACGAGAAAGGTCCTAAATTTGATTATAGGATGCTCAAAACATACTAAAAAGGGACAATTAATGTGTTGTATATGTAGTTCTAAGGGAATGGCAAAGGACATTTGGCCTTTCCACTAATCGAAAAGCCAAAATTTTAATTAGACATAGTAGCCATAGCTTGTCTAAAGTACAAGTATTATGTATGTACATACATAGAATAAAGAGTTGCTTCCATTTATATAGTTAGGGTTATATTATTATATTATAATATTGCAAGCCACCCACGACAGTTAGGTTCTTCTGGGTTTGAGTCACGCTGGAGGGGAAGTGTGGAAACACTATAGATCCTCCTAATTTGGGAGGGGTTTAAAAAAAAAAAAAAAAAAAGAAAGAAAGAAAGAAAGCCACCCAACATATGGTATGATTCTATAACTCTTTGGTTGTCTTAGAATATTTGGAAACATTACATGCCGTTATTGCTCGACCTTGTATGCCTATGTTGACCCTCTTTAATCCAACTTTTTTTAATATTAGAATGACAAGAAATGTTGGATTTTGCAGATTCAAAATTTTAAACTTGATGAGTTCGATTTCTAAAGTTCTAATATTGTACTTAATTTAATTTAGAATTATGTGTTCAAATTTATTATAATATATTAAAATTTAATGAGTTTTCACGTGTATAGCTATTTCATCTTCGATAATATTGGATTCTTTCGAACCTGCTATGGAAGAGCTGCCATGGGTGCAACTGAATATGTGGAAATATAATTATATGTATGAATCGAAAATTATTGAACCTCTTAGCGGTAGTTTTAATCTACATGTTAGATTATAATACAACCTTTGTGTTTCCTTTTAAGTTTTTCTTTTGCAGCTTCTTAATGCTTATTGCTTTTGTTAATAACGATGGAATACAGGTATAAACAGCGAAAGGAAATAATTTGAAATACTTGCATATAATATGGACAACATAATAATTTTTAACTAAATATAAAATTAAAATTTATCTCGTGAAACGTAATTGCGATCGTGAAAAAAGTTTCTAAGCATAAGCAAAAATTTTTACAGTATCATTCTCCAATTCTATGATCTTCTACTGTATTACCCAAATAATATTAAGAATCTGCCAAATTCTATTGCGAATTTCTCCCAAGAAAAACCTCTAACCTCATCGATGAAATAAAACCATTTATATACCGACAAGATTAAATAAAGATCGACCATCCAAATCAAAATGTTGAGATTGAGTATTTAGTTGAGCACAAACAGAAAATATCAAAATTATCAAATCATTAATTCTTGGCCAAAAACAAGCACAAACAAAAGGATACTTTAAAATTACTTATCAAAACAGCCTAATACTACTTTGGGTTACATGGGGTCGAGTTAATAAAATCTGAAAACTTAGTCAAATTAATTCCACAAATAGTGGTGATTGACACATGCACCAAGAAAAAGCCAATAAAACTCATGTTTGGACTGTATGAAATATGAATAGCCAAAATAATATTCCTTAGCTAGTAGTAGAAGAGAAAAAGACCAATAGAATCTTGGACAATGTAAAGATTCTTAAGTATCACAATATCTTTTTTCCTGGACTGGCGTATCCGTACGTTGAAGATAAGTTAAACAAATAGGAGAATATACTTGACCAATGAAATGGAAAATGATACCTAACATGCATGAGGGGCAATACCTTATTGTTAAACATAAATTATTCTTGACCTAGTTAATTAAATAATTAATACAAATCGAATTACTTAGCACTAAATAGAATAATACCTTCCTTTGATGCATATTCTTCTTATTCCTAGGAATATTCCGGTGGCAACCATTGTTACCATACCACTACGCTAGCTCATTTTATTTAAAAGTTAAGGGCCACCCAGTACACAAGGCATTCTGTATTCATGCAGGGTCCGGAGAAGAGTTGCACCCTAAAGAGTATGATGTAAACAACCTACCGCAAGCATTAGCAGCTTCTTTCACGGTTCGAAACCGTGACCTATAAGTCACACTAAAACAACTTTAATATTGTTCCGAGGCTCCCTTTCTACGCTCATTTTATAAACCTTTGTATTCATCGTGAACATGTTGCATGCAAAATATGCTTGAAATTTTTTTCCAATATTCTCCAAAGTAGCTGAACAACGAAAAAAGCTTATTCGAAATCCTTGAATATTCCAAGAATTAAGAATAAAATGGCAAATATTCTTTTAAGAAAATCACCATAGGATATGGTTCAATCACTCTAGATGATATTATTTTAAAAATCAGAATGACATGAATTAGTTATTGACTCACATCCGAGAAAAAATGCCTCTAATCATCTGAAAATGTCTTTTTTTTATTAACATTGAACCCTATCCCCCACCCAAAAAATAAATTAAAGTTCGTTTTCCTTTTGAAAAGATGTAGCTTTTCGACATTAATAAGAGATGAGTCATACAAGGAGGAAGAATAACATCTATGAAATAAAATTTTCCAAGAATTTCCATGAGATATCTCTATGTATGAACATATAATATGATTTATATTAGAATTTAATATAATATTATTCACTATAGATGAAATTTACAGAATTTTACTAAGAAATATACATTCCCTACTCCATTAAATTAAAAGGAAAAATATTTTCTAACAGTATAAGATAGCCAGGATGTCAACTGTTTACAAAATTAAAGATCCAACCGCACATTCACATGAAAGGACCTTTATATTATTTTAAAACAGAAGATCTCTCTTTTTGGGGTCACTAATAATAAGGCATATTATTATAGCTTGTGCATGAGGAAGCAAAGTGGCTACTTATGAAACGTCTTTCCACAATTGTGCTTCTTTTTGGCTTTTGATGATCTATGACCTTACATCGGCCATTTCCTAAAATGGTTGTCCCTAATATATTTTAAAAAATCTATTAATTTTAGCCTTTAAAAGAAAAGAAATCAAGATTCTCCATTGAAGGTGTGAGCAGGAGATAGTGCCAGTCTGCCACTATGTAATATAGAACACCCTTTCGTGAAACCAGCAGCAAAAGTTCTTTTGCATTTGCTTCTTTTATACTCCCTCCGCTTCCATTTATATGAACCTGTTTGACTGGGCATGGAATTTAAGAAAAAATGAAGATTTTTGAAATTTATGGTCCTAAACAAGTCAAAAAGGGGTGCGCAGTATTTGTATTGTTATAAAAGCTTCTCATTAAAAGTAGAATTGTAAGTTTAAGCTAAATTATTTTCAAATTTAAAAAGGGGTCATTCTTTTTGGAACGGACAAAAAAGAAAATAAGATCACATAAACTAAAACGGAAGGAGTATTTTTTTTGGTCACATCCGTTCGTTCAGTACTCACGTTAAGTCCGAATAATTCAAATTCGCGCCAAAAAATCTCATATTAGAAGTTAAAGTGCTCTCTATCAAAGACGACTGCATACCTAGGACTCAAACTTGAAATCTCTCGTTAACGATAGAGGAGTACTTACGATTCAACCACAACCTTTAATAGTGCATTTGCTTCTTTTGTTATTTAATTGCTTTGAGAATAAATTAAATTAATTTCTTTAGTATTTTATTTTTTATGGGAAAATTTTAGAGTGCAGATACTAACGTTACATATAATTAAATTTAGAGTGGAGCTAAATACTCACAGATTAATTTGTTCAATGAACTATTATTCTATCATTAGTTGTCAAAGTAATTAAGTGTCGCCATAATTAAGATTTTGGAGTAACTTGATCAGAACAGTGATAGAGAATTTGAGACCCCATATCTCTTGTGCGTTTGTGACAAAGATAAGAGAAAAATAACAATAGAAGTATAGAACAGAGAACTAATTATATAGGATATTCTGAATATATATTTTAAACGAAGGCAGTTCTATGAAAACCCCTTGCTGTCAACCTAACAAGAAGGCATTGATGAAAGAATATGCCATTTCATATATATAATTCTTTGACATCGACATCCCTTCTAGAACAGTTTCACTCAGTTTACTGTCTTCTGTGCAGAGGCGAATTCAGAATTTTGAAGTTTATAATTTTATCGTGACTTCAAGTTAATTTACTTATTTACAGTCAAATATTTATAGATATTTAATGAAATTCTTAATACATATACAGAATTTGAGCCAAAATTGTTAACTTCTGTGAACTCATAACTTGTGCTCTAAGTCCGCCATTGCTTCTAGGAGTAACTGTTTATTATTGTTGGTGAATACTTTCTAATATGTTGTAAGTGTAAAATAGCTATAATGATCCATTCTCATCGACTAAATATACTAACACAAGGATATATACTTTGGTGAGAGGTGGTTGTCGAAATGCCATTTAATCGTACTTTTTTTTTAATATTGTAAATTAAAAGACTAAAGTAGGAGAATATCCCAATTTTGTTGGTAGATTTCTATTTGAACAATGTATCTATCAACCAACTGTGTCAAGATATCTTAAAAAGAATTTCTTAACTACTACTCCTTAGAAATGTGTAGATATTAGACAAAGTTACAAAAAGAAAAGTTAGCCCGAAATTTAATCTTATTTGACTTTGATTAATTTCATAGAAAAAACAAGTATTCTCCTTTTAATAGATTTTTAAAGCTCATGAACTACGTGGAGGGCCTGGTACCAAACTTATTAAGTGGGTCAATAAGTTCTTACCTAACATACATAATACTAGTTACTGAGTAACAAACTTGTTGGCATGTTAATGCTTATTACGATATTGTAGTAATTTGTTTCCACAACAAACAACTTTGATGCATAGATTGGCTAGTCCCCGGTCTAAGCTGTGCGTGAACGTAGTGAGCCATCTTCGGGAAAAAAACACCGTTCAATGTAAGTATTTCACATTCGTACAAGTTCGATAAAAAGTCACATTTCAAGAAAATGTGGGATAGGCAATTTATCCAATTGTAAGTATCATGGGTTAATTTCTCGAACCTGTAACATTTAAGTTACAAGGGATTCCTTGCTCAAAGATGTTCATTTCTATGTGTATCATATATATCACAAGCCATATAGAAAGGATTTATGCGATATCTAATATTTATAGCAGCCAAGAAATTGAATGATTCCTTCTTTCTTCCAACTTTGAAAGTACCGTTGGCCTTATCTGACTCCCCACCCAACCGCCCTGTCGTATGTTTCCGAATAACTACATCGTAAGCTGCTGCATATCTTGTCCGGATCTTCTTCCATAATGGTATGAAACAATAGTATCGTTGGGGTAGATAGACAAATCACCTTAAATCTAAGAAGCTAATTCAGTGGGTTGGTCCAAATGGAGAGGAAAAAAACGGATCGGGGGTCGGCCTCTTGACTTCAATGCCTTTATAGTTGGGGAGTGAAATAGCCTTTTTGGGGATAGAGGGACTTGAACCCTCGCGATTTTTCGATCTCATCTCCTGAGCTATATCTGGCAAATTTTTATTTTCCCGAACAGCTTTGTCGTTGCTCCAAGGTTCCATTGTTAGGGGTCATTTAGTACATGAGATAAGGATAATAATTTTGAATAAAATTTGAGATTAACTTTATCCCATGTTTGATTTAGAATACTAACTAATCCTGAAAAAATATTTATACTAAAATTATGTAATTAATTATCCTATATAGAAGATAGGATAATTGATCTAGAGATATCCCACTGCTATAACAAACAACCCTTTAGTGAGCCAGTTTTGGGAACATATTAGAAAATATTAATGTATTGAAGAATTAAAATCAAGATATGAAGTATTTCGCATTCGCACAAGGTTCAGTAAAAAGCCGCATCTCAAAAAAGTGCGGCGTAGGCAATTTATCTTATTATAAGTATCATGGGCTGATTTTACAACTCGAACCTGTAATGCATAAGTTACAAGGGATTCCTTGCTCAAAGATGTTCATTTCTATGTGTATCATATATATCACAAGCTATATAGAAAGGATTTGCGCGATATCTAATATTTATAGCAGCCAAGAAATTGAATGATTCCTTCTTTCTTCCAACTTTGAAAGTACCGTTGGCCTTATCTGACTCCCCACCCAACAGCCCTGTCGTATGTTTCCGAATCAACTACATCGTAAGTTGCTGCATATCTTGTCTGGATCTTCTTCCATAATGGTACGGAACAATAGTACCGTTGGGATAGATAGACAAATCACCTTAAATCTAAGAAGCTAATTCAGTGAGTTGGTCCAAATGGAGAGAAAAAAAACGAATTGGGGGTCGGCCTCTTGACTTCAATGCCTTTATAGTTGGGGAGTGAAATAGTCTTTTTGGGGATAGAGGGACTTAAACCCTCGCGATTTTTCAATCTCATCTCCTAAGCTATATCTGGCAAATTTTTATTTTCACGAACAGCTTTGTCGTTGCTCCAAGGTTCCCTTATTAGGGGTCATTTAGTACATGAGATAAGGATAATAATTTCGAATAAAATTTGAGATTAACTTTATCCCATGTTTGATTTAGAATACTAACTAATCCTGAAATAACATTTACACTAAAATTATAGAATTAATTATCCTATATAGAAGATAGGATAACTGATCAGAGATATCCCACTGCTATAACAAACAACCCTTTAGTGAGCCAGTTTTGGGAACATATTAGAAAATATTAATGTATTGAAGAATTAAAATCAAGATACGAAATCATAATCTGTAGATATACAACGTAGATCCAGATGATTGATGAAAAAAATACCAAACATATCCCAAACTTCTCGCTTCCACCGGCCAGCCTATGGAAATAAACCGACTACCAAAAATATTTATCTTACTTCGTCTGTACTGGTTTGTACATGAATACACTAATTTTCCATTGGATACCAAAAAGGAGCATAGACTTATCTTCTTTATTATTCTTTTCTTTTTTTTTAAAGGAGCAGAGACTTATCAAGTACTCTAAATTTGGTAAAAAGAATATTCGGACACAACTACCATATGAATGCGGTCCCAAAGTGATGGGACCCAATAAGCGACAACTGTGTCAGATCACCATTAGTGCGTTATCGTCACGCATTGTGCATGCGTGTGGGACGCACAAGAAACAATTCTGTTGGCCCTTAGAGAGAGTGAAAAGCCAACTTCATTTGTGAGCATTGAATGGCAGAATCAACCATACGCGGAGGTGGATAGAGCGTGGTTACACGCGATATGAGAAGATTCGTTAAAAGTTTTTTTATGTTGTCGTGATTCTTCTAAGCCAAAAAAAGGAGTATATTCCAAGCAAAAGAAAGTTCTAGTTTAGATAGAGAAAATATCTTTAAACCAAAAGTTAAATTACATTTTCACCCTTCAAGTTCCTCATATGTGCACGTTTTGACCTCATAGTTTTTCCATGCTTTCTTGTTGAAGCCCCTCTATCTTGGCTCATCTCTACTTTTACCCATTTTGTATTTTGTTAGTGAATTAAGCTTGTGGAATGTGTTAATAAGGTGGTTGTTGACGTGATTAAGCAGAAGTGTGACTTCAATGCTTGTTTCATCTTATTATTGTTCAAACGATGAGTTTGTTTGATCAAACTTTGGTCTCTTATGTTCATTGGAAAGAAAATTTCTCAGCAAATTTTATCTCGCTTCGCTTATTTTTTTGGTTCTGTTATTCGTTTTCTTGTTGAATCTTCTAACGATTTAGGTTCCTAGTTTCTTCATGATTCAATAAAGAGTCATTTATATGGGTTAATCTATTTGTTTCTCAATAAATTTTATATCGCTTCGCTTATTTTACTAATTATGTTATTCGTTTTCTTGCTGAATCTTTTGACGACTTAGGTTCCTAGTTGCTTCATGATTCCATAAGAGTCATAAATATGGGTTAATCTATTTGTTTCTCTGAGTTCATGATTAATCAAGCACCTTTTCTTACCAAAAATATATACAATCAATATAGTTTCTTCATCGGTTTATAAAAAAGTGCAAAATAAAATAAACTCCAAAGTTTAAGAATGTAGAAAAATATGATAGGTTATATAAGAATAAACACACATTAAAAAAATACATTATGAGATTCATTTTTTTTACTTATAATTGGATAGTACTCTAATATTTAAGTCAACTAATCCAAAAAGGCTATAGCACTCACTAATACATTGTAATAGTGAGTATGAAAATTTAACATAAATATGTATATACGTGTATCTATACGTATATATTTTTTTTAAAATCCCTTCCAAATTTGGAGGATCTATAGTGTTTTCACACTTCTTCTCCAACGTGACTCAAACCTAGGACCTAACGATCTTGAGTGGAGGTACTTTTACCAACTGAGCAAGCCTGACTTGTCCCATACGTACGTTGAAAAGTATGAAAGTAGGTATATAATTCAAGCAGGAAAAAGTGAATGCAGCATTCATATTCAGAGGTATCTTAAATAAATGCCTTTAAACTAGGAGGACAAAAGAGCAAAATATTAAAAGAAAAGACAGTGAAGTGTTTGATCTTATCTGATAGTATGTGTTACGTCAATGCCAGCCCACATAATAATAAGAATCACTCTTTCGAATATTCACAGAATACTTACCTCTCTTTTTCTCTCTGCCTAAAAACAAACCTAACTCATCAAAGATTCGTTTAGTACGCGACGCCCCGACCTCGACCCCTCACGCACCCCCTCCCCACCACCTTTCTAAAAAACAATTAATCATTTTGTTTTCTTCTTTTTTGAAAAGATATCATATATATTGAGGCCAAATCAGGATTTAAACCATATAAATTTGAGATTTTAATTCTTTTAAATTATTGAGGGGTCTTTTGATAGCGTGTATAAGAATAATGCTGAATAATATTATTAATGTTGAGATTGGTTACATTAAGATTAATTATGTTGGGATTATTTTTTATCGACTGTTTAGTTTGATGTGTTAAAGGTTTTGAAAGAGCAATTTTGTCTTTATACATGTTTATCCATGTAATAAAAATTATGATTGTTAATGCTATGATTTTCTATGTACAAAAATAATATTGAATATGATATATAACTAATACAAGTATTAGTTATATATTGGTGAAAAAAACAATAGCAAATAAGAGATTAATAACACCAAAGTTAATACATATATTATTTTTCCTAATACATCCTACCAAACGCCCTTGAGTGTTAAATTAGTAACTTATACATAAACAAATATAAGATCCGAACTAATACAACTTAATTCGATTGAATTCGTACCAAAACAGAGCTAGTGGCATGATTCAAAGTTCGGTGGTAATTAATCTCTAATTTCATACACTAAACTATTAATTTTTTTATCTGTGACATAATTTGAATTTGTAATATATATCTAACTTTATATTACGCGTTGTGCTTTTATCATTAAACTAAATTGTTGGGGTATATATGCCTCAAACCATTATAAGAATTTTAATATATTTTCTCTAGTGAACCAAGTTTATTCCCTTTTGTGATTCTACTTAGATACCTTTATTCTAAATTTTCATTCCGGATCTCTCTATGCTTAGACAAAACAAATAATCTTCCTCATTTAAATGCCTCTTGGTCCCCTCATTTCTCTTCCCACATTAGCCTTAGCCTAAAAAAGAGTTTCATACTTTCTCCCTTAGGTCAATCATATCACAAAAGCTGGAAAACTCAAAGAAAGTTTTCTTTTCTTTTTCTTCCCAAATATGATGATCAATAACCATGAAAATAATTACACAGAGAAAATGCAAAGATGCCAACAATATATTGATGCTTTAGAAGAAGAACGTAACAAGATTCAAGTTTTCTCAAGAGAACTTCCTCTTTGTCTTGAGCTTGTTACTCAAGGTACATAATTAACACTATTTATTTCAAGCAAAATAACCAAACCCCATTTCTTTAATTTGTCCATTTTATTCATTGTTTGTGAATTTTAGTTTAATTATAATTTTTTTTGTTTGAACAGCTATTGAAACATACAAGCAACAATTATCTGGTACGACAACTGAGTACAACCTTAATGCACAATCTGATGTTGAATGTTCTGAGGAACATACATCTAGTGATGTTCCGATTTTAGAAGAATTTATTCCATTAAAAAGAACATTTTCTCATGAAAATGAAGAAGAAGAAGAAGATGAAGATGAACGTGAATCTCATAAATCAAAGACGTATAATATTAGTGATACAAGTTGTTCTAAGGATAACAAGAACAGTGACAAAAGTTGTAAAAAATCTGATTGGCTTAGATCTGTTCAGCTCTGGAATAATAATCCAACCCCAGATCCTACCCCAAAAGAGGTAATCTATTTTTCCTTTCTAAATTTTGTACTTACTATTTTAGTATTTAATTTTTGTTATCTAATTTCTTTTTATTTTTTGTGGGGTTATTATAGGAATTAACACCTAAGAAGGTGGCAGTGGTGGAGGTGAAGAAAAATGGAATTGGTGGAGCTTTTCATCCATTCAAGAAAGAGAAAAGTGCTCCCGCCGCCATCGAACCACCGACCTCAGCCGTTGTTTCAGCGGCGGCAGCTAGTTCCACGGCGGAGACCGGCAGTGGAAGTAAAAAAGAAGAGAAAGATGAAAAAAGAAAACAAAGAAGGTGTTGGTCTCCTGAATTACATAGAAGGTTTTTACAAGCCCTACAACAACTTGGCGGTTCTCATGGTAATAATTAAAAAAAATAAAGTAATTCGTTTTTACGTTTAATTAATTAATATTTGTTTGTACTAATGATGGTGATTTTTCTTGAAAATTATTTGCAGTTGCTACGCCAAAACAAATTAGGGAATTAATGAAGGTGGATGGACTTACTAATGATGAAGTTAAAAGTCATTTACAGGTTTGTTTTATAATTTTTTTTGGCTCCTTTAGTTTTCAAAAAGTATTAATTCCTTTTGCTTTGGCAAACGTGAAACATGATAAACTTTGATGTAGCAAAAATTGGAAAAGTGCCATATTATTTTTTGTTTGGTAGTGCAAATTAATTTGAATTAGGGTCTACTTAATAAATTCTAGGGCTGCTTTTGATTATTTGGATATACTCAGATTTTTGGATAACTACACCTTTACTTTCAATGAATTCTTTTTTCATTTCAAAACTAAATAATAATTTCTTTTTTGTGTTATAAAATATTTGGTAACTGTAGCAGTGTATCTTGAACTGAGCTTAAAAACAAAAAGTTACTTGAATTTTAGTAAAATATAGCAAGCTTTCTATAATTGTTTGTACTATTTTTTTCTTATGTGGATACCATATCGAGCAATATATATGATGTAGCAGAGTTCCAATATAGTATAGAGCAAATGGTTTTAATAAGCTTTCTTCTAATGATGCATTTTCCCAAGTTATGTAGTACTAAGTCGAAATTAAGCTGATTTTGAAAAATATTTTTATGCATATCAAACAATATAATATTGAATACAATCGGTTAGACTAAAAATATTTGCACAATCAATTACTTATAAGTTAATTATAAGTAAATTTTTATAATAAATATTGGAATAGTAATAGTAACTAATTTTTCCTTACATTTACATCATTTTGTTTTACATAATTGTTTCAACATGTCAAACATGACTTAAGTACAGTCAAATCTCTCTATAATAATTTGGTTTGTTCATATATTTTTTGACTACTAGTATAGTGAAGTGCGGTTATAAATGACATATATTAAAACATAGCATAAAAGCCGGTTCAGAAAAAAAAAACTTGAATTTTATAACGATTGACTATTATATAGGTATGTTATTATAGAGATGTCTGACTATATTATCTTTTGCTTATGTTACAGAAATACCGATTGCACACAAGAAGACCTAGCGCTTCATCAATTCACAACAACCAACAACCACCACAATTCGTGGTAGTCGGAGGAATATGGGTTCCTCCGCCCGAATACGCCACGATGGCTGCCGCTTCTGGCGAAGCATCCGGAGTTGCCAATTCCAATGGAATTTATGCACCCATAGCCACCTTACCAAAGGGTCCCCTCCATGATGTATCAGGTGGAACCCTAAAACAAAGGCAGCACAATAACAAGCCGTCGCGCTCCTCCGAGCGCGGCAGCGGCAGCCATAGTGATGGCGGCGGCGTACATTCTAATTCTCCGGCGACTTCTTCTTCTACACATACCACCACTGCTTCACCAGCTTACTGAAAAGTGTAGAAATTTTTGTAAACTTCGGTTCTTGTAATATATTTTTCTTCCTTTCTACTATTATAAAATAGAGTCATATAGAGTTATTTTTCGGTCTTTAGAAAACTTGTCGTATTTATTCTTTTATATTTTCTGTGATATCTTTTGAGGATCTTAGACGCAATTTGATAGTGACAGATTTTGAATAATATGGTGGGTTCCCATTGTTTTGGATTATTGAAATCTGGAATATTAGATCAATAATCAAGCGTTTAACTTAAGCTGAGTTATTCTTTTCTTTATAGCAGTATCATTTTCATTCGTATTTAGCTTGATTTCGTAAAATCTAATTCTTCTTTAGCCATTTTATTGAAGCATGAGAATTTTCAAGTACTACACAATTTCTCATAAGGAAAGGTTTATAAGAAAGAGTTTAGCTTTTATACACTGATGATAATGTGTAAAAACAAATATATACAGTATCATGTGATATTTATCTGTTGGTTTACGTAGGTAATCTATTTTATTTTACGATTATAACTTTTGCTTTGTATGAAGGGTCATTTGGTTGAAATAAGTTATCTTAGGATTAATGATCTTGAGATTAGTTATTTCAAGATTGTTATCACATTCTTTTATGAGGATAAAAATAACACTACAATTCCGGAATAACTAATCTCGAAATTAATCGGAATTAATTATTCTACAATTTTATCTCAACCAAACATGGGAATAAACTCATCTCAAATTTAATTCCGAAATTAATTATCCTTTATTGCTCGTCGCAAACAAGCCCGAAGAGTTACGTGTAGATATCTTCGAGATGACAAGATATTGGTGCAAAAAGTTATATTTCTTGATAAAACTACGTTTAAAGTTCACTATGTAAATAATAGTAGTAGAAAAGAAAGTTTGGATTCCTGTAGCATGATAATAGTAAATAAAGATAATGTAGTTAGGTAAGTATCACAGTCATTGCCTAGAGATTAAATTATTCCAGAATTTGGAATTTACTTTTTTGCCTCATAATATATGTTTCTTATTAATTACTCTAGCTGTAGTGTAACTGTACCAGCTTAATTGACCAAAAAGGAATGAAACCCTCAACCTTTCCAACCAAAGAAATACAAAGATAAAATTAATTTAAAAGCCTTGACTTTTGAGCAAATCTTCTACTATTAATCATATTATAATGTGTCACAAAGGTAGAAGATCTCGTGGAAATTTTTGGGAAATTTTATTTGGCGTAGAAGTTACTCTTCCTATTTGTCTGACTCATCTCTTATCACATGCTTTTCCTCGCGTTTCCTATCATATTGTCGAAAAGCTACATCTACGCAAAAGAAATGAACTTTTGATTTGTTTATTTTTGGTTTTAGGAGAGGGTTAGTTGAGGATTTATCGGAAATAATTTATCTGTCCTTTGATGTAGGTTATAATTTCACGTTTTAGTCGCTTATTGCACTCTAAAGTACTTTATTTGTGTTTGAGCTTTAATTAGTATTGTTTTGCACTTACTTTGTATTTTATGCCTTGTAGGAGCGATTCCGAGTTGTGTAGATATTGTGGAGCTAATTCGAGCTATTTTGAGCTTTGAAGTTTGAGTAAAAGTCCAAGGGATTAAGCCCGGATCGTGTTCGGGGATCAATAGATGAATAGTGCACTTAGTGGAAAGAAAAAGAGTTGAGCAGGAGGTAAACCCAAGTGCGTGACCGCGCATGAGAGACCCCCAGTGCGCACTTGGGCGCGCAAGTGACGCAGTGTACTTCCAGAGGTGAGTGGTCATGTTCGCGGCCGCGCACGTCCGCTTCTGGAAACTTTACCCAAGCCTATTTGTGTAAATTAGGAGACGACTCTTTTTGACCTATATGAAGCCTAGCTCGTCTTAAAACAAGGTATCTCGGATTTTGGAGCAACTTTTGGAGAGAAGAAAGTAAGAAAATAATGGAGACTCTAAATACTTCATCCAATTCATTCAATACGAAAGTTTGGTTGATTTTGGGAATTGTAATGTCTTCTTATTCTTCTAATACTCTGGTGATAAACAAGTTCTCCATTATGGAGTAATCTTTCTTAGGGTTATTGACAGATATTGTGATTTGAATATTGTTTGGGGATTTAACTCTATGTTAGTTGTCCGAATTTGTTGAATGAGTTATTAATTGAATGGCAAGGCCAATTGTGTTTTTACTTTAATCGAAAGAGAAGTGTTGCTGCAATTCGCATTGTGTTATCTTGTTTAGGTTGATTTTACGCCTCTCCTACGTAATCGAAAGAGCTTAGAGAGTTATCAATTGATCCAATTTGGAAGAATAGCCGAGAGACGTTCTTCGAAAAGTCATTCATTCACTGTATTTTTGCATGTATTCATAGGACCTGCCATTAGGTTGGTTAACGGGACTCTCAATTCATTTCGGAAGAAGAATTTGAATCCTTAAGATAGCCTGAGTCAATAGAAGTTAAGAGTGAGCACGAAGTTACCCAGAATAATAATTGATCACATATCTTGTCACAGCCCTTACTTCGCACCTGGATATTCAATCGTTGCTACTTAGTCACTAAATTCTCATTATTTTCTCACAATCGATAATCTTAGTTTTTATTATTAGTCGGTAATAACTTAAATCAAAAGTTTATTTTCGTGGATAGTGTTAAGCTGAAGATTTATTAGAACATTATTTAACACAATTCCTGTGGAGACGATTTAATATTATATTATCTTTGACTAGAGCCTAAGTTTTATATATCAATTTTGCGCTCGTCACTCTTCCAAGGTAAGAGCGTAGGAGTAAGGCTGCATACTTGCTACCCTCCTCAGACCCCACTTGTAGGCTGCATATGAATATAGAATTTTCATATGATTACGCCTTCAGCGACGAATTCAAAATTTTCGCTAAGAGCGTTTAACATTTAATATATATAAATAAAAAGTAATATTTAACTTATATACTCAATATAATCTTCCGAAGTAAGATATTCGACTGACTACCTTTTGTCGGTTATAATTCCTACCTTACTTGAAGACAAAGAGGCCTAACTGTCACTAGATTTGTAGAAGATTGATCGGCATGTATGTAAAAATTAGAGGCATCTTCTTTGCTGTGATTCAATGAATTATATGTCATTACGATAGCTAAAATAATATCATCTGGAAGAGAGGACTTGAACCAAATCTTGTGGTGATTTTCTTGAAAAGAATATTTCCCATTTTATTCTTTAATTCTTTGATGAATACAATGGTTATATACTAAGATTGTCCTCATTACTGCCGGCTCTTGCATAGAAGTTCGGAATTCTATCGCGACTCATATAATTTACTTGGTTCAAAATTTATTATTTATACTTATTTATTGATTTTAAACACATCGTGATTCGAGTCAAAGTTATTGAATATGACTAAATTCGTATATACATATCAATTCTGATTCGTCTCTGCTTTCAAATACTCTTTTTTAACTTCAACTCTAAATACTGTTTTGCAACATCAACCAAATATTATCCAATCACCTACAAAGAAGCCAACTAGCCAAGATAATAATGATGATAAAACGGATTGAAAAACAAAAACCTCGCACCAATTGGTAAGATCCATTTGTGAAGAAAGTTAAAAAGAAAAAGAAATAGATATATAATGAGTGTATAGTGGTGTACGATAACGATGGTTCCTGGCTATTCGAATATTCCTAAGCATAGGAAGTATATGCATCTACTGTGTGTTATTATTCTATTTACTGCTAAGTTGGATTTATATTAATTACTTAACTAGGTCAATTATAATTATGTTAAATTAATAAGGTCTTGTCCCTCATGCATGTTAGGTATCATTTCTATTTCATTGGTCAAGTATATTCCCTTATTTGTTTAACTTATCTTCAATGTCCAAGAAAAAGATATTCTGATCCTTGAGAATCTTACCTTGTCCAAGATTCTATTGGCCTTTTCCTCTCTGCTATTGGAGTATGTATTATTTGGCTATTCATACAGTCCAAACATGAGTTTATTGGCTTTTTATGTGTACTTTTCTCAGCACCACCGTTTGCGATTTTGACTAAAATATTTTTAACATGAATTTAAGTTATATATATTGATAGTGTATATAATTTAAATATTAACTCAACCTCGGGAAACCCATCACCTATTTTGATAATTAATTTTAAAGTATTGCATCGGAAATTTGTATAGTCGATCCTAACTTATTTGGGATTGAGGTGTAGCTGTTTTGCTATTGCTTTTTCCCCCAAATATAATTAACAAGAAGAATTAACTTAAATAGCCGTCCACCCATCCGTTTAAACCAACAATAGGCGGTGGATGTATAATACATATATAATATGTGTATAATCGTGTATAATTAGTGTCTATTATATGTATACCGACTAGAAAAAGTAAACAGTAAATTTAACTAGCTAGTCGTGTAAAGGTCCCTAATTTGCATAAGATTTTATATATATATATATATATATATATATATATATATATATATATATANAGAGAGAGAGAGAGAGAGAGAGAGAGAGAGAGATTTATAGATTTTAATTTGGCTAAAACTAAGGATTTGATCATATTTTTTATATTCTCTTTTTATGCTCAACTAACTTAATCTCAACATGGTCTTAATCAAATTTTAGATAAATTAGAGTTCAATGATAAGATTTTGAAGGTTAAAAGTTATCAAGTTAATATTATGGATCCGACTTTTCACCCACTTCTATTTATAAAAACATAAAATCCTAACTTCAAATTGAATTGATCCCTTGTTTGCTACTTGAACTTTATTAAACCCTACATTTCTTGTTTTCAAATATAATAAAAAGATTAGATCAAGAGGGTCAACATGAGCAAAAAAGGTCGAACCATATCGGCATGTGATGTTTCCAAATTTTCTAAGACGACTTAGGAGTTATAGAACCACACCATATTAAAGTATTTTAATAACCCTAACTATAAATGGACGCAATTCTTTATTCTATGTATGTACACAATACTTAAAACTTTGGACAAGCCACGACTATAGTGTCATTTATTACCTAGACTAGATTGCCCAAAAGATAGACTAAGGAAAATGAGAAGGTGGGGGATGCTAAATTATAAATATGGCCTTTCGATAAATGCAAAAGCCAAATGTCCTTTGCCATTCTCTTAGAACTACATATACAACATAATTGTCCTTTTTTAGCATGTTGTGAGAATTCAATTGTCAATTTTAGGACATTTCTCGTACTTGGAACGATAGACGTTGTGATTGAACACGTGGATTAGTAAGTTGTTTAATTGATCTCGTAAATTATATTATCCTATCCTTCTCTTTTTATTTGTTGTCTCTTTTACTTTTCAATACGATTGTTTATTATCACACATCTTTTAATCTTAAGTTTATATGCGTTGACATAACGTGAAAAAGCGAAAGCTTAACGAACATTTAGCGTAAAAAAAGAGCAGTTTAATAAACAAAGTATTTCGCATTCACATTAGGTCTAGGAAAGAGCGACACCTTAAGGAGTATGATGTAGATAGTCTATCCTACTGCAAACATTGGTAGCTATATTTACGACTCAAACTCATGACCTACACGACATACAAAAACAACTAATGTCTAATATAAAAATTCTTATTACATATTTTAACCAAATATATCTCGTCAAGGCGACTCTATACAGCTATTTTTGCGATTTGTTTCCCTTCAATTTTCAAAGGGATCTACGTAGGGGCAGTTTGCTACTGGTTTAGCATGTCATCACTTGTGATAGGATTTTAGATGGCTTTAAATTGCTTAGCTAGACCAGCTGGAGCCTTAAAATTGCTACTCTAATTAAAACTCTAAATAAATGCGTGAAATAAATTTCGAGTTCTTCCTCCCTTTAAGGAAATAGTACAACAAATAGCTAATTCTAAGTTGTGATAATAAAAAGTGCAACCCCATCAATTTCTTTGATTTGGATCATTACGATCTGAATCTATACTCCACATTTTTGGAAAATGGCTCCTTTTGATTATTTTAGTTTAAAAGCATTTGGTTTAAAAGCACTTTTATGATTTATTTAAAAAATAAATAAAAAATGCTACTAAGCTAAACTCAAAATTCCTTTGGCTTATTTGGTTATGAATAAAATTCAGTGAAAAAAAAAAAAGAAGTCTTTAATTGGAAGCTTATCCATATTACTAGATCTATACGGCGTTCGCATAAAAAATATATATGTAATATATTTTTCAAATTGTGATTAACGTGTTTAAGATTAACTTCTCCATGTAGATTAAGATAAGTTTTTGTTGAGTTGTCCCACGTCGGTGGGATTTGAGGTCTTTGATTTCCTTATATAGTCTTGAGCAATCTCATTTCATAAGTTAGCTTTTGGGATTGAGTTAGGCCCAAGGTCTATTTATCATGGTATCAGGCCTATCCCAATTATTGTTATGAGGGAGCGTGTTGAGTTGTCCCAATCGATGTGATTTGACATCTTTGATCTCCTTATATGGTATTGAGCAATCCTGCTTTTGTAATACATAAAAACATGTCATGCATCAAAGGATGGCACAGTATATACTTAGTTAAATAAAATACATTCTCGTCATCAAATTTTTTGACCAAAAAGAAGCTTGACCAAACAGGCTAAAGTTATAATAGCATGTATTTTTAGCCCTTTTCCATTAATGATTGTGGCATTAGCATAACATGCATTCTTTTTCACGACAGAGGATGAATTTTGTGACAAATTTAAGTTTTTTTCGCAGCCAGAAATAATAATTTAATTGCTCAAATAACACATTTTATTAAAACCACTAACTCTCTACATTATATTGTTCAATTGATGGGGAGACATTTTGAAATAAAAAAGAAAAAGAAACCACCGATCTCTGATTATATTGTTGTAAGAGGTTAAAAATAAAACACTGCCAAGGAAAAAAAAAAACCACCACCACACAAACTAATATATGAAAATTCCTAAATTTCAAATTCGAACTATAGGTTTGCTAATTAAATGGACCCTTATGGTCTATGAGGTCTGGGCTTTCCAAAAGCTTAGTGAATGGGCTTACGTGGTTTAATTTGTTGAAATTTTATCATAGGAAATGCTATTAAATAGGAAAATGACATTATATAGTTGCTCTTAAAATAATAGTCGAATATATACACACACATATATATTTGGTGTATTATATATAAAAATTATACAAATTTTATGTATTTTTTTCGATTATCGAATGTAAAAAGTTTCTGGCACGAGGTAAAAGTGATATTTTTTTTATATGAGTTGCATATGAAAATAAAATGTAGGTAAATAAAATATAAAAAATATAGGTAAATAAATATAGAATATCTTTAAAAGTTTAATAACTATATTTATTTTAATTGTAAGTGGTCACATAAGGATTTTTTTTTTTCGCATGGACATTATGTTTGATTAAATGGTTGTTAATTTCATTTGGGACTCCTATGTAACGGTTTCAATTCTCGTTTGGATCTCTCCCTCTTCCTTTTCCTCCCTCGTACTATAAAAGAAAAAAGTATAAATATATAAAATGAAAAAGCTATTACCCGTTAAGCAATGGAAATTACGCAAAGTAAAAAGGGGAAAAAAAAGGGAGCGCAATATGAAAGGCAAACAGCGTAATAAGTTGGAGAAATCAGGCTATGGAGTTAAATAGAACCAACAAGCGAAGAAACTGCTACTCAGTTTGTAGAATCTTCGACCAAGTACACATGGCGGTCAATCAGCTGATCGTTGCCGTTGAGGCGTTGGCCGCTATTGGACCTATCTGGCAAACAGTACTCATTCATGCACTGCAATTTCTCTGTGTGTGTGTGTGTGTGTGTGATTAGTGAAGTTGGTTCGTCATTAATTTTACTCATATGTGCAAACTGCAATGTACTATTATTTATTGTTTGGTGTTTTTATTGGAATTGAGTTGTGTTGACAGTCAGTTTCTGTTGATTGTGTGTGCGTGTGTGTGAATAGTGAGGTTGATTCGTTATTAACTTTACTAGTATCCTGCAAGCAACATATTACTATTTACCGTTTGGTGTTTCTTGTTGGAATTAAGTTGTTTTAAGAATCAATTTTAGTTGAGTTAGTGTGTGTGTGTGTGAATAATGAAGTTGGTTCATTGTTAATATTATTCATATACATGCAATTCAACATATTACTATTTATCATTTGGTGTTTTTATTGGAATTAAAGTGTTGTGAGAGTCAATTTTAGTTGCTTTAGTAATATTCATATGATATAGTGCTGAATTGTGCGACCATGTCATCCAAAAGCTTAAGCTGCTAGAAAGGATACTGTTTAATACTTAATTGTGTTTTCAATGTATAGGATGGTGTATCCCACTTTGTGTGAATTGATTTGATTAGTTGAGATTCCACAAGTTTCTATCATACTATGCTTCATATGAGCTCATACTGAACACACAAATGCATAAAAGAAACAAGAACGAAGTAAGATGTTGAATCTTTTCTTTGGATCGACAAAGAGCCTTGATTGGAGCTTCGTGAAGAGGGAGAGATTTCAAGGATTTGTTGAAAAATTAGGACTTGTGAACTAGGTAGCTTTTTGACAAATATTGGTTCTTAATCGTCAATAATTTTCTCTATGGTGTATTGCTTCCAAGACTTCTCTACGAGGGCTCTTAGTTTATAGGTAAAAGGAAGGGAAAGGGAAGTGAGGCTCATACCCAGCCCTTCTCGTCTGGTTTGGGTTCAATCCTCCTCCCCTACTTCATTTCCGCACCTATTTTGATGTGGCAATAATGGAATATCCTTGAAGACAGGGGCAGATGCACATTAGAAGCTATGGGTGTGGCCGAACCCAGTTGCTTTGACTCAGACTGTAATACCCCAATATTTTAAATGAGGATATATTGGACATTTAGAAAATAATTTAAGTCCAAAACAAAAAAAGAAAATAAAGGAACAAATTAAACTAATAAAACAAAATAAAACAAAAAGAAAAAAACCTAGTCAAACTAAAGCAAAGGGCAAAGCCCACTGGAACTAAAATAAAAGCGAAAAGGGAAAAGGGGACGGGAAAGAAGAGGCGAAAAACAGAAGAGGAGAGAGGATTAAAAAAAACGCATCTGCTGCTCATTCTTTTGGGGAACACCTGAAAAAAAAAAAAAAAGGGGATAGAAAACAAAAAAAAGAAGAAAGAAACCACCTTTGTTTTCTTTTCCCAAACGAAATAGAGGTTCTATTTTGTGGTCTGAGTTTCGAAAGATTGCAGAGTTAGTTTGAGTTTGTCGCTGTTTGGAGGTTCTTCCGTCGTGGTCTGGTTTTCCGGCAGAAGTTCCGTTTGCTCGGAAGATTCTATTTTCTTTCACTTCGTCAATAGAGATTTACACATAAGTTGAGCATTTGGATCTAGAAGTCGAGCTTTGGCTAATTGGCTTCTAGAGGTGAGCAGTAATCTTACCGCAATTTGTGTTTTCATAACTTGCATGATTTACACATGATTTTTAATATGAATATGTTACCGATTATTTTGAGTTGCATGTGGGACAAGTCTTTTACTCGATATGAAACCGAAATAGTTATTTGAGATGAGTACCGTGATTCTAAATATTTTCTTTGTCACTAGATCTGTTTTACCGTTACTTGAATTTACCGTTATCGAACGGAAATTATATGATTTGATGAGAACTGAAATGACCTATATTGTTTTAAAATAGTTTCTACGAGTATATACGGATTACAGAGACAAGTATAAATAGGAGTAGACATTGAAGGATCCCGTAGCTAACGGCGGGTTCGTTAGACCTGGTGCACCTTGTAATTACTGATTACCGTTATAGCCCTCACTAGTGGGAAGGTAGAACTAGCATACCGTTACCGATTTCCCTCTTGTAGGGACTACCGTTATACATGACTTCTGGTAAAGAAGTCCACAGTTATACCGATTACATGATCCGTTCATTGAAACCTCCCAAAATGTAAATATTGATATTATACAATGGTTACCGAGCTTATTACTGAATTGTTAATTATATTTTACTACAAGAAAAGCATGATGAGACTGAAAATTATTTATTGTTTCTGAAAGGACATTTTTATGTTATTTTCTCTTTGAGATACTAGCATGTTTCTGACTTGTCCCCAAATAAAAACGGTTGTGGTTAAGTGTTGTTACTCACTGAGCTAGCGCCTTATTCCCCGCTAATTTTTTTACAGAGACAACAGTTTACGCAGGGGAGGATCTCGTTAATTAGAGCGCACAGGTTGATATTTCTCGGTGGGCCTCGCACTTGTTCGCGTGGGCAGAGATTTTACTTATTGTTATGGTCTTTTCATTGAACTCTTAGAGTCGCTCCCTAGTCATTATTTTAGTGTCATGCGTATTCTTTCGTTATTATAGTCTTATGTCGAGGATCGTTCTCATTTATCAAAGTTGGAGATAAATTAGTATTCTAGTAGTTAGTTGGTGGTTTAGTTATGGTGGAGACTTATATTGGTTAATTGATAAGTTGTCAATTGTTTGGTATAATATTAGGATGTTTGGTTGTTGATTTGAGACAGGAAAGTTTTTGGGATGGTCCAAAAACAGGGGAAACTTTGTCCGATTTTCTGTAAAATTTCCGATAAGGCTTACTGGGGAGCACTTGCTCCTAAGTGCCGGTCACAATCCTAAATTGGGTCATGACACAGACCCTATATATGTGTTAAAAAATATACTCCCTTTGTTTCAATTTATGTGAACCCATTTGACCAGGCACGGAGTTTTAGAAAAGAGAGAAGACTTTTGAACTTGTGGTGTAAAATGAGGTACATATAGACTTTTGAACTTGTGATGTAGAATGAGGCACATATATTTTGTGTGGCTATAAATCATTGCATAAAGGTAAATTATTTCCAAATAAGGAAAGAGTTCATTCTTTTCGGCACGGACCAAAAAAGGAAATAGGTTCACGTAAATTGAATTGGAGGGAGTACTAAATATGAATAAATAACCCAATAACTTAAATGGTCAGTGGGTTCACCAGCATCTTGAACCCGTAAAGTTCAAATCCTGAAATCGCCTATGCTTAAAGATGGTTTGTTTGGCTTCTGATAGTGCAACAGGATGAAGAAATATTTCACGCGAAGTTTGTTAGAAGACACAGAGGAGAGAAAAAGGAAGAGGAGAGTGGAGAAAGGGAAAGGAGAGACATTCTGGAAAGGGATTGGTTAGACCAGAAAATGGTTTGCAGCCCGGTTTTGACGTTTTGTTCTCAGCAACGAGATTGCACTCTTTCTTTCTGTATAGAATGGCCTCTTCTTTTCTCATTGCGATGTGTCTATATCGTGAGGGATGATGTCCTTTATATGAACTTCCAGTTTGGTTAGGGGTGTCTTTGGACTTTCCAGTCTGGGTGGTCCTTGGCAGCTTTATAATTTGTCGTAACCCTCCTCTGGAGGCTAGGTGCTCATGCACTCATATTACTTGTGGTGATGGGTTGCCAGTTGACATCAATAAGATCATTTGTGGGAAGCGACAATGATTGAATGATTACCAGATGGCGCCAATGTAAAGGGCTTTCTGGTTCGATGCCTAGTTGTTGTGCTTTGTATATCCATGTAACAAACTGGGAAGGCTGGTCATGGACTGTCACTTGCCCTCATTATCTGGGTCTGGCGTGTTCCTGTAGTCGCCCGTTCTATTGATCACCTCAAGCTGCTCATTTAGACTGCTCAGCCTCAATCACTTCTCTGATCTGTTGATTTTTGTCTCTTGACTAAAATCTTAACCTTTAGCCTAGTGATCCATGGGCTTCTTCTTGGTTTCTGCTTCCAAGTTCGATTTGAACTGGATTGTGACCTTATTTCCATTAGATTGTCCTCCCAGGATCGTGACTTTTGGCCATTAGGCCGTCCTTACATGGGCATCGACATTTGATTCAATAGTTGTTAATTTCACCTGTGACTAGGTAAGCACTTAATTCTACTTTGAATCTATCCTTTCTCTTTTGCCTTCCTCATTGGCCCCCTTATGAAATGTACTAAAAGACAAGGTGTAAAAATGCGCTGGAAGCTGAAAAAAGGCTATTAATAAAACAAAGAAAAGCAAGTTAATTGGAGCCGCAATTGGAAATTAGGCAAAAGCGAAAAAGGGGAATTAAGGAGAGTGAAGAATTAAAAGCGGAAGAGAGAGCAAGGAATATAGCTTCCTTCCATAATTGATCTTTCCTCCATTCTCAATTCCATCTCCTATTCCTTAAGCTGTATGCGACCTGGTAAATAGAATCACGCGCGGAGAACAACCATCAATTTGCAGAATCTTTGGTAAAGCACACATGATGGAAAAACAGCTAATCGTTGCTGTTGAAGGCGCTGCCGCTGTGGGACCTTTCTGGCAAACAATCATTTCTGATTACCTCGACAAAATGATACGGTACTCGTTCATTCCACAACTCCCTCCGATTTCCATCTGATCTATGTTTGCGTGGATCATTTCATCTTGACTGATTAATGAAGTTCATGTCGTCATTAATTTTATTGCTATCAATGCAAAGCAGCTTATTTCTGTTTTGGGATGGTATTTTATTGGAATTGAGTTGTGTTAACAATTGATTTTAGTCAAATTGGTAATATGCATATCGCGGAAAGGGTTATGCATGCCAACTTTTGTGACTGTACATTTGATTTAATTCATCGATATTTAACACTTAGATAGTTACATGCTAGAATGCACCTGTAAGATTTGAATTTCATAAAAAAATAAAAATTGAGATGGATTATTCACAAAAATTATTGGCATATGAGAGAGAAAAATATCATGCTATGATGCAAAATAGAGGATACCTCTCTACGGAGATACACCTCTATTTGTGATGATTATGTCTAAAATAGCATTTGAGTGTTTGAGGAATTCTACTAGTTGACATTTATGGTGTTAAAACCTTAATACCTAGTTGAACTTTGATAAAAGAACAAAAGAAAGAGGCCCTTATAAAAATTTAACCCTGAAAGGGGATAGAAGTTTTAAGAGCTCAGGAGTATTCCTAAGGGCAGAGAAGGCATTGCTTTTTCAAGGGGGTTATTAGATGGCAGATCTGCCCTCCACTTTTAGTAAATAATTGAAGCCTTGGGTAGTTGAGGCAAGGATCCTGACCTGTTGTCTAACCTTTTTTGCTTGCATTTTCAATCGAGTCTTGAGAAGGCATGGTATCATGTAGATTGTAGTGAGACAATTCGAACCCATGTAGTGGTGAAGATGGTGGAGTGTGATCTTCATGGAGAAACATGTAATTTCAGTGAACAGATAAGTAGACAGGGTTAATTATTCTATCATTATATGAGGATATCGATAATTGATGAAATGCGATGTGCTCATGCAAGAGGCTATCCAGCCATATTAGTTTCTGACAGGCTTTTGTAGCAGAAATGGTACGAGGCTACCCGTGTTTTCTATTTATTTTTCCTTTGTTGTGTTGAAGGGTGTCAGAAGAAGATACAATAACAACAACAACCCAGTAGTTTCCCACAAGTGGGGTCCGGGGAGGGTAAGATGTACGCAACCTTACCCCTACCCCTGGAAGGGCAGAGAGACTGTTTCCGATAGACCCTCGGTGTCAGAAGAAGATAACTATGTTAAAATGCAAAAACAAGTTTATGATTTTGTAATGGGTATCTCAACTATTGATTATAGATAAAATGCTGTATCATATTCTATTTGCATTTGCCAGGAAGCGATAAATTTATGGAGACCTCCAGTTTCTTAGACTGTCATTTCCCATTATTTGACTTGCCTTGCTGCATTCAACACCTAAGGGAACTGCAAGCTTTGAGAAGTATAATTGCTGATCTTAAATCTGAAAGTTAGATATTAGCTATCTGGGAGTCTTAAATGCACTTCCAAATTTGTCAATTTGGACAGATTTGGATGAAGAAGATTGGATGTTTTAACACCTTTCCTAGTTTTATATGGGAACTTTTGACATGTTTCCAGATAGGAAATGTTCTGGCCAGAATGATGTGGGTAACTTATCATGAAGGTTGCTTTCTATTTAACCCTTTGTTTACAAGGTTGACCTATACATCTCATGAGCCATATATTCATTTCCCCTCTCTGAGAACCAGGCTGCCAAGGAGAAAAATATGGTGAACAAACAACTTATTGTAGTTGTAGAAGGGACAGCAGCCTTGGGGTTTTATTGGCCTAAAATTCTTGTAGACTACCTGAAAGATATAATCAGGCCTGTTTCCTTACCTTCTATGGTGGTTGTATTTTAGTTGTAATCCATTAGCTCCCAATTACATTCTTTCCCTTATTTGAGATGTTTCTATGTCCTTTTTGTACGTCTTTTTTTGTTTTGCAAATGGTCTTGTAAAGGGTGATATTGGTCACTTAAATTTACATCAGTTTATTTCTCGTCATGTACGGAGCAACCCACACATAAGAACATGTTGTTGAGTAGAACGCTGACAATTACCATCGATCGGGCTCCAGGGTTCTTTTTGTTTCACTTTAGTGATTTTAGCATAGAGCGATTAACTGATTAGCTTTTCAATTTTCATATGCTTATCCCATTAAGAGAATGGGATTGTTCCATATGATGATTGCAACTATATCTTGATTTAAAGTGTAAACTAATTTATGACCTGTGTTAGTATTTTCAAACATTATGTTTACTGGATTAATAGGCTTGGGTAATTTTTTCAGGTCCTTCACTAAATTGGAGCCAATAGAAAAGGTTCGTAAATTTTATATGGTTCATCTTGTAAACCCCTTACTCTTCTCTAGTATTGCATGATGGTGATTATAATGTCCGAGATACCCTATACTTGAATAGGGGAAGATGATATTCCATTCATGAGTTGAAGGCAATTATTAACTTCTCATGTGATTCTTTTAGTTATCTGATTTTACTTTCCTCTGTTGAAATTCCAGAAGCCATCTGCTGGCAATTGGCAGCTCGCAATGGTGGTTTTCGCGGTGCATGGATCCCATGGTGGTTTGTGTCCATTTTATTCTCCATTGCCTTTTTATGTTGGCTGACCAATTGCAGCTTAAGTATGAACATTGTTGTGCCATTCACATAGAACCATGAGACCCGTTTGTCTATAATTTTTTTTTCCTTTCTTCCGAAACTCATCTCCAAATAAATTCAATTTTCAAATACCTTTTTTCAACTTAACTTCAAAAACTACTTTTTTTTTTTTCAAATCTCACATTGTTTTATGTCCAAACGCCAAACAAATCTGTAGGGCCCTTTTATGGGCTGTTTTGTACATCATCATTCCTACCGTTATTAGGACCATTTTCTTCTGCGATCCTTGTGTACTCCATAATTTGGTGAAATATTTCAGTATATGATTTCCACATGTCAAAATCTTTATATGCAACCGAAGAACTGTTAAATTCTGTGTGATTCTCATAAGCCATCCATAACTTGAAAGTTGTTCCAGTTCTCTATTGCTTATGAGCCAAATCTTTCTGTGCAAGACATGAAGTAGACAAATACTCTCTTGTAGTTGGTGCAGTAAATCCTAAATTTTCACTTAAATAATTCTCAATTTTCCAGATTGATTTTTTCATTTGTATTCAATATTCCCTCAAATTTAGTAGCAGACTCTTGTTTCTGAAGTAGAAACCATCAGTTTGCTATTGGTGCAGCATGCTCCATTCTTGTATAAATCTCTTCTGATCCTGTGACACTATCTCATGTAGAACTTGCTATTCAGTGAGACCCCGTGTCCCCTCCAAACCAAAACAAAAGTAAAAGATTGCCCTGAGCAACATTTAAATTTAATGGGGATAATGTGTCCTAATTCAATGTTTTGAGGCTTTCTTTCACCTCTCGCGTGAGAATAAACATCTTTTTCTTTTTCTTTCTGGTTGACATTTCATTTCTTTTGCATCTTCCATTTTCACCATCTTTAACACAGCTTGCCTGGTTCGACGAAGTGGATGGACAAGAGACATAGATATGTTTTTCCAATGGCTATCAGCTATACCTTTCTCAGGTGGTGGTTTCGATGATGCTGCAGTTGCAGAAAGCCTTGCAGAGGCGTTGACGGTGTGTTTTACTGTTTAGGTTGTTTTGAATACGAGTTTGGCATTTCTGTCTCAAAGTGGTGTTATGAGTGTAGTTTTGTTTTGCTTGGTATTATTTATACATATCTTACTGTTTTACTTTCTATTACACGCTTGGCCATGTGTGCTTCCTTTTCCTTTTTAGAGAGTTTTCTGTGGGTTGAAGAGTAAAGAGGGGTTGGGTTTGGGACAAAGCCAACAAGTCACAATGCTTCTCATTTTGAAACAGAAACGCCATTCTGCTGTTTTCTGTTTTTGAGTTGGTCTAGAATCTGGTTTATTTGGTCTAAATTTAAAAACCAGACAAGTGGTTGCCAATACTAACAGCCCCGAGTTTTTTATCAACCATGCCGTAGTGTAGGAGGAATTGATTATGTAGTGGACAGAACTTTGGTCTATGTTAGATCACAATGTAAACTGAACTGCTTCTATTCCGCATACATAGCCTTTCTCTGCAGTACACAAATGTGTTTCTTCCTCGTGCTGCATGTATATAAATATTTCACTTGACTGATGTTTCATGCAGATGTTTTCTTCACTCAATGGAAGCCAAACTCAACAAAATGTGGATGGGCAAAGACATTGCATACTTATTGCTGCAAGTAACCCTTATCCATTGCCTACACCAGTTTATCATCCACATATGCAGAATGTGGAGCAGAGTGGAAACATCAAAGCACATACCGCTAATCGACTATCTGATGCTGAGACAGTTGCAAAGGAATTTCCTCAGGTACTGTCGTACTGATGGTCTTTCCTCTTCAAAACCATGGTGCTTCCCTCATAATCCTCCGCTATTGTTTTTATTTTCTTGCAGTGCTCTGTTTCCCTCTCAGTTATATGCCCAAAGCAGCTTCCGAAATTAAGAGCAATATATAATGCGGTAACTATGGACAATTTTTCATTGAGTTTTTTCACTTGTTTTTAGGGTCACAACCTTGACAATATGTTGAAGTTTAGCTCGTCTTAGTTTGTGATCCACAGTTATTACTGTTGCATATCCGTTCAAACTCCTGTAGGATTAATTGTGTCACCCTCTGTAGTGAGTTCAAAAGCTTCTAAATTTGAGACTCATTTTACAATAGTTCTATGTTGAGGGTACAGGCAGTAAAGTGATGATACCATAGATATATATTTTGTTCGATAAGTGCACATAGTTTAAGTTGTACGGAATGCTGTTAGAGGAACTCCCTTTTTAAGTTCTTTCCTTTCTGGGTGGCTAAACCATCAGGAGCATTCCAACAGTTCAAAACTATGGATTCAGGATAGCGAATAGCGAATCTGAATTTGATAGTCTACACGACATTATCACTTGTAATTGCTTTGTCTTGAATAAAAAAAGACGACCTATGTGAAATCTCTAGTCCCAGTTATTTCAAACTCATTGTGCTTGTTCATCACAGGTAAGATTTACCAAGTGCGCCAGAAAGTAGATTCCTGTAAACATTGTTGCCCATTTAAAGTTGTCACCATTGAGAGAATGACGCTTCCCTTTAGAATCCCAAAATTGAGAATGTGAAATATCCCATAGGAGTGGAGAAACTTCTAGCTTCATCATGGGGAAGTGTGGCAACTTGATGATAAAGAGTATATGTATCTTAGACGCTGCAGAGGCTTTCAAGGAATTGTGGATAATTTATTGCTTTCTCTTTAGTTATCTTGAGATTCCCCATACTACTTGACATACTAAGTCATGGTTTCTGACTTTATATCCTTTCATTATTCAGAAGAATGAATTATAAATGCTGCTGACTTGGCATGCAGTGGTAACCTGGCATAGTTTTACTGCTGGTGATTTGAAATACGAAACATATTCCCCTTCTCATTTAGTTGACTATACTAAGTGTGAATTTTTATTGATCTAGGGAAAACGTGATCCACAAGCAGCTGACCCGCCCATTGATACATCTAAAAATCCAAACTTTCTTGTCTTAATTTCGGAAAATTTCATCGAGGCTTGTGCTGCTTTCAATCGCACTGGAATGGGAAGTTCGGCGCTAAACCAGAGCCTGGTCGAAATGGATATGTCTTCTGTAGCTCCAGTTTCTGCGCCAGCAGCAACTTTTAATCCAGCAGGTTCAGGCAAAATCTGGAACTCTCTCTTATATACATGTGTTGTATGAATGCTTGCCCCATATATTGCTACCTTAAATCTATAGATATGCTTGATTCATTTTGGATGTCCTTCTCTGTTGAAAGAAGAATATTTCGTGAACATAAAGTGAGAAGTACCCTCAAGAGGATAAGTCAATAATTGAATGCATAAAATGAAAGGGAGCAGTTTACGCAAAATGCTGCACTTCTCTGCAAGTTGGGTTCGAGTGATCTGTGAGATAGATCAACCATTTGACACCGTAATGAAGTCAGCAATACCACAGTGTATCTCACATATCTGGAAGAAGTTTACTAACCTGATATAATTTGGGTTTAACATCTTGATACTTTTCATTGCTCTTGATTGAATCCAGAAAAAAAGAAAAACCAAATGATAGTAATAATTATTATGGTAATAATAGTATTAGAATTAGTGTTTATAGTAGCAGCAATAACACCAATGATAATGATAGTGATTACGGTGACAGTGAACCTTCAAAATTCAGGATAAATGTGAATGGTTTCCCTCTGCTCTCTCCATTTTGTTCTTCCTTACGCTGCTGCTGATAAATTTGTTTCAATTGCTGAGCTAGGAGACCTGTTGGATAGATGACTGGTTGCTTAACTGATCAACTGGATTTCCTCTGTTGCTAATACGTGCCTACTATCTGTCCATCCCCCTTGTCAAAATTGTTTGAGGCATAAAAGCAGACAGGCCTTTTGCTTCTTAGTCATCTATTATTGTCTTTTTCTGAAGTTGGGTTGAATTGTGTCTTCTTACCGTCTTATATTTCACTTCAAGTTAATGGATAGTTAAATATAATGAATCTCTTTCTTAGCATATGTAGACTACTTCAATGTTGATAGTCGTTGGCTCATATATTATAGAGCATCCTATAATATATTGGCGATTCACTTTTTGTTGAAAGCTCTGACTTTTTTCTATGTACCTTTTAGTTATGAGTCAACAACCAATTTCAGCTGGAAATATTCCCGCTGCAACCGTAAACATGGTAAGACTCAATAACTTGTTTCCTTGCTTGTCCTTTGGATGGAGTATTTGGTTTGCTAAAACACCATAGAGAATTGTGGATGTCATGATCTTATTACATATGTTTTCAGGAGCCCACCACTGTAACCTCCATTACTGGACCTGCTCTTCCACATATTACTACTGCTCGTCCTACTTCTCAGCTAGTTGCAAGCTTGCAAAGTGCTTCACCTATTTCTGTTTCTGAGGAGGTGGTCCCACATAATGAGATTGTTGATGAAACAAAACCTATTCTCAGTGAGATGACACAACCCTTACATTCATTTAGTGGTGCAGCTGCAAATGCCAGAATACTGAATGATGTTGCTCAAGCCCAGGCACTTGTTGGGGGAACTTCTATAGGACTGCAGTTGATGGGTGGGACACCTATTCTATCAAACATGATATCTGGTGGAATATCTTCTTCTATACCTGCTGCTCCAACTGTTTTATCATCTGAGCATCTAGCTGTCACTTCAATGTCTGGCTTAGTGCCATTAGCAGGAACTGGTCAGATAGCTCAAAAATCTGTTTCTGCATCATCCGTTTCGATCGCTCCCAGTATGTCTGGAAATTCAAGCCTTTGCGTGTCCCAACTTTTGAGTAATATCCAAGGAGGTGTTAGTGCAGGCATGCACCAGAATGTGCTGAGTGGAACGGGTGCTGGTATGCCTTTTGGAACTGGCACACTGATGTCTACTCCAAGGATGACTCAGCAAGGACACCCTGGAATACAGCCTCTTGGCAGGAATAACAGTACAGAAGCTAACATGCCTCTGTCTCAGCAGCAAACATCTGCTACATTGTCATCAGCTCAATCAAACTACGTCAAAATCTGGGAGGTAAGGCCAACTAATAAGTAGAAAGAGCTGAAGATGGAAGGCAGACTCTATGTTCCATAAGAAAATCTCTATTAAAGTTTTCACTGTCTACACGACAGATAAATAGGATTTAAATTTGAACAATTTTAAAGAGTTTTTGTGCTTGAAGTTTTTGTACTACATTATCAAAAAAAGATGTCTTGAAGTTTTTGTGCTGTCAGTTGATACCTTGATTTAAGAGTCAAGAAGTGTCTGATCCATAGATTGATTAGCCCTACAATTTCTTCTGACAATTCTACATTGGTTGCTCCTAATGTACAATCTTGTGGTAATTTTTTCTTCTCGCGGTGATTAGACAAACATATGAATTAGGCTATGTCTGTTATTTGGTGTAACCATGTCATCATTGTAGTGTACCGACTAAGTTCTATAAGCCGAAAGACTTGCATGGTGGTAGGGTTTTGTTGTTTACTGCATATATGTATGTATGATGACCCCAGAAGGAATCCTTTTAAGGAGCTTTCTGAAATCACTTTGAAGGTTCAATCGACTGCAAATTTCTTGCTCCATTTTCTAGATACCTGTTTTGCACATAACACATTCGTGTTCATCCATCAATATCTGGAGAAATTGTGCTTGTAAAGTGTGAATTGATGTTTTAGTGTGAGTCTAAAATCTAGTAAAGAAATTAAACTAATTTGAAATGTGTCCGAGTTCAACTAAATTCAGTAATGTGTTCCAGTTCTTAGTCATTTTGTTGCTTTCTTTGGTGACTCATATCAGAAAGTTTATATTAGGAATATGAACAGCATAAGCTAGCAGAAAACTGAAACTGAGAAATCAGAGGATGGCACACCGAGAGGGAGGGAAGGGGTTTGACATGCAAAATGTAATATTATGCTTCCAAATCCATGGGGTAAAATAATGAACAATATTTAAAGATGAACTGACAAGATGAGTATTTGTTATAACATATAGTTGCAAGATTAGAATGTTGAATGATGCTTAAGCTTAAATCTACTGGATGACTACTGAATTTTTCTCATAAAATATGAGTATTGAATTTTTCAAATACTTTATCAGATGACACTCAAAACAAAGTAGTTAACATGACATCTTAAGATGGTAAGGTGGAGCAGGTTGAAGTATTGTGAGCTGAACATGATTAATAAGATTTTAGCACTTCAATCCATATTTTTTCTTTGTTAAACCAGAGATAATGCATTTAGATGAGAAGGGCAATAGTGAGACGTCAGCTGAGTGTCTCTCTTTTTCTATTAAAATATGATGCTTTCTTTGCTCTTCTACTTTTATTCTAATCTTCCTTGGCAATTTGGAAGAGTACTGAGATATGATGTTTCTGCAATTTTATTTACTTGAACCATAACCAAAGTTTTGTGAATTAACTATTTTTTGACCCTTTGTTAGGGAGAAAAAGCTATTTGTGATGCAATAGGTAAATAAACCCATTTCTGCAATTTTTTCCCAAGAAAATGTAACAAAGCCTGGTAAAGAACCAATGGTGTAGAACTTTGGGGTTGTCAAAACACTTATATGAACATCTGAATGTGTTTAGTGTGGTGATTTCCTTATGAATTGCATGCATTCAAGTTATTGACATATTGATAAATGGGGTCCTTATTGTCGGTACATACAGTTCTATTTTTCTGTTTAAGTTTTTAAAATGCACTTAATTATTTTGGTAAACCATTTTAGTCATCCACACGGTTCCAATTTTTCCAATCATTTTCCTTAGAGATTAACTACATGCAGCTGCATTTTGAGATTATATTGATGAAGCAGTGCTAACATTATGATAAAAATGTTGCAGGGAGACTTATCGGGGCAGAGACAGGGCGAACCTGTATTTATTACCAGACTACAGGTGTGTGTTTTTAACTTGTCTTGTGTGGGAACTTGTTATCAGAAATTAGGTCCTTTTAGTAGTTTCATTATCAGGTGATAGTGGCCAAGGGATGGCCCTCCAATTTTCATTTGATAGATAAATTAGTCTGTTGAAGTATTTTGTAATTCC
>MCJB01003536.1:55184-135071 GCA_002018475.1 Nicotiana obtusifolia | reverse complement strand
AAACCCCCCAATAACAGTAAGAGCGCAATGTGTTATGTGTGGATTAGACGCACATCACGTGGTCGAACCGTTGTCGTGGAGAAAACCTTTGATTCATGGCTCTATCTATTCATTAAAAAAAAAAAAGGGTTCTGCATCTCGGGTGAACAAATAGGCGTGGGGAAGAGTGAGAGGGGGGGCTACGAGTCCTCTCTCGTTGTTGTTCCCGGACCACCCATCTCTTTCTTCCCCTTCGCCCAGCTCGGTGAGATCAGATTTCTAAAACGACCCATCATATCATCCGAAGAAACAGAAATACCAAAAAGTTCGAATTCACAGCTAATAACATTGATTCAATTGGCATTGACATAATAGGAATATTTCGTCTATTAAGGAGGATTCCCGGAATACCCAAGGGTAGAAGGTGTAGAGGACGGCCTATAATGTACCAAGTTTCGAACCGTGTGCCAATGGCCCTTGGGAGTTTGTCAGTTATCAAAAAAAAATTGTAGTTCCTTTTTCACGCTCTAAAATGATATTTGATTCTTTGCTGATTGAGTAAGATCTTGCAGTTTATTTTCTCTTGTGGCAGGGATTCAGGATTGCTTCAGCTTCTAAATTGTAAGTACCATTAATGCTTTGATTTAACTGCTCTTTTGCAATTCAAGTTGATCACAGTGGTAGTTAACCCTCTGTTGAGTGAAGCTACTAAATTCTTTCTCCGCATGCGTAGGAGAGTATATCATTGTTTCTCAAGGTTAGATAGATGGTTTTAGCACGCTACTACTATTTTCAGCGTTCAAGATACTTACACGTTACAACATTTATATCTTAAGCCTAATGAACTGATGTTTAGGACTCAAAAATAATTTCATTTTTGTGATGCACTTAACCTCTCAAGTTCTTGCAACAGCAGCAAATTGAAGATCAGTGAAAAGACTAAAGACCTCATTGTTAAGTTTCAAGAACTTGCTACTTGGAGAGAGATGGGTGACCTTAGTCTAATGATCCTTCACAAATTTTTTTTACTGGAGCTCATCCAGTTTCCTCTTTTAGGAATGAAATGGAGAAAGTTTATATGTCCCTCTGCTTATTTACCATGGACACATTTTAATTTCTATTTCTAACTCAGATCTTTATTACACCATGCATACATCCTAGCGTATTTTAAAAGCTGAAGACTACAATAGTATCCTCTGGGAAAAATGTGAATTCAAATTAATGAGATAATAAGAAACATGGTATTGTGTAGCATGGATAGGAAAAGGCATCAAATTAGAAAAGTGGTACGAGAAAAAGATACAAAGTTCTTAAAGTTATGGGGATAAGGTGCGCTAAGTAGTTCTAATGCGTAGGAAAAAATTCCAAAATCTGAGGGACGCAGTGTGAAGCAGCATACAAGAAAACCTGAACTCAGAAGCACTACTGTAGGCCAATTTGAACCGGAGGATAAAGTAGTGAAGGGGAAGAGGGAGAGAAAGAGGAAGACGAAGAAGAAGAAAACTTGAATCAGTATATGGCAGTAGACAAAACATGGCGTCGACATATAAGGCACTCATGTCCAAAATGTTGGACGGTGTCTAAAACTCAAAAGATTATGGGAAATAAAAACGTGTCAGCTATGCGTTCAAGGTATGTTCGCTGCATCTGTCCTGCAAGAGTCTGACTCCAATACACAACTTCAACTATTCCAAAAGGGGTGTGTATCAAGTATGAGAAGATATGATATTGTCAGACACCTTTGGAAGTAGTGACCTAATGCATTATAGAATTATTGGTCAAAGTGAAGGTAGAGCAACAGAGAAAAGGGAGTTGCTTGATACACACCTTCCTGGAGATCCTCTTGGGGTTAGATGAAAAGATGAATGCGAGTACCCATCTTTAACTGTCTAAAGAAATATGAATGTGGCAGATATACTAGTATTCTCATCTTTTTCTAGCATCATCAGTCGCAAAGCTTGTGAACTATTCTTTTTACTGAAATCTTTATGCGTCTGACTTGTTCCTTTTACTGAAATCTTTATATTCTCCAACCTGAATTATATTTGCTTTGCAGCTTACTAATGCGTGAAAGGTCCCTGATACTTTAGTTTTCAGTTAGAGGCTTTATCTGAAACAAACTGTTGAAAATCTTTCAAATAACACGGGGTTCAGATGATAAACTATTTTCTGTAAAGTTCTATTTCTGCAGCTTAGTTGCAGGAAAGACTACTCTTAAGACGATCTCATTATTGCTTCTCTTTTATGTAGCTGTTGCAGATGCCAACTGTATACACATTAATCCCACACCCTATTGGGATCGGTTATATGACCATGTTGCTCCATTTAAACTCATCTCAGGCTAATATTATACAAAAATAAAAATAGAAATAAAAAGTAATTGTAGTTCTCTACATTTTCTACTGGTATATAAATCTTTTTCATGACTAAAGGACTCCCAGAAAGCATAGGACCTAAAGTAAACGTACTAATATGACTAATACATATTTCCAACTAACTGGTATCGCCTATATAGATCTTTTCCTTCTATTGTGCCGTATTTTTTGTCAAGTCTGCATGGATTCTATGAAGACGTCCCAAATCGGTGGTTTAAGGGATGGGTAGTCTCTTTAATATGGCTTGAGAAATCCTCACCTCTTGAGTTAGATTTTGGAGTTGAGTTAGGTCTATTTAACATGATATCGGAGCAGGACCTATTTTAACGTGATGTTGGGTCCCCGTATTATGTTACCCACGTTCCAGATGTCCAGCCCTGAGCATGAGGGGTGTGTGTGAAGAAGTCCCACATCGGTGATTTAAGGGATACGTGGTCTCTTTAATATGGCTTGGGCAATCCTCACCTCTTGAGCTAGCTTTTTGGGTTGAGTTACGCCCAGGGTCCATATAACAGATTCCGTCATGTCATCTAGATAAGCTTAATTTTCTTGGCTTATAAGGAAATTCACCTTTTTCTTCCTCTTTGTCTATGGCTATGCCTTAATTGCACCTTAAATCTTTCAAAGTTTTATATTGCATTAACACTTCGAACTGATTTTTTTCTTTGATCAGGCTTGCTGCAAATTGGCCCCAAACAATGCAAATTGATCGCCTTATTACACAGGAGCATTTGAATAATGAGTAACTTTTCTGAGCCAAAAAATATTTTTGATCTTGCTGGATCTTCTTCATTTGTCAGATATTGATTCCTGTCCAGTCATACAAAGTACAAACAGCTACTGAAATTTTGTGACATTTATGCAAGTGTTAGACGGCTCATCAGAAAGGCAGAAATTGTAGTTTTTTGGGCAATGGACCAGCATGTATTTCTCGGCCAGCTGCAGGAAAAGAAGTTTGTAAGTGTTCTTGAGTCTAAAGATTGCTTTCTTTTCTGCAAGTAGAGAACAATCAGAGTTCAGTTATAATTCACTTTGCTAGAATATTTGTCAGTACGAAGCTAGTGTTAAGTTTAAGGCTCTGCTATGAATTATGGCATCTCTGTGTAACGGTCATATAAATTGCACTCATACATGGCAAAGGTGTGATATTCTTGTTCATGGTGAATGATCTGAAGCGGGTAGTCTTACTCTAAGATGCTGTATGGTATAACTTCCAGAAAGCATTATTAGATTATCAAAAAGATGTGGATTTGCATCCTGTGTGATAGAGTTTTGTGCATAATGTAAACCTATAAACCACTTAAGAGGCTTTTTAGAATTGATTCGAGGTTTTTAGGCCAATTGATGTTCTTATGGAGCGGACTAGAATATCTTTATTGACTACCACATCAGGGGAAGTTGGTAAACTCTCGTGCCACACCTGTATAGTGTTTCAGGTTTTATCGTTGTGTTTCTATCTTTATTGTTAGAGTGTCACATATTAGTTGAGGGAGTTACTTGTTTTCTCTTTATATATTTTGGATAATTCTCAACTCATGAGTTAAATTTTGCGTTGAGTTAGACCCAAGATTCATTTTCTTTACATGGTGTCAGAGCAGACTCATCTCAATTCTTGGTTTATCCAATGTGGACCCCAAATTTGAAAATTTCAATAGTGAGTAAATTCAATGTACTTTACCTTGAGGCAGTTGTACTTTACTCCCTCCGGTCCATAATAAGTGATTTTTTGGTTGTTTCACACATTAAAAATTCCACCTTTTAACATTAATTAGCAATGAAATTGACCATATCAACCTTTACTATCTCTTCACATAAATACTCCTAACACATATTCTAACACTATTTACTCCAAGGGCAATGTAGGAAAAAGATAATTAATTCATTCTGAAATCTGGAAAAATCAGATATTTTGGACTACAAAAAAAGGCCAAAAATCACTTATTGTGGACCGGGGGAGTACAATGTATGCATTTGAATTCGCTCACTATTGAAATTTTCAAGGTCTAATGGCATTTCTGTGGTATTTTTCGGTGGGAATTTGAACTTAATTTCCCAACATGTGCATTTGGATGCTGTTTCTGAACTATCTACTGAAAATATTGTGCAACTCTGCTCTTTACCATATTTCCTTTGATGAGAGGGTAGGCGATCATGGTGGATGTTTCGAGGGACTGGTGTTCCACAAATCTATATGTATAATATATGCTGTACTTGATAAGGACTTTCCTGTGCAGCTTTCTCAATCTAAAAAGGTCTGCGCAGCTGACAATTTTTCTCTCTGTAAACTGTTTAGTGTGCAGTTATTCAACTACCATCACAGACAATGATTCTCTCTGTTTCTGATAAAACCTGCCGCTTAATTGGAATGCTGTTTCCTGAGGTAAGAAAATGTTTGACATTCTTAGCAACACCTATTAGACGATCGTTTAGATGCAGCTGTATTTTTTATGATCTCTCAAATGTATGGACATTCGGATTTTTCAGAATATGGTGGTATTTAAGCCACAGATACCCAGTCAGCAGCTGGAAGCACAACATCCACGGCTAGAGCAACTGCTGCTGCAACAATCGCTTCCCCTATTACAGCAGCAGCAACCCCTTTCACGGCTACAGCAGCACCAACCCCTTCAACAGCTGCAGCAACAACAGCGTCTGATGCCACTAAAGCGAAAACATAACATTCCTCTGCAGCAACAGCCAAAGATTCCCAAATTACATCGAACAGATTCCATAAATACAGCAGCAACAGCAGATACAGCAAATGCAGCAAACAGAGCAGCAGCAACCAATAATTGGGACATGTTTGAATCAAGCATCAACTGGAGGTACTAGACGGGCATAACTTATGTTTCAGGGACAGGCTTCTTCACGAGGACTGCCAAACATGCCCTGAGGAGGCTTTATGAATTGAACATGGCAATGAATTAGACAATGAGCTGTTGTAGAAATTGCAATCAGCGTAAAGCAGCTGAAATTCCTACTTCTTAGCTATCGAATTTTGAACGCATTTTTCATGTAGAAGGATACTTACAAAATCGAGAGCATTTAAAACTAATTAGCTTCAGTGTGGAAAGTAATTGGCTGCCCAATGTGATCATTATTCTTCCACCCCAAATCCAAACCTTCACCTTGAGGGCCTGTCAAAGTTTCATTTGTTGTATTTCACCTTCAACCTCAAATTATTTTGAGATCATAGATTTCCCTCCAGATAACTTGTGGTGACCGTTTCTCGTGACTGTTCCTGTGGTACTGCATCTCTTTCCGGTGGATATTCTTGTGGCATTGTCTCTTTCCAACAGTTCTTCCGCTCACTTTATCAATGAGATTTCTTTCGTATGAGTTACATGCTATCTCTTACAAACTTCATAAATTCTTCAAGGTTTGTGGTCAAATGACTATTCTTTAAATACCCAACGGTTATTTTTTAAACACCCAACGGCTACTTTTTCAAAAGACAAACATCTTTTTTAAAAAAAAATTTCTGTTGGGCCTGTTTGGCCCGCCAAAGAACCGGTCCGGTCCCGGGTCTCTTAGCGGGCCAAACGAGTTCGGTCCTAATAGTTTAGCTAAAAACTGGCCCACGAGATCGGCACGAGCCTACCTCTAGCGGGCCATACAGTCCCATCCCGTTTAGCCCACTTAGGCTGCGGTCCTGTGCCGGTCCCAGTCCTGGCCCGGCCCACTTGCCAACCTTAATTCATGGTTAGAATTATGTAGGTAGTAATAATACAGGGAATAGTTATGAAGACTAACTATTTCATCTTTTACCCGCATAAAATATTGCTTAAATTGACTCATAGCTTATACTTGTTTTATTTATGTGGGATTGTAAAAGGATAACCAAACAACCACCTGGTGTGCTGAATTTTACACAAAGCAACTAAAAAGCTACCAAATATGGTAACAAGTTTTAGTACGTGAATAACTCACTTCCTAACTAGCAACCAAGTGACATGTAAGGGTGTATTTCTCATTACACCAATAACAAACCCTTTAGTCAATACTTCTCGAGATAATAATGCTATCATATATAATAGTGATTTTCTGATAAAAAGGACAGAGAGAATATAAAATTACAGAAGCTCTAGTTAGAACAACTGAAATAAATTCAGAAGGCGACGAGTCACTAGGATTTGAATGTGAAATACAGAAAGTGCTAATGTGAAATAGTAACAACATTGAACATGATGAATGTAAATGCCCCACCTTTCTTATAAAGACAAGACACGAAGTTTACTCCTTTCACATGTTGGATTCTTATACCAAAAAAAAGAGGAAATGATTAACTGAAATAAAGGTAGGTGAGTTTTAGAGCAACGGTAAAGTTGTCTCTGTATGATCTATAGGTTAGGGGTTCGAACTGAGGACCCAGTCATTGATGCTTGTATCATGGTAGACTGTCTACATCACACCCTTTAGAGTGCGGCTTTTTCCCGAACCCTACGTGAATACAGAATGCTGTAACTTTTACGGGCAATAATTACATTTCTCTAGACCCAAATTCCATTCAATAGTCATTACTATCTTGTTTCACTCTAAAGTTTAGTGTTTAAAACAGTGAGTTGTTATTAGTTAAAAGTTGACCCCTCAAATATCCTGTTTGGTGATGACACATTTCAGTTAGTTTCTGTTGGATGACACTAGCATTAAATATTAAAGGATGTGAGTAAATACTACCAACTTTCAATACACTGGAGTTTGACACCTCATTGGAACAAGAACATCATAATAAATCTGAGTTATGACAAAGAAAAAAGAGAGAGGGTCCTGAGAAAAGCCGAAGAAAATTCAGTTGAAGATATTTACTCTTTATCTTCTACTGCAATGGGCTCAACTTCTCCAGAAAACCGTCTGCCATTGCCAAAGGTTGTTACTATTATCCTTCTTCCTTTTCTTTTTCTGTTAAATAGCATTTGGGCCGATTTGCACGTACTTTCGTTATTTTACAGATACCCACTACGTCCCACCAGTAGGGGAAGAAGTTATAGGGATACAAGGAGGTTTAATTGAATCCCCTCCAGGGAAAATCGTACTACACAAATATGGAAAAATGAATTTTTTGGTTATATATTAGATGTGACACTTTAGTTTTCTTCGGAATCTCATCGTATGAGTTTTGGTTTCTCCACTGCCACCAACTAGCATAAGGGTAGCATAGTGCACAAGACATCCCGTGTTCATACAGGACACAAGGAAGGGCCGCACTCTAGGGGTGTCACGTAGACAGCAGTGGCGAAGCTAGGATTTTTTCTAAGGGTATTCAAATTTAAAAGCACTGAAAAATTTTCCGATAACAGGTGGTTAGTATGTGTTATATACCTCTAAACGTAATATTTCACCTATGTACACAGGGCAACTCTTCGACGAAGGGTGGTCAGTTGACCATCTTTATGACCGTGTGGCTGCGGCACTGGTAGACAGTCTACTCTAATGCAAGTATTAGCGGCTGCTTTATCCGGTTCGAATCTGTAACCTGATAGGTCACACGAAGACAACTTTACCGTTACTCCAAGAGTCCTTTCTGCCATCAACTAGCATAGTATCAAATAATTTTGCCTATTCGAGCTTAGTGAAACTGGAAAAAAAGATATCTATCTTTTTTATTTTCTACGGAAATTCTTGATTTCTTCTAATTTTCATTCACTTCATTGACACATCATACGTGTCTATTCCTAAATCTTCTCCTGCCAAACTGTATATCTGATTGGTTGTTTCTGCTCCCTCTTTCGTTTCTTTCTTTTCGCATGCGAGCTGTTTTTGCTTTACGTGATTGATCTTTTTGGTGGTTGGTTCTTAGTACTTGTTATGCATGTCTGAAATGACTTTTAAAATTTGTGAGCAATGGTTTTTCTTTCTTATGATATCTGTCAATGAATTTTTACATAAGAATCCCTGGCTTTATTCCTTTTCCTTTTGTATATCTGTTTTATTCTCTTCTAATTTTGTCTAAGGATATTAATATGGTGGAGATTTTTATATTATAATTATTATACTAATTATTACTATTTATTATTATTATGTTTGCTTTCCTAGCCTCTAATAGTGGCAAGTTCTTTGCTTTTTCCTTCTTTCTTTTTGCTAGTGTGGCGCTCGTGGTTGAACATATACTTTACATACACTAATATTTTATAGTTAAATTAACCTCCTACATTTTCCTCAATCGTGATTGTAGATCCCCGTCTAAGTGGAACACTTCCTAAAGAAATGGAAGAATTAACTAAATAGCCTCCCGTCCAAATATTTAAACTAAAAATATATAACCGGCAGATGTATAATAAGTGTATAATCCATATATAATAAGTGTATAACCATAAATAATTTTTATGTACTGGCTAGAAAAAGTAAATAGTGAATCTAATCGGTTATTTGTGTAAAGATAAAAAAAAAAAAATGCCACATCCTTTAATGAACATACATCTTCTTCTCTTTTATAATTATGTGGTAAAGTTGCCTATCAATAAAGCTAACTATTGTAATGATACCAAGATAGGCACAAACCACCTACCAATTAAAATTTTCATCATTAGTCAAGTCCTGAAATTTTTGAAATTCCCCACTGTAAGTCTTTACATGAAAATGACCATGTAACTTTATAGTTTCTTTTGCATAAAAAAGAAAATTAAAGGGGGTTTAAGAATCTTGACCTTCAATTAATTGAACCCCTAATTAAAGAAAGATATCGCCCTTTGATCAACTTATCTAGGCAATACCCCACCCCTAAAGAAGGAAAAGAGTGATTTATTGGCTCACATTGCAGATGCTGTTTGGAAAAGAACTTTTCCTCCTTTTGTAGTAGTTGGTAGTGTGACTAGCTTTAGGTACATAAAACTTGACTGTTGTACCATCTTGTGACATTTTCTTTATAAATTTACCTTACATATACTGATGATATAAAAAACAAAATTATTCGATGTCTTTAATGTATTATAGCAGATAATTTATCTTATTCTTCAGGTTATTAATTCAACTTTTTATGAACAATTAGCTATAGTTATCTTTTAGGAAATTAAATAGCGCAAAAGAAAAATATACACTCTGAGGACTGGTTGAGTCAGTTTGAAAATTGGAATTTTGAAAACAATTCCGGTATAAATATGGTAATATTTTATCCTTTATTCGGCTGCATGATTATTTTCAGTATAGGTAATTCCAATATACTTTTATAGCAGAATCTTTGTATAATGCTACATCCAATGTTGGATAACAATCCATAAAACAAGTTCAATAACAAAACGACCTTTCTACCGAAGTGATTTTACAAGGATTATCAAGAAGGTAAAGGTTAAAAGTGGAAATAAAAATTTGTTTAAACTTATCCAATTTAAAACCAAGTTCATATTTTAAAAGTATGCTCACTATATGTTTCATTTTCAGTGCAATGAACCAAACAAATCATATATACTAAATTTCACGGATTATCAATTTCAGTTATATAATATGTACATTATAATCCCAATATAATGTTAGTTACACTTTATAGTCAATTACATATTACTAATAGGAAAAGCAGCCAGTAAAAGTGACTTCTTTAACCTTTATTCCACTTAAATATTAGTGGCAAGAACTAGTACAAATACATGCTCATGTAGCTCAAGAACTTGCACATTCTTTGTCTTTGTTTCTTTGATTTGCAAACATGGTTTCATCTTCTCCTCCACCAGCTCCAAAGGTGAGCTTTGCTATCCCTATGCTTGTTTTAAGTAAATAATCTTGAAATTACAAGAAGGTAGCCTTGGCATAACCGGTGAAGTAGCTTCCACATGACCCGGTTCGAGCCGTGAAAACAACCTCTTGCAGAGAAATGCAGGGTAAAGCTGCGACCCGGGACCCTGGGCATTAGCGGGAGCTTAGTACACCGGGCTGCCCTTAATCTTGAGATTACAAGCTTGTTTCTTGAACGGAATTGTGTTTTTGTTTCATGATTTTGCAGGAAGTTCCTTCAGATGAGAAATGGGCAGAAGATGGTCCTCCTCGCGAAGCGAAATGGTGGTACTCAACTTTTCACACAGTTACTGCGATGGTTGGTGCTGGTGTTCTCAGCCTGCCTTATGCCATGGCCTACTTAGGATGGTATGTAAATATAATCTTCTTAATGGATTGATCCTAATAAATTGTTCGATTTATTTGAATTGAGTGATAATCTCGTCTAAAAGCTTAAGTCGTTAGGGAAAGCACACTTTTATACTTATTATGTCTTCAGCATGCTTCCTCACGTGTTGGTTAGATTCTTTTAATGGACTCCTTTGCCTGCTCTGATACCATGTCAAAATTGTGGGATCGACTCATTTAAAAAAACTTAAGCTGTTAGAGAAAGCACACTTTTATTATCTAATTATGTCGGATTTATTTACTGTGGTTGAAGTAAAGTTGTCTTTGTCTATCAGGGGTCCAGGGACGGTGGTTATGATCTTATCATGGTGTATAACCTTACACACAATGTGGCAAATGATACAACTCCATGAATGTGTTCCCGGTGTTCGTTTCGATCGGTACAAGGAACTTGGTAAACATGCCTTTGGACCAAAACTTGGGGCATGGATAGTACTTCCACAACAACTAATTGTCCAAGTTGGTTGTGACATTGTGTACATGGTTACTGGAGGAAAGTGTCTGAAGAAGTTCATGGAAATAGCTTGCACTAATTGCACCACAATAAGGCAATCCTATTGGATCTGCATATTTGGTGCAATCCATTTCTTTCTATCACAGCTGCCCAATTTCAATTCTGTTTCTGGTGTTTCATTAGCAGCTGCAGTCATGTCACTGAGGTACTCTTATCATAATACCTTCCAAATAATTTTCTTGATTCAGACTTAAGAATTAGCCTTTGGGGTGCGGTCCTTCCCCGGATCCTGCATGAATGCGGAATGCTTTGTGCGCGCCTGGCTGCCTTTTTAGACTTCAAAATTAGCCTAAAAGTCTTAAGCAGAGGCGGATTCAGAATCCAATGCACTTTTTAAATTCAGAATTTAAAATTTGGTGAAATTTTAGTAACTTTTCACATATATTTATGTTCTGTGTCGAAAATACTTAGCTCCGTTGAATGTATTGAGAAAGGCTTCATTTACTTTTGAATTGAAACCACATACAAAAAGTACATGTGGCACATGTTGTTGGTTTTTTCTTTAGAAATTTGCCTGTACTCAACTATAGTGTGTGATGGAAGTTAGGTTGGGTCAAAGAGAGCTTAAAATCAAGAAAATGATGCATGCTAATGAGTATTATGAACTGCACAACTATTAAGACAGTAGTCCTGCACTGACTTTAATGGCATGCTACTTTTATCTACCTTTTGATACAAAAGAAGTTGAAAAATCATGGTATGAGAATATCTTCTGCTTATTATTATGTTTCTTATGTATTAGATATAACAAACCTTCATCTCAAAACTGATCCTCACAAATTCAATTGGGATTGATTATTGTGTGTGCAGCTATTCAACTATAGCATGGGTGGGTTGTGTAGGCAAAGGCAGAGTCCCAAACGTGAGCTACGCGTACAAGAAAACAAGTCCAGCTGATTCTATGTTTCGCATCTTCAACGCGTTAGGTCAAGTTTCCTTTGCTTATGCTGGTCATGCCGTGGTCCTGGAGATACAGGCCACTATTCCATCGACACCTGAGAAGCCCTCGAAAGTTCCAATGTGGAAAGGCGCCGTATGGGCCTATTTTGTCAATGCCCTTTGCTATTTCCCCGTTGCTTTCATCGGGTACTGGGCATTTGGGCAAGATGTCGACGACAATGTGCTCGTGGGACTTGAAAGGCCATCTTGGCTTATTGCAGCTGCTAACTTAATGGTGGTTGTTCATGTCATAGGCAGCTATCAGGTACTTAATTTGCAACAAAATCATCAAATACACGAGCCAATGAAGCTCGTCTCATTAGGTATTTTTGCACTAGTCGTGCAATGAGCGTTAGCTAGAAGTAACAAGAATGATGATCGTTGCAGGTTTATGCTATGCCAGTGTTTGATTTGATGGAGCAAAAAATGATGAAAACCTGGAATTTCCCACCTGGAATAATGCTGCGCTTCTTCGTCCGTACTGCATATGTTGGTGTGTATCTTTGTTAGGGATCTTTACACAAATAGTCGTCGGATGTACTATTTACTTTTCCTAACTGGTATACATAGATCATATTATAAATTAGACATATATCATATATCCGGCAGCTATTCTTATTTTAAGCGATTGGATGAGCGGTTATTTAGATTAATCCTTCTTTGTTGTTATTCCTCTCTTGTTGCCACAAAATCTCGTTTCAAGAATGAAAACCTAAATGAGACAATCAAAATGGAATAAATATAGTTATTTAGACGGATTGTTAGCCCCGAAAAGGAGCCTTGGAACAACGGTAAAGTTGTCTCCATGTGATCTATAGGTCACGGATTCGAGCCGTGGAAGAAGTCACTAATGTTTGCATAAGAGTAGGTTGTCTACGTCACACCCTTGGGGTGCAGCCCTTCCTTGGACCCTACGTGAATGCAGGATGCTTTGTGCACCAAACTGATTATTGGCCCTTTGTTTCACTATACAATGTCATTAGCTGAAAAACCAGTGTCTTTTTTAATGTTGCAGCTTTCACTTTGTTTCTTGGTGTAACATTCCCTTTCTTTGGTGATCTTCTTGGTTTCTTTGGAGGATTTGGTTTTGCTCCTACTTCTTATTTTGTAAGTCAAGTTTCATATTCTTTGCTTTTCCTTTTTTTTTCCTTTTAAATGAACTATGAAAATCAAACATGTCTTGGCTTCTAATACTTGCTGCAGCTCCCCTGCATAATGTGGCTTAAGATCAAGAAACCAAGGAGATTCAGCATGTCATGGTTGATAAATTGGGTAAGTTCAAAATTTCTCATTTATATGTCGGAGTGAATCAATAAGATTCAAATTATGTATACTAATAGTGTAAAAAAATTTATATTCGTAGTAGTATTTTTTAACCTGCTATAGCAGGTAACTTGTCTAATTTTACCAGTTACTAGTCTCACACGTTACATATTATGATATGTTACCGGTAATTATCTTGAGCTTTACTACGACCATGGACATTGTAAAAGAATTTTTACAATATTAAGCCACCTAAAAGATAATTACAGTTACTGTACATAGAAAGTCGGATAAGTAACTAGGAAAATAAGACAAGTTACCTGCTACCAGTAGGTTAATTACACTCATAGTGTGCAAAAATTCATTTAGATTGTCATTGTATAAAAGTTAAACTCGAATCTATTAGAAATGAACCTTCGAATTATTTTCAAACTCCTTTTCTTCTGAACTTTTTTTGTTTCATCTAGAGTTTTACTAATATGTTGTGGTAATTTTGTAATTTCAGGCATGCATATTCATTGGAGTTTTCATTATGATAGCTTCCACAATTGGAGGATTGAGAAATATTGTTGCTGATTCTTCCACCTATGAGTTCTACTCTTGAAGAAATTGCTTCATTAAATAGAGAAAATTACATTTGAGTTTAACATAAATCTATTATGATTATGTACTAAAATAACTAGTGAATTGGAGTACATCTAATCCAGCAAATCTAGTTATGTATTCAATACTTAGTATTAGGAGTTTGTTAAGATTTCTGATTCAGAATTTTAGCAAATTTCCTTTTTATCCATTATTTCAGTTGGATTCTGGCACTGAGCTGTGTATCAGAAAGCCCAAAGATATCCTGTAATGACAGTTCTGTTTATCTATGGAAAAAAGTGTTCTTCTGCAATTACCTTTTTTCTATTTATTGTTGTTTAAGGCGTCCAATTTTTTCTATATCGACCCAACTGATCTGGATTCGTGGCCAGTGGCGGATGTAGCTTGTTAACTACGGCTTCAACCGAAGTAAATTTAACATCGATGATTATATATATTAAAAAAGAGTGAATAACGAATGATTCTCAAACTAAAAGAGTGACTGAGTCCGACTCAAGTGAGTGAGTGAGTATAAGGCGTGGCAAAAGAGCAAGTTCGACTTGTGACAAGCAGCAAGTGAAGGACCGGTATTTTTGCACCAGTATTGTTGTAAGACAGGTATTTGGCGGTTCACAAGCAACATATAGACTAAGGTTGCCTATCACTCCGACGCTCTTTTTCGAAGGCCCTTTCAGTTCTCTTTCTAGTATTGGTTCCTCCAGCTTGATAGGGCAACTCTATCCCCAGCCCATAACGTAGTATGGAATCGGGATGTTTTCATCGAGCACCATTTCTTTTATAGTATATGAAAAATATCAAACATTTTAATAAATACTGGATCTGCCTCAAATTTGTACGAAAATTTTATCTCCTATAGCAAACTATTATACCCTATTTATTATAAACCAAGACAATTTAAAAATATTATTACTTATAGCTATCTTTTCTGTTTTATAGCAAAATAGGTATTTATTTTATGCGCTACCAATGAGGAGTGAATTACGCCAATTATAATCTCTCTCTCTATTAGCAAGATTCTCAATCCTCTCTCTTCTCGCTCAAATTTCTCTCTTTTCCATCAAGGCAACCGTCATAGCAGCCATTTTTGGTGGCTATGGTGGATTTTCTGAAACGGGAGTAGGCGAACAGTAGGCGTCAGAATCATCGTCGTTAGAATTGTCGGCATCATCATCCACTATTGGCTCATCCTCTTAGGTGAACAGATCTGGCCATGGCTACACCAGAGAAGATTTGAGGGGCGGGTTTTTGTTTGTCTCCATTTTTTTTTGTTTTAATACAATGTGTACAGTATTTTGCTTGGCCGGAAAACGCCATCTCCGGAGAATTTTCTTCTTTTCTTTGCTATTTTAGTCACATACAAAGATACAAATACATTGTATTCTATACAAATACACTCAAATATATTATTTTTTGTATAAATACGTTATTTTTTCCGCTTGTATTTATGTATTCCGAAGGACTATATTTTTTTTTATACAGCCGAATATCACTGTGTTTTGTGACTTTTTGTTGTTTGAATATAGTCGAATTGAATACGGTGAAATGAATACAATGTATAATAGTGAATAATGAATATCTGTAAATTGAATACAATATATATAGTTGAATTGAATAGGACGGTATACACCCTTATTTCTTGATTACCTCACTGTATTTATAAATACTATCGCTCGAATACATGGAATACATCACAGTAGCAGCGAAATTTATGTAGAAATAATTTTGTTGAGTTAAATTAGGAGTGGTACGCGCTAATTGATCCTCTTTCCGTCACTAAACTGGACTCCCCTATTTTTCTAGACGAATTCAGTGCACGAACACAACGAACACAGTAGCATAGCTGGACTCCTATTTTTTAGGCGAATTTTGCTACTGTATTCATGAATACAGTAGCGCGGATACAGCAAATACAGTCGCATAGTAGCGAAATTTATGTAGATTTGATTTGTTGAGTTAAATTAGGAGTGATACACGCTAATTGATCCTCTTTTCGTTATTAAACAGTTGGACTCCCGTATTTTCTAGGTGAATTCCGCTACTGTATTCATGAATACAGTAGCACGAATACAGCGAATACAGTCGCACAGCTGGACTCCCCTATTTTTAGGCGAATTTTGCTAATGTATTTATGAATACAGTAGCGTGAATACAGCGGATATAGTCGCGTAGCAGCGAGATTTATATAGAATTGATTTTGTTGAGTTAAATTAGGAGTAATACACGCTAATTGATCCCCTTTCCGTTATTATACAGTTGGACTCCCCTATTGTTTTAGGTGAATTCCGCTACTGTATTCATGAATACAGCGAATACAGTCGCACAACTGGACTTCCCTATTTTTAGGCGAATTTCACTATTGTATTCATGATACAGTAGCGCGAATACAGCGAATGCAGTCGCATAATAACTAAATAGTAGCTATATGAAGTAATTATATATATGGTAGCTATAGAAAATTAATAGCTACTAAACAATACTGATTTTTGAAAATTCCTCAATTTATATCGGGTAAACCCCACTAGCATATAAAGCATTTCTTACCAAGAAGTGCTCCATCGAGGGCTCGAACGGAGAACTACTAATTAAAAGTATAGGAATTCCATCCATTCCGCCGCACTTGTTGGTGGTTTTAAAATCACTTTTGGCGCTATGCATGGGTACTTGAACGATGAATACCATTCTAGCTAATAAAGAAGAGATTAAGTCTAAAACAACAATAGTTCAATTAAATTTGTTGGAATATAGAATTGCTCATTCTCTTAGTTCTTGGCGTGAGGCACCAAGCTTTAAGCTATGGCAAGTATTCTATCGTATTCAATATTGATCTCCAAAATGAATAAATTAATTAAGCCTAAGATTCATCTTCATTCTTCATTTGGCCAACCATCACATTTTTGCTTCTTTTCCTTATTGAACTTTAAGGAGCATCTTGGTAAAGTTGGAAACTGAAAAATCATGACCATATTGCTCTTAAAAGAGTGGAACAGGTAAATTTCCATAATATATTATAACACTACGTTTGGATCATTGTTACCTATCGTTTTATAATGTACTGTACTGTATTATATTGTATTGTATCATTTTATGGATAACGTTTGGATAGATTGTATCGTTTGCTGTTGTTAAATAACATATTTGTTATTTGGTTTGACTGTATCGTATTGTACTGTAACTAAAATACCCTCAATTGTTTTAAATAAAAAATTTCAAGAATCACGTATAAGAATAATTTAAGAAAACTTGTTTCTACTAATTTATCACTAATTTATGTAGCTTGGAAACAAAAGCAAAAACTTGAAGAAAAAAGTTAACTATCATTAGCAGAAAATAAAAATTCTAAAATGATGGAAAGAGATAAAGAAACAAACAGAGATTTGGATGAAAAGAACGACATGAATCAACTCTGGAAAAGAAGGACGCAGATAAAGTAGGTCAATAAGTTGAAGATTTGAAGTTAAAATAAAATAAAAAAAATAAAAGATAAAATAGAATTATTGAGTAATAAGTAAGGGCATAATTGGAAAAGATAATAGGAAAAAATCCCACCACACCAAATCGGTTATTTCAGAAAATGGAGTTTTTGGTTGTTCCGTAACAATGAATTTAACAATATGATACAATTAGTTTTAAATAAACAATCAAAACAAATATTGTTTGAGAATAATAATACAATACGATACAATAGGTAACAATCATCTAAACAAGCTGTAAGCTAAATAAACCTCTTCCAATCTCGAAATAAGAGTACGAAAAAAATTTATACACACGCGATGTTTGTACCATATTAATGAATACATAATATGTGTCCTTTTACACTCTTCTCTCACTTAATCATGATTAAATAATGCATATAATTTTTACCTTAATATATCTCGTAACCATGATTAAATAATATAGTTCATTGTATACAGAATTGTTCTCGAATATAGGACCATTTAAGTATGTAAATATCAAATTATGATAAAAGAATCAATTAAAGAAGATCCCCTATTTCTAATTAGGAATTCATTGGATAAGTTTATGTTGGATAAATGAACCCTACTCACACTAATATTTTATCTATTGAGTTGTTTCACATCGGTGGAATTTATGATCTTTAGTCTTCTTATATGGTCTTAAACAATTATCATCTCATAAGCTAGTTTTTGGGGTTGAATTAGACCCAAGGTCCATTTATCATTATCTAAGTTTGTATTATTCGCAGAAGAAGAAAGGACATGTATTGGGACACTTGAAGTTAATCTGGAAAAAGATAAACTTATATCAAGAAAATATTCTGACAATTTTTTTGTCACTTAGCAGAATAAAATCATTGACAAAATCTTTTCTTTTTCATCTCTTATTTACACTAAAGATTGTCTTGCTTTATGGACTACAAAAGAATCCCTTTACCAATGCCAAAAGAGGATTAAAAGGGACATGAAGAATAAAGATTTAAGTACGATATAATATAAAGTCCAGATTCATTAAAAATAGGAAATGGTTCTGGTTCTTAGTCCACTAAAATTTCATGATTGCAAAGTAGAAAATAACATTAGAAACATGCGTGTAACTTTGTAGTGCAAACTCCATGAAAAGAAAGGGCACTAATGATAACTAAGTTTTACTATGATATTTAAGCTTGGCTAATACCAGCCTCTAACTCTACAGAAGGGACATTATCAATAATATTTTCAAAATATTATTTATTGGTTTATTGGTTTTTTTTTTTTTTATAACATTAATGGTGTTCGGGTCATTTTGTATGTAATTATTTTACTTGGTACTTGTTATTTCTCACAAGTATATATAATGGCAGAGCCAGAACTTTTACTAAGGGGATTCGAAATATTAAAAAATAAACACATGAATAAGCCAAGAGGATTCAACATCTACTATTTATACATAAAAAAAATAAGTTGGTATAATATATACAGTGTAATTTTGGACAAAGGAGGTTCGACTGAACCCTCTTTTACCACCCTAGCTCTACCTCGTGAGTACATGTATCAAATATCTCTATCTTAATCATTAAGCAGATGAAAAAAATCATGTACGTTTATTTTTATTGGAATTTAAATGATGATTTTTTATGATTTTCATTCGGTTCATTAATCATTAAGCGATACCACCCGCAGAGGTGGATCCAGTATTTAAATCATATGAGTTCAAGTTTTAAGGTTTTTAGCAATTGAACCTATTATATTTTTAAAGTTCTAGATTCATATATACTATTTATGTAATTTTAGTGAAATTTTTATATATAAAATTTTATTGTTTGTCAAAAGTTATGAATTCAATTGAACCGTTGGTTCAACGCTACATTCGCCCCCGGCGACACGTTGGAGGTGAATCTTTCTAGTTACTACTTACCACCTTTCTTTCTCCTTTCTCTTACCCAAGATAAAAGCTTTACGTGGTCCATTAATAAAATAAAGTGGAACCAAATTTTCCAAATAAGTACTTTTTAGTTGTTTTCACCTTTATACTAAAGTAAAGATGTTTGTTTAAAAGGAAAAGAAACCTAAAGGAGAGAAGGTAAAAATACCTAGCTAGTAAAATCACCATCTGTGCCAGAAAAAGGGCCTATCGTGTAACTTTTTGCAAAAAGCACTAAAAGAATTGTGTTTAATTGATGTGACATAATCTAAAATTGCTTTATTCGGCTGCAAAACAACATAGGGAACAGAAAATTAAAGCTTTAAGACGATTAGACAATTGAAAAGTGACTAGATAAATGATATTATTATATGAACCTAAAGGATAGTGAGTTTACCCTAATTGCCAATTGACTAAAGATGGATAAACAATATTTACTACTTAGAACTTACCCAAATTTAATCAGTAAATGGAAGTCTATCCGTGACCTATTGCTTAAGTCATTACTGAACTCAATTTATTCTACGCACGACTTTAAAACGTGTCAATAAAATTTAAAATTTATTTTCTTATACATGCAACATTGATCTCATTGGTGTTTTGTTGGATACGAAATTTGATTGGGGTGTTACACACACCCCTTAAAAAGACACTATCTATACTCTGTTAGAAATTATAGTTTGTTTCACAATTGTTCAAGGTTGCATGTGGAGCGATTTTAATATAATATTCTCTCTGGTCTACTTTAATTGATTTTTGATATTTTTTTGTGGTCTATAATATTTAGTTTTTTCATATATCAAGAAGGAGTTAACTTCTTTTTTTTCAAAATTGCCCTTATAAAGAAGCTAGGAGTATTGTTATATTTTCAATGAACAAATTAAGGTTAATATAGTCAATTTCATTGTTAATTGATGATAAAAGCTGGATTCTTTAATATGTGTGAAAATGTTAAAAAGTCAATTAAAGTGAACTGAATAGAATATATAATAACACAATCCACTAATAATATTGTTCGTCTTGAATCTAAGCGTAAACAATTTTAAAATCACGTCACTAGAATTCAAGGATTTAAATTCATCATATTCCTAAGTCCTAACATCTCTCGTGTTTTATCGATATTAGATTTGTTGATGACCTGTTTGCAAATTCAAGCTCCTTTTCTAATTGAGTTAACCCATAAGTACAAGATTGTAAATCTTGAAATAAGAGGTGTTTCTTTTTGGTTTTTCAAACATGTTATCTTCATACAGAAAGATTTGCTGTATTCAAAGATTCAACTCGATGAATGATTACTAGGACCAATGAGTAGGTTATCGTGTCTCTACGTATTTCACTGGAAGACCACTATATCTCAAGATTGTCATCAGTTCTCAGTGTTGGGGATCGACATAGAGTTGTACTTGTTTGGAAGACTTAATCTCCGTTTTAATTTGTTCGGAACAGTTTTGACTTGACACAAAATTTAAGAAAGAAATAAAGATTCTTAGATTTATGAGCTTAAAGACAACATAACATTGGTATGATAATCAGACTTTTAAAACTTGTGATCTTAAACATGTCATAACATTGTAATCTGTATGGTTATAAGAGTTTCTCACTAAAAATAAAATTGGAAGTTAAAAGTTGCTTGTTTCAAAATTTAGAAGTCTTTGTTTTTCTGGAAGCAGACTAATAAAGATTTTGTATGGATAGAGTAGTGAACAATGTCGCAAGTTTTTTGGTGCCATATATTTTTTTCCTTTGCTTCTATTTTCTGTTTTTTGGTTTTACTTAATAATTTCCAAAGTAGAGACTGAAACAACGTTCACACACAAACTTTTCCGAAGTAATACATCTTCAGTTCCGAATCCAAAACTAATACGGACAGAAGTTGTCACGTTTCACCACCATCTAGTACACGGACAATGAAATTCAAAACATAATTAGTTGTGTTTACAAGAATCTTGTTAAACTATATAACATGATGGATAATGAATTCTCATTTCTTTTCTTTATGAGTTGAGCTAAAAGCGATAATTCAGTATTCTACTTTTTCGTTCTGTGTCATTGTTACTTCAAATTATGTGAAACTCAAGTTTTAACCCATCAACAGGCATACCTTTAAGTCGAAAATTACTTGATTCTTGGCGATCCGTTGAAGAAGAGACATTGTAAGAAACTACTGCTAGTTAGGTTTTCTGTTTTCCTTTCTTTATTTTTCAGTTTTTAATGATAAAACGCCAGCCTTAGAAATATTGAAATTCACTAAAATCAACCTCATATTTCTCTTAAACTTTGTGGTCCTTCTGCTTGGCCAAAAACAATCGCTTTAACTAGACTAAGAGGACAAAAACAAAGAATAGGCTTAATATATGATCCACATCACATAGATAATTTGGTTAAACTGCAGAGAAAAAGGACCAGAGAATCCCTTTCTCTTTCATTCATTACCTAATCTTGCCAATTTATAAGGTCCGAGATTTGAAATATCCCTTCCTAAATGAGGGTATACTGATACCCAAGTAGAACCCAAAAATGAAAACAAAAAATATGCACAGAAATTGAAGAACAAAAGCCATAAAAGGTGGTGCAATACTGTCCATTGTCCATCCAAAGAGCAAAAGTCACTTACTATATAAGCAAGTGCCTGAAGATTTCGTTATAAATTGCACGTTGTCTGCATATTGGGTTTCAGTTGAGAGGGGGGTTAAAAATAGTGGTTGGCCTGCATTGCATTGGCGCCAGATCCGAAGCTTTAATCTAAATTAATGAAACTAATATCTAACAGCATTAGCATTCCCCAACATGTTTGGTTTTACATAATTGTTGTACCTTCATATTGAGGACTTCGCCAAACACAAAATATGCAGCTAGATAATCCTTCATTTCCTGCATGAAAACACCGTTCCAGTGTCAAACTCGTCATCATCAAACACAGGCAAATTTCTCCAAACCGAGTCAGCTGCTTATTGTTCTACGTGAGCATGCAGTACTTTTTCTCCGGTCTTTCTATTAATGACGGCAGAAATCAGTCTTGTATCTTATCCAGTAAATGTGCAATATACCATTTACTTGGGTATTGTGTTAATATCAACGTGTCTCATGCATAGCATAAAGGAACTAGAAAAGACTAACCAGAGAACAGGGTAACTATCCATAAGGTAAACGCCATGGTTACTCGACTGTTGAAAGGAAGGACTGAATTCCGAAAACAATGAAAAGAGATCCACCGGCAAGTGCCACCTACATCATGCAACAACTCTCTTCTCATGAAAATGGACAAATGGAACATAGGTAAATCGATCAGGAGTATATTAAATCACTTACTATTCTTTCAGATATTGAACTTGCGAGGCTTTTCCCTCCGAGGACAGCAGCTGTTGTACATAAAGCTTGTCCCCTGAGAAAGGCCAACTACGTCATAAAACTGTGCTTTTGCCTGATTTTCTACCTCAATTATGTCATTAAGGAATTCTTTTTTCTTTTCGCCTGTCCTTAAGGTATTGAAAGAGCTATTAATGATGTCTTTGACTCTTTTCCCCCTTTTTTTTTTTGGTCAACTATAAATCTTAATCAGCAGAATGATTACTTGACATCTTTTTCCGAATTTAGACGTGATACAGGAGCCACAAGCAACACTAGAATGACATTCAAAAGCTGGGAACATAAGAAGTTGATAACAGAAGGCTTTAGTTTAAAGGAGTAACCTACAATATTCCGCCAAGAACAACTCCTAATGGATTCTCATCTGCAGCCAAACCAATGGTGGCAAGCTGAAAATAGTCAAAATTAGACACACTATCAGAAATTTATGCAGATTATGTGCTACATTATTTGCAGGGACGGATGCAGAGGGTTAGCAGCGGGTTCAATTGAACCTAGAATTTGACACGGAGTAAAACTTTATGTCTAAAAATTTCTTAAAATTGTAAAAATAATAAATATGAACCTATAACTTTAAAAATATAATCGGTTCAATGCTAAAAACTTTATAGTTGAATCCATAGAGTTTAAATCCTGGATCCGCCTCTGATTACTTGATGTGTAGTTGCATACCTGGCTCTTGTCACCCCATTCACCAAAGAAGGTAATTGAAAATGCCTGAAAAATTAAGCAATATATAAAATTATTTCTTAACTGTGACCTTCAAATTTCTGGCAGTTATTTAACAGAGATTAACCTTTAGAAAGATGGGTGAGAAGAATTGAGTGAGAAGAGGCCGCCTCTGCTTCTTTAAGTCGTCAGAATCCTAGAAAAGCACAACTTTGTTAAAGCTATTGACAAAGGTATGTCTCTTTTGAAAAAAAAAATTGAGAAAAAAATGTCTCTTTTAAAATCTGCAGAAAGCTTATTGGAAAGGAAATCTGATAGTAGATCACTGGGAGAGCGCAAATACGTCTTTGATAGAGCTGGGGTCTTCATTTTATGACATATTTAATGGTTTGACTCAGGAATAAGGGGCTTTCTTATGAGAATTCTCAGATATTAACAAAATTAGTAGATCAAAAGGAGTTCACTCAAAAAATAACAAGCGAATAAAGCTCTCCAGACACCAGCCTATACTTGCTTAAAGGTATGGTTTGTAAAATGTCAATAACAAAAAGAAAAAGATGGAACAGACTATGCGAGTGTCACATCACTGAGAATCCAAAATAGACAGTAAAGGGATGGCACTGTGGATTGAAATGTCAACCTTAATTCTCAGCACGTTTCTCGCATATAATATAATATGACTCAGGTGAGAAATGTAGAAGAATAAAATACCTGCACCAAAAGGCTCCAGTGGAAGAATATATTCTCAAAAATAAATACGTGGAAAAAGAAATAATCAAAACCAAATAGGCTGTGATACATAAACACGATCCTACACCCAAACTGAAATCCGTTCAATAATGACTAGACAGGGCAGACTATTAAGAGAGAGTAAGTAACCCAAATGTCTAGAATCGGTGTTCGGGATAGACGAATTAGAGCAAGTTAGAAAGAGAATTTAAGCTTGCTCTCTTTTAAGTTTAGTTAACATAAATGAACGGCAGAAAATGATGTTGGCGAATGGTGTTGACAATGTTGAGAGTCCTTGACAGAAAACTCAGATAGCAATGGTGTTTATGTACATTCATCATCGAAAGAAGGCTAACCTAGCATAGGTGTTTTTGCTTTCTATATTGCTTTTTTCATCTTTCTATTGGTCTACAAGGCATTTTGCCAATTTTTCTGGGAAACGCTAAGTCACCTACTTCTTATTGTCAGCACATAAGAGTTATTGCTATGCCTATTGAAGAGGAAAAAAGATAAAAGAACTGCCATCCCAGACAGAGAGGTGGTAAAGGAATAACATTCATAACTAAGAAATCTTAATCATTGTAACCACACTAGCATTTGCATCATGCAATAATTTGCTGCTATGGCGATTGGATAGAGAGGTTGGCACTTTCCTTCTTGTAAAATTTATTTATTTGCATTTATCTTCATTATGCCCCATGTCTGTGGGTGGCAGGATTTGGGTGGTTGAAGAAGAAGAAATGCAAATGTTTACTTAAAAAGGAAAGAGAAGAAATGCAAATGCATATTTATGAGCAGGAATGCTACCTTATTCTTCTCCTTGGTTGCTCCACCATTAGCTTTTAGATCAGCATCCTACTTGCACCACAAAAGGTAAAATAAGAAAAGCTAAAATTCATGTACAGCACGATTAATTGGAAAAACACAGACCAGTTCTGCTTCAACTTCAGCCAAGTCCTCAGCTTCCCTGTGGAGAAATTAGAATTAGATTAATGAAAAAGCAATTAAAGCATAGAAGGCATACAGAGATTAGAGATTAGCAGAAGAATTATAATCAGAAGCAAGCAGGAACCAAATGATTACCCATCATGGAATGCATCCCACAAAGACCATACTCCAAATCCCAAGAACAGCAGTGTCGTAATATGATGGGTCCATTTGCGGGGGACCTGTTGGGTGTATGTATAAAAACTTTAAGTTTCGTCCAAATGAAACAGATATAATTTAGAGCAGATTTCGTAGTGCTGTACAGACACCAAGATACGTGAAATTGAATGGAAATATAAATTATAGACTACTAGATCATAATGATAGTGAACGTGATAAACCAGAACACTTGTTCTTCGTCTAATTGACTCTAAATGCACGCCATACACATCTAATGCATGACAACAATCTCTATTTATTACGTGATAAACCAGAATACTTGTTCTTCGTCCTATTGACTCTAAATGCATGCCATACACATCTAATGCATGACAACAATCTCTATTTATTTGTATGAATTATGAGATACCAACATAAATATGATAAATACGTAGACAATGGATGCACAAGATGACTTGGGTATAGCTACAAGTTTTATAATGACCTACAGATGCATTTAATAATATACAGCACGTGCTATTCTTTTATAGGTGCATTCAGCCTGTCACAATAAGCACATATTTAGAGAGTGGAATTCTCTAGACAGTAAGAAAGCAAGATGACTGTTCATGTTGCCCACTATTAACCACTAGCTAAACTATGAGGCACAGACCTTGAGATTAAGCACAGCAACTGTCTTTGTTATCACTTATCAGACATAATGCCTCTGTTATCGAAATTACTAGGATGTACAAACTGTTTCATATAAGAACAGGAGAAATATATTTTTCAAGTTCTGATTATGACTTTGCATCAAATATGATAGACAGCTCAAGTAAATTACAAGATTTGCACCGATATACTCATATAGAATGCAACTTATGATACTCACCAAATTAGGAGCAGCCCAACCAACAACGGCAGACAGAATGGTCATTACCTAGACCCGCCAGCATTTAAAGGGAGATTGTTATGGCCGACAATATAAAGAAGGAATGTCAAAAAAATGGAGAAAATGGTGAAAGAAAGGTGTAAGAAGTCTTACAATTAAAGCCCCAAGGCACCCTGACAAGACGAGTCTCCTAGGATGACGCATCGCCAAGATCTTGAAAACAATGAAAATTTGTCAAACAATTAGTCAAGTTTTTGGAATATTCTGAATAACAGAAGCAACATAGGTGCTTAAGATGAGGACATCAGAATAAATGAGAACTCTAAAATATTACCAAAACTTTTAGTGAACAAAGCAGCAGCTAAAGGATTAGATGTCAAAAATAGGTCTGGCAAAGAGCTAATAATCGGAATGTTCATATGGAACTCAACCTATTGCAAGAAAAGTGACGAACCACAAGTTAAGCCTCACAACTAAGACCACTAAAGTGTTATATGATTCTATCTTTCTATTAAAAGATAAAGAAGCCATTGCAAGAGGGCCGCACATGCTGGAACTGCGATATTATGGGTTTCATCAGTACCGATAGAAGCTATAATTTCTAATTAATTTTCTTTTTGTTTTGTTTTTACACAGCTCGAGTAGGCCAATACTATGGTCTTAGATCTAAGCTAAATGCTGGTTTAGGCTAGAACCTACCCTAATTAATAAAGTCCAGCAGCAAGCTAAAGAATATGGCATTTTCATATACAAAAATGCATAGAAGTGGGTGAAGCGAAATCGTAATAGGTATGAAAGGTAGTTTTCGCTGACGTACAAAGGAAATGAATCAGGCAGACCTTTTGGGAGGGTATGATGGACAATGAGGAGGCAAATACAGAAGAATATCTTCTTCCTTTTTGCATTTGTTCTTCTGAAGTGGAATTACTTTGTTGCGATTAATTATTATTATTTACAAACTATAAAGAATGGGAGAAGAGTAACACAGAAGATTAGAATTTATCCTAATTCCACTGTACTGTTCAGGATTCTAGTGCCAGTCACTTTAAGAATCTAACATTCCCAACTACAAATACAAATAAGAACAGAACCCGGTACACCCACTTTAGATACTACTAATTTAGAAACAGTTTCAAAAGGAATGGACGAAACAGTTGCCAACTTAAAGATACAGAAATTAGTTGTACAGTTCCCAAATACCTTAACCCCTGCCCCCATCCACCACAAAAAAAAAAAAAGAACTAAAAGATTTAAACAATAATAGATTAAATAAGAAGAAAATAGGAAATGAAGAAATCACTAGGAGGTAGGAGCTACTCGTACAAAGAACCTAAAAAGTTTCTACCTTTACAAAGTGTTAAGGGAAACGCTTTACGATTCACTTGGATATTTGGTGAGTTGAACAAATAAATAATTAGTACTCCCTAAATCTGAGAATCCAAGCAGCAGCTCAATCAATCTTCTGAACTAGTTTGTGCTTAAATAGTATCCTGGACCCAAAAATTCCTTACTTTCTGGCAAGTTAGAACTCTGTGATTTACTTACAAATAAACAAAAGAACTCCATGATTCGTCTTGCATAGATCAAACCTCATACTATATTAACACACTAACTCAATTTAAGCTCACTCTTGAGCTCTCAACTTCCATCCACAATCAAACACATTTTCAAATACACATACCAATCACGCAATCAATCAACTGCGCCCCTCAATCTCAAACTTGTTGGAGTCAGCAATTACAAATCCTATATTATCAGTCGCGGATGTAGCTTAGTAGCTATCAGTATTTTCGACACGGAATGTGTGTGAAAAACTCTAAAACTTTAACAAATAGTATTATATATTTTGAACCCGTAATTTCTAAAATACAATAAGTTCAGTGCTAAAAAATCTAAAGGTTGAACCAAAAAGTTCAAATTCTGGATCCGCCTCTAATATATATCCACTCCATTCGACCATATTGAACCAATCAAGCTCGACTATTCCATTGGGTAAAGACTATTCCATACGGTTGACCAGTACAGGTACTGAGTAACTAAATTTAACTCACTCTTGAGCTCCCAGCTTCCATTCACAATCAAACACATTTTTTAAATATACATATTAGTAAGTCAATGTATCAACTTGCCTCAATCTCAAACTATTTGGGATCAGCAATATATCCACTCAATTCGACCATATTTTATTCCAAGTATTGATAATTAATCAGTTTTTTAAGACAAATTAGAATTCGCTAATGCAATTGCCGAATAAATTACAGCTAACAGTCAAAACTAAGCCGAATTTCTGTTTGTTCTTATTATAAATCTACAGAAGCTCACCGCAGCGGCGAAGAACGTCTTGTCTCCGATCTCAGACAACACCGTCATCGCCAACGACTTCGTAAAACCCTGGTCAATAGAAATAACAAAAAGCATAAAAAAACAAAATCAAATTGATTAATCAAAAGCTTATATCTGAATGCATATATAAAAAAGCGAAAGGAGAAGAACTAATTACCTGCGCCACTGAAAGACTCATCTTATCAATTGCTCCTCGAAGTAAAGCTTGAGAGAGCAATTTTTTTTTTTGTGTGTGTGTGTTGTGTTGTGTGAATTATATATTATAGTGGAGAGGGAGTGCAGGGGGATCGAGTTCGTTGAGTTCTGTGAGTTGAAAAATGCCGTGTACGACAGTGTACGTTTATGAGAAGGCGCGTGGTATTGGAGTTTTGAAGAAAGAGTATTAGGGGATGTGTGTGTGACACTGACTCGGGAGATGAATCCATTTGATTGGGTGAAGCTGATAATATGAAGTTTCCACGCGCGATTAAATCACGTGAAATTATTGAATACTTCTTTTATGTCCTATTTTATATGATATTGTTTGACTGAATATAACGTTTAAAAAAAATTAAAAAAAATTATAATTAAAAGTGAGTCATTGATATTAGTCTTCAAAGTATTTATTTTAGAGAGTTGAGATATGACTAAATTTTCTAGAAAAAAATATTAGTACTTTTGAGTAGTGAAAAAAATAAATTTTTTCTAAAAGCATCTTTAATAAACTTCGTCAAGCATAAATTATTACTTAAATATTAACAAAGTGCTTCAAATTAATAGTCAAACACCAACCGCTAATTTTTTTTTTACCAAGAACTTCTAATTCTAAAAATATTTTTTAAAATAAATAAATTTTAAAAATTTGATCAAACAGGTAATTAACTGAAAACTATGATATTGGTGTTTTAAGAAATGGTTTCCAAGGTATGTGTGTGAGTGACACGGGAGCTAAAGCGAATTGATTGGGTGAAGCTGAGAAGATGAATCTACCACGCGCGACTAAATCACGTGAAGTTGATGGAGTATATTTTGTGGGAGTTTAGGGAATTTTCGTTTTTTGTCCTGTCAAGTTCGGTGCAAATTTTGATACACAAATTTGGAAGAAAATGCCAAAATGGGAGAAATTTCGCTTGAATTGGATTTTGATTGCCGATTTGGCGTCTTTATATAAGTAAGAGTATAATTTTTTGACTTGGAATCTATCTTTATGCTAAATGGTAATTCTAGAAATTTCTTAGTCCTACGTTTTAACAACATTTAATTGAAGTTGAAAAAGAGATGAGAATTTATATTCTTGAAAAAAAAAACTTGATCTATATTTTTTTCTTCTACTTTTCCTTTATAAAGTATTAAGAAAATTAAAATGGTTACAAATATTGAAAGGAAATACCTAAACTAAAGTTAGCACAAGACTATTCATATCAATAATAATAAGTGCGTTAAACTTGATATTAAAAATCTCAACAGAGCAATATATATATATATTAGGTGATTTCTTACTATTTGCTTAAGTAATATATAATTTTTTAATACCTAATGAGAGATGATAAGTACTTAATAGAATAGTTGGGGCGCGTGCAGTTCGACTTCTGCATCACCGATATAGTAAGAAGAAAAAAGTTAGGAAAAAAAATCTTGATTTCTTTGTTAATAGTGTGAGCTACTTTGTATTGCCACTTTATATATTGCCACATACAAGGGCAAGTCAACCTGGTAAAGTAACAATTTGGCTCCTAATATTGGGAACTATCTGTTTAGAATACTTGATTAAGACCTCACAGTTATCTAAATTTCATGTTTAAATTTATAATCTAGCTGATTATGATTAGAGATGATGGGACAATTAAGGACTTGTATCGGAGTTACATGGACTTTTGCAAGGAATATTGTTATTGTTTTTTAAAATATATATTGGGAAATACATCATACTTAATAAATGGGTGGTCCAATAATTTCATTTTGACGTTCTTTCTGCTTCTTTTTTTTTAAATTTTTGGTATTGTTTATCTTTTCTGTAACATAGTCAAAGGATACAGTGCAAGCACTTTGTTGCATCATCTTTTAAAGACTACTACAAAATAACTATATTCGTATATATTACTAACTTGAATTAAGCTCCAAGACAAAATAAGAGAAAGAAAATAGACAAAGCTTTAGCCTCTTAAGCAAACTCTATTATGCCAAAAAGAAAATTTTGATTTAGGTTTTGCTATCATGTTAACATTGGACGTTCTTATATATTATTATGAATCGTCTGATTATCTGCTAGGTTGGTGTTTACTTGTAAAACGGTACAGTTGAATTTATACGCAGTTTATAGATAAGTGAATTAATTTGATCCTAAAATAATAAAAGAATTAGACAAAAATGTAATACTTAGCCTCAGTGGCGGAGCCAGAATTTTCATCAAGGGATGCCAAAATATAAAAAATTAGATACATCGAAAAGTCAAGGGGAGTCAACGTATAGTAAATATACATAAAATAAAAAAATTTATCTAGCAATATAGTGTAATTTTCCGGTGAAGGGGTGTCGCTTGACACCCCTTGGTTCAATGTGGCTCCGCCACTACTTAGCCTTGAGATGGAGATAAAATAGCAGAAGTTGTGATTCCGGGAGCAGGGCTTCCGAGTACGAGAATAACGATATCAGTAAACAAGAAGATAAGATTATATTGAGCTTTGAATAGAGTGTAACGTACGTTTGTCAGAAAAATTCATGTCCTTTACAATGATAATAGAGCTCACTATTTATAGGCACCTAGGGAACAAGGTCCTATGATCAAGCTCTTCTTTGATGACAATTATGAGGGTAGTTGAAGAAAGTTAAAATGGTAGGCAGTAAATGCCATACTCCTTGTAAGGGGCCGCGTACTGATAAGTAGGGATTTTGACTGCTTATTAACACCTTTTAGCTTTTGTTTTAGTCCGAAAATATTGAATTGTGTTCCCGAAACTAATGACATTGTGCAAATTGCAGGAATGCTGAAAGTTTGGTCTATCAAGATGAAATCCAACTCAAAAGGAGTGTTTCGAAGCACAAGGAAATAAAGGGCGCACCGCAGAATTCCATATGCGGCCGCAAATCAAGAAGCAAAATTCAATAGAACTTTTAGCAATGTGCGGACAGCACATGAATTGTAACCAGGCTTTTACTGACAAAGATGCAAAGATCAGAAAATATGCAAGAAGACCAAGTCCTGAAGCCTTCGTGAAGAGCGAACCGACTTAAGCTCTTATCAATTATTTTGGTTGATATACATTTGGACTCGAGAAAGCCTAATTAAAGGGTTCAAACATGAAATTGGGTTAATTGAGAGATTGATTAGCCTAATTAAAGGGTTCAAACTAGAGATAATAAGAACCCGACTTAAGCTCTTATCAATTATTTTGGTTGATACACATTTGGACTCGAGAAAGCCAAATTGGGCAAAATCACTCTCTAATCAAGAGGTATTGAGTGGGTAACATAGACTTGAGAGATATAATATACCCCAATAAACAAAACAAGCATTAACGTCTTTGTTCAGTTAGGCAAACACCTAGGGTATGGTCACAACCCTAGGCCTTTAACCCACTTGGAAAAACCTCAAAAACATTTATCTATAATATACTCTCTTTAGCTTGCATTCATTAGAGTAAAAGTATAAGTAGAAAACAAAACTTTGTTGAGGAAGTGATATCTTAGATATCCCATTTGGTTGCTTCAAATATATACTCCTAACGCCCCTAACTCTCTGTGGAAATCGACCCCAACTCTTGTTGGGTACTATTCTTCCAACTACCGTTTTCACTCACTATTGAGTGCGGATTGGACCTGGATCACATACTTAATGTTGTAGAATATTCCTCAATAAATGCTACCGGGTGGCAGAAATTTTATTCATCTTTATATATCATTCTCTCTGGTAACAGACGGGATTGTTGCCTCCGGATTCGACTACCTTCTGTCTTTGGCTCCACGTGTATACACATATTTTATCCTATACAGATAGTCCCCCTGCTTTCCGGTGGCTTAACTTTGTGTCAACAGGAAGTTGGTAGAAACACCTTTTTGGCGGAAAATTCATCGACCCTCTCTGAAAAGTTACTAACGGTTGATTAGACGTACGTCTCTCCATTTTTAATGCCCCGAAAATGTGTCATCCCACGATTTAGCATCATTTTTGCTGCTTATTGAGGTAATTATGGCCACAAGTTTAGCCGCCTATACCTTTACTTATGTGCATCAACCTCCTTCATTTATAATTCATATTACTCTAAATTTTCTCAAACTTTTTTTACTCAACTCATACTTTGTTTTTAACATTTCTTTAACTTTCTTCCTTGAGAGAAAAACCTTCCTTCTGATAAAAAACAGCCTCTTCTTCCAGAAACCCTAGTTTTTCAAAGAAAAAGGTAAAGCTAATGACGCTGTTTCTCCTATATGAGCACCATCATCCCAAAGAGTCTAGTCACTACCAAAGATTTTGAAGAGAAGTATCCTTCTGCTCACCCTCGTACGTGGGGTGTTAGCGTATACTCTTCTTCCATCCGTCCTTCCAGTATCCCTGCTGTGAGAAGACTACCACTGTCAAGATTTGGACATTATCGCTCCCGACCTGACGGGGCGATAACCTTACCTAAGAAGGTTTTTACGTATTTTTATACGTATCCCTTCACTTTGGGAGCATTCTCTTTTAGTGGAGAGCTTAATTCCGTAATTGTGGAGTTCTGCCTCCGCTACCAAGTGTGCTTGGCATAGGCAAGTCCTTTTGCATGGAGCGCTGGTGCCAGGAGATAGGAGAAGAGCTAACCCTAACTTGAGTGATGAACCTCAACTCCCCCAAGATCTTCCGCGGAGATATGATAAATTTCAACAAGCGTGGCCACCATGCTCTGCTATCCAGCATGAATGATGACAACGATCGTAGGTGGATGGAACAGTTCGCTTCAGTCGGCAATGACATCATCCCGGCCACGGCTCCAGCCTTTCCGGAATTATGGAACCGCACTCGTAAGTCTACCATTTGTTTTTTCTTCCGTTAAAGATTATTCCACATCATTGTTGACCCTTCTTCTTTTACTTATTTCAGCGACTCGGTGGATTCCACCTAGGGTTGAAGGCTTGGACCAAATAGGTCCAAAAGATTTTGGACGTTACTATGCCCGAAACCCATACTTGGAAAGAACTGTCCCTTAAATAGGGTGGAAGGCTAAAAATCATGGTAATTCGAACTCATCTCGTTTTTGCCTTTTCATATAAGGAAGTTGTTTGACCCTTCTCTTCTATTGAATTCAGGTCTACCCCAGCGCTCAGTTATCGTCCCCGAGGAGGACGTTTTGGCTAATCCTGCTGATGCAGCGAGGCTGCTGCAGGAGGCTTTTTACACAGACAGGTGTTTTCAGGCCTGCTTCTAGTGCGAGTGATTTTTCTCTGACTCCCCGGCCGAAGAACAAACAACCAAGGAGAAGATGTTCCTCCGAGACTGGGGAAAAAATAAGAAAGCAAAGAATGCTCCCGAGTCATCTCCGGAAGTTGTGGAAATGAGCCCCCTACTCGAGCTGGCCATAGACACTATGATGATTGACAATGATGGGGAAGCCAGCGAGGAGGGGGATTCTCTACATAGAAAACGACGACATTCCTCAACTCAACAGACTGCTCAATCTGTTGAGTTAGTTACACAAACCAAGGACGATGCCTCGGTGCTCTGCGCCGAAGTTTGAGATGGTGGAAAATGCCAACTCCCGCTTTCGGATCCCAGCCGATGTGCTCAGTACCGTGAGGCTGAGTACCGGGTCTCTACCGTCTTCGGTTGACGAGCAACCAACAACTAGTACTGCGCTTGCCGCAGTCACTTCTTATCATTCAACTCCATCAGCTTCATCTCCTCCCTGACCAACTCTTCCTTTACCAGCAACAACTGCTACATCATCTCCATTGGCTGCAACTATCCGAAAAGAGGATGTCCTTCTCCTCTAGTCCCCATTTCATGGGAGCTTGGAGCAAAATTATGCCGCCCCCTTAGAAGATCCGCAAAGGAGGAGGAGCGTTGCTCTCTCGGACTCTACCGGATGCAACCTGTTGTCTCGGTCGGTGGAACTTGCTAGCTATCTAAAGCCTTTGGCTTTAGAAAAAGATAGGAAAAAGATACAAGCTCTCTTAGGAGAGTGTTTGTTGAACAATGCTATGCACAACACTGCAGCGGTATATTCTTCGTTTCCTTCGTTATCTCTTCTATCTTTTACATAGTAGTGAGTTTGAACTTTTCGTTTCGCAAGTCAATTTTCTTGTTTCCGAGGGCCTCCAAAGGTTGATTCGAGATAAGGAGGAACCTACCTCCAAGTGGGATCAACTTTTGGCCGAGGGGGGCCAAACTACTGCTCACCAATCAGAACTGGAAGCTAAAGTTGCTAAGGCTGTAGTGCTGGAGGTAAGGCTGTTCAAAATCGAACCGTAACCGTTAATCGAACCGAACCGATGGCTTATTGGCTTATTCATTTAAGTGTTTGCGCAAGTTTTACTGTTTATGTATGATCATGCAAGTTTTTAGGTGTATTTTCCTTCAAAAGCGTTTGGATTTTGGGCACAGGTTCTTCCGAAATCAACCCTTTATCATGGGGGTTTTTATAAGAGAGGGCCCTCTTATGTTTGAGGTGCTCTTGAAGAGGACGTCTCCTGTTCATTACGGCACTAGCATTTGAAGTACTCGTTTAACTTTTAAATGAAAAAATCAATTCATCGTTCAAACAAGAAACAATATAAAAATAAACGGACTTTACTTTATTCCCTCCATTTTCAAAAGTACATAAGCATTCATTGTGCTAAAAAGAAATTGCCATTCCTTGTGACTAACTTGTACAACTTGTTTCTACGGGGTTGGCCGTGCAGTCCCCGGTCTTGATGATATAACTATGCTTTTAGGTTTCTTATTCCGGTCGAAGCGACAGTTGTTGTTGCTGTATCCTTATATCATTCTACCCTAGTGTTCGAATGCGAAGAATGCGTATTTGAACAATGTAAGTTTTACACCTTCGGGGATTCCACTAATGAATTGCTACATAATCTTCAGTTCGGTAACAAACTTCACTTCCCCTTAGGAATTTATGCTATCGAGCCAAAGATCATCTAACAATCCCCTAGTGGCTTGCACTTATGAACGGTCGGGTAATCTTTGTTCAATAAAAAACTTAACTTCTCGGTAGGAACTTTGCTATCGAGCAAAAGACTATCTAACCGCTACGGAGTGGTTCATCGCTTGGGTGCCTTGTCACTAAAAGCTCTTATTGCTACTATTGAAACTTCCTTCATAATATTCTTTCTGTTGCTGCCTTATTAAAAACCTTGCTAGAAAAACTCAATTGGGACAAAAACTGGACGAAGGGAAAAAGAGTACAGCACATACTTTCACTGCAGGTGATGTTCATCGGCAATAGTATCTCTTGAGGTGTGCCACGTTCCACTTGCTTGGCAATTTTTCTCTATCTTGATTCTCCAACTCATATGATCCTTTTCTGGTACAGTTGAAACTCGATAGGGGCCTTCCCATACTAGACCTAGCTTCCCTACATTGAATTCTCGGATGTTTTGAGTCACTTTCCTTAAAACCAAGTCTTCCACTTTGAAATAACGGAGGTTGGCCCTTCAATTGTAATATCTTTCGATTCTCTGTTTCTGAGCTACCATCTTTATATGCGCCAAGTCCCAGCGTTCATCAAGCAGCTCCAAATTGACCAATATGGCTTCATTGTTTGTTTCTTCATTTGCCCGGGAGTATCTCAGGGTAGGCTTCCTTACTTCCACCGGGATCAAGGCTTCTGCTCCGTACATAAGGGAGAAAGGAGTCTCTCCCATGCTTGATTTGGCCTTTGTTCGGTATGCCCATAATACACCTGGCAATTCCTCAGGCTATTTTCCTTTAGCTGCTTCCAATCTCTTTTCGAGATTTTGTATAATCACTTTGTTCATTGATTCCGCTTGAACATTTGCGCTCGGCTGATAGGGTGAAAATGTGATCCTTTTGATTTTCAAGTCTTCAAGGAATTTTGTGACCTTTGCACCTATAAATTGTGGCCCGTTGTCGCAGGCTATCTCTTTTGGTATCCAAAATCTGCAAATTATGTTCTCTCACAAGAAATCCGCCACTTCACGCTCACCGATCTTCTGATAAGGACCTGCTTCTACCTACTTAGAAAAATAGTCAATTAAATTCAAAAGAAACCTTATCTTACCAGGGGCCGGCGGTAGTAGTCCGACGATATCCATTCCCCACTTCATGATCAACCATAGAGACAACACTGAGTGCAAAGTTTCTGCCTGTTGATGTACCAACAATGCATAGCGTTGACACTTATCGCATTTTTGAACATAAGCTTTGGCGTCTTGTTCCATTCGGGGCCACTAGTATCCTGCCCTTACTAGTTTTAGTACTAAGGAATTTGCGTTTAAATGATTTTCACAAATCCCTTCGTGGACTTCTCGCATAACATAATTAGCTTCGGAGGCTCCCAAACATCGGGCCAGCGGGTCTTGGAAAGATTTCCTGTATAATTGACCTTCGTTGAAACTATACCGCACTGCTTTAGCGCGTAACACCCGGGATGCCTTGGGATCTTCAGGAAACTTTCCGTGCATGGGGTAATCAATGATCTCATTCCTCCAGTCCCAGACCAAATAAGTCGCGTTTACCTCATAGTAGTAATCTGCGTCCAGAACCGAGTGCATAAGTTGTACGACCGTACCGGAGTCCGATCCCTTCATTCCTGTAGACGAGCCAAAGTTAGCCAATGCGTCCGCTTATGCATTTTCTTCCCTCGGGATATGCGTAATCGGCCACTCTCGGAACCGAGCACGCAGAGCTTAAACCTTCACTACGTATTGCTGCATGCGTTCTTCTTTAGCCTCGAAGATCTCGTAGACCTGATTTACCACCAGCTGCGAGTTGCATTTGATTTCTATGACCTTGGAATCTAGTTCGCGGGCCAATTCGAGCCCTGCAATCAAATCTTCATACTCCACTTTATTGTTAGTCAAAGGAATCACCCTTATGGCGTGCCTTAGGGTTTCTCCCAAAGGCTTGGTTAATATTATGCTGAGCCAGGACCCTTTTACATTGGAAGCTCCACTCATAAATAGGGTCCAAACTCTTGATGTCAATTCTAACACCATCACTACTTCTTTGGTTGCCAAAGGTAACAATCCCTGACTGAAATCGGCCACAAAGTCGGCCAAAATTTGTGACTTAATTGCAGTCCTAGGTTTATATTCTATGTTAAATTCACTTATTTTGACGGCCCACTTGGCCAGCCTACCCGAAAGTTCGAGTTTATGAAGGATATTCTGCAGAGGAAAAGTGGTCACCACAGCTATCGGGTGACATTGGAAATAAGGCCCTAACTTCCGAGTGGCGACTACGAGGGCTAAGGCCGACTTCTCCAAATGTGGGTAGCGAGTTTCTGCTCCCGTTAAAATTCTACTAACATAATAAATGGGAGGTTGCGTACCTTCATCCTCATGGACCAAAACGGCGCTTACCGCTACCTCTGAGACTGCTAGGTAGATTAACAGTTTTTCGCCTTCCTCCGGCTTCGATAGTAATGGAGGACTTGACAAATACCTTTTTAAATCCCTCAAAGCCTGCTGACATTCTGGGGTCCATTTGAAATTGTTCTTCTTTTTGAGTAATGAGAAGAAATGATGGCATTTCTTTGAAGACCGGAAAATGAACCTGCTCAAAGCGATCAATCGCCCCGTGAGCCTTTGCACCTCTTTTACACTTGATAGTTGGTTCGGGATATCTTCGGTGGCTTTGATTTTATCGGGGTTAATGAATCCCCCTTTGTGACACCAGGAATCCCCGGAACTTGCCGGAGCTGACCCTGAACGAACACTTCTGTAGGTTAAGTTTCATGCTATGCTTCCTTAAGATGTTAAAAGTTTCTTGCAAGTGCTTAAGATGATTACCTGCGTCCAAAGACTTAACAAGCATACGTCTATGAAAACTTCCATGGTTTTCCCTATTTTTCTTTCAAACATTTTGTTCACAAGTCGTTGATAAGTGACTCCGGCGTTATTTAGCCCCAAGGGCATCACATTATAGCAATATATGCCAAAATTTATTATGAACAAAGTTTTTTCCTGATCCTCCGGGTTCATCTTAATTTGGTTATACCCTGAATAAGCATCGAGGAAACTCATTAACTCATACCCGGTTGTTGCATCAATCATTTGATCAATGTTCGACAATGGGAACGAGTCTTTTGAGCACGCCTTATTTAAGTCCTTATAGTCTACGCACATACGAAATTTATTATTCTTCTTTGGAACCACTACTACGTTAGTTAGCCGGTCTGAATACTTTACCTCTCGGATTGAACAGATATCAAGTAGGCGATTTACCTCTTCTTTGACAAATTTGTTTTTGGCCTCGGTAATAGGACATTTTTTCTGTTTTACCGGAGAATGCTGGGATCCAAGCTTAGCTTGTGTACGTCCACTTCCGGCGGGATACCTGTCATATCCGCATGTGACCACGCAAAACAATCAACATTAAATTTAAGAAATTCAATAAATCCAGACCTTAGTTCGGGGTGAAGTCCTGTCCCAAGTGAAATTTTCTCTCCAAGAAGTTTTCGAATAATGCGACTTTCTCAATCTCTTCCGCTGTGGATTTTGTTGCGTCCGTCTCTTCTAGTACCAGGAAATACCTTGCCACCTGATAAGATTCCGACGCCGCTTCCCTCTGGTTGACTTTGCTTGACTCGGGAGCAGGCGCCGGTCCTGTAATTGTTATGCCGCATGATCCTTCCCAATGCTACTGGAGACCGAAATTGCATTCATCTCCCTTGCCGCCGGTTGGTCACCTCTTATTTGTTTAATTCCCTAGGGAGTTGGGAATTTCAACAACTGGTGATATGTCGATCGCACAGCCTTCATCTCGTACAACCATGATCTTCCTATGATAATATAGTAGCCCATGTCACCATCCACCACCTCGAAAAGGATCGTCTTCGTCACACCTTCGGCATTCATGGGCAATAGGATCTCTTCTCGGGTTGTCACGCTGGCTAGGTTAAACCCGATGAGGAGTTTTGTGGCCGGAATGATGCGTCTGGTGAGTTTGCTAGCTCCAATACCCTCCATTGTATAATATTGGCCGATCCCTGGATCCACCAAAACACATTTGATTTTAAAATCTAATACATTTAAAAAGATTACCAATGTGTTGTTGTGTGGTAGCAACAATCCATTCGTGTCCTCCTCTGTGAAAGTGATGTTGTTTTTAGCGACTTTCAGGAGCCTCTTGTTGTGGGTTACTGACACCTTCATCTTTTTTTTCGTCGAGAATGTAACCCCGCTAATCTCTTTTCCCCCCAAAATCATGTTGATCAGCATGCTAGAGGTATCTTCTTCGGCTTTTGAGGGCTCCTGTTATCACAATTGCGAACGTAATTGTTTTTAGCTCGGTCACTTAAAAATTTCCTGAGATGGCCATTTTTCAGTAGTGTCACCACCTCTTCACCCAGGTGCCAGTAGTCCTTGTCCGGTGACCATTAGTCCCGTGGTATTCGCACCACAAATTAGGATCCCTCTGGCTGGGATCGGATCTCATTGGCTTTGGGAACCGTACTTTTTTAATGTTCTTATAGACAATACCAACTCTACTACACTGACATTGATGTTATATTCTGAAAGTCTGGGGTAGGAAGAATCTCGAGAACGTGACGTTTTCTTGTCCTGTAACGACCTGTTGTTCCGGCCTCGATCAGTTCTTCTATCGAACCTATCCGCCGAACGAAAATCTCTGCCACGTCCTTCGGCCCGTTCATAGGGCAAAAACCATCTCCTCGAAAACCGTAGATCTGTGTCGAAATCGTCTTTTGATTTCTCCTTATTCTTCTCCCGGTCCCGACCCTTGACCGACCCCCGAAAACCGAGATGATCATACTCAATCCTTATCTTTGACTCGTACCCATTGTGAACATTCGCCTAAGTTGTCGCTTAAAACTCGAACAAGCTTTCTTTCAACTTCGAGGAAGCGTCAGAACTTCTCGGATTCAAACCTTTGGTGAATGCTTCAGCCGTCCATTCATCTGGAACGACCGCTAGCAACATTCTTTCCTTCTGGAACCTTGTTACAAACTCTCCCAGCAACTCAGACAATCTGAATATATCGGCATTCCGGTCATGTACCTTTCTGGCCCCGGAATGGGCCTTGATGAAAGAATCTGCGAGCATCTCATAGGAGTCTATGGAATGCTCAGAAAAAAGCGAATACCACGTCAGGCTCCCTTGATGAGAGTCTCTCCGAATTTCTTCAGTAAAACTGACTCGATCTCGTGGGGAGCTAAATTGTTCCTTTTCACCGCCCTTGTATCGTGGTGATATGCTCCTGAGGATCTGAAGTCCCATTATATTTCGGCACGTCTGGAATTTTAGACCGCTTTGAGATCAATTCTGGTGCCGTGCTTGGTGTGTACGGCAATTGAGTGTACTTCTTTGAGTTTGGCCCTTTAAGCACTGGTGGACTGGAATTTGGTCCATGCGAGCGTTACTTCTCTCATAAACCGTATGAGTTCACTTTTGAAGGGATCGCTCTCATTGTTGTGACTGGATCCGCTCCCCTCAGCCCCATCGATGCCGACTTCGCTCCTCGGGGTGTTGTTGTCGACCCTCTGTGTTTGATTTGGGGGAGCACCGGGGGGAGCTGGACCTCGTCCATTCGCGTTATTGGAAGCACCCGGCAACGCATGCTTCATATGTCATAACCTTATCATGCCGTGTGAGATGGTCTAAAATGGCCTCTTATTGCTCCTGCAATATCCTTACCGATTCGACAACGTGCTCTTCCTCAGCATCATCAGGAGTCGCCTCTCAAACATGTCGCGAGTATCGCCTTCCGTGGATCGGTGTGGCCTCGTTTCCCTCACTGCTGGTAACACTGATTGAATCCTCATGCTGAGGCTGATTTCCTTGGGCTTCAAGGTTGTGTGTCTTGTTAACACTTTTATATGCCATTTTCTATGATTTTTTGCTAAGAACAAATAATCAAACGCATTAATGAAAGAGGCAAGGACCAACTTAATTATACAACTGTCTAAGTCCCACGGTGGGTGCCAAACTATTTACATGTAAAACGGTACAGTTGAATTTATACACGATTTATAGACAAGTGAATTAATTTGATTCTAAAATAATAGATGAATTAGACAAAAATGTAATACTTAGCCTTGAGGTGGAGATAAAATAGCAAAAATTGTGATTCCAGGAGCAGAGCTTCCGGGGACGATAGCAATGATATCAGTAAACAAGAGATAAAATTATATTGAGCTTTGAATAGAGTGTAGCGTATGTTTGTCAGAAATGTCATGTCCTTTACAATGATAATAGAGCTCACTATTTATAGCTGCACTTAGGAAACAAGGTCCTAGGATCAAGCTCCTCTTTGATGACAATTATGAGGGTTTGAAAAATGTGTAACGGCACGCAGTAGATGCCATATTCCTTATAACGGGCCATGTAGTTAATGTTGTAGAATATTCCTTACTGCTACCGGGTGGCAGGAATTTTATTCATCTTTATGAATATCATTCTCTCTGGTAGCAGACGGGATCGTTGCCTCCGAATTTGACTACCTTCTGTTTTCGTCTCCACGTGTCACTTTCTCATGCGATCATTTAATATAAACATATTTTTACCCTGTATAGTTGGTTCAACTCGATATTTTAAATTTTAATTATCGTCTATTTGATGTACAAATTCTACAACGACATAATAGTGTTTTGTTTCTTTTTCTTGTCAAATTCTTTTTGAGACTTCGTTGACCATCGTCATTGTATATATTCCTCCTCATAGACTATGACATCGTCGAAAGGAAAGAGAAATGGAAAAAAAAAAAAAAAGGTTAATACTAAGGCCCCGTTTGTCCATATTTTCAAAAGTGTGTTTGTCCATAAAATTTTACAAGTATTTTAAAATTTTTTGAAAATGAGTTTTTCAAAACTTTTAGAAATTTTTTCTTTACCCACTCACAAAACTGCAATATTTTTCAAGTGAAATGCTTATCCAAACATATTTCAAATTTCAAATATCATTTTTCAACGTAACTCCAAATGTTATTGTTATTGTTTTTCATCTATTTTCTGGTCCTTATGTTGATGTTATTATTTCTTGATTTTTGTCGATGGTACTGATTTATTTTCTTTATTCGTCTTCTTGAGTCGAGGGTCTTTCGAAAATAACCCCTCTACTCCTCGGGGTAGGGGTAAGGTCTGCGTACTCACTATCCTCCTCATACCTCACTTATAAAATTACACTGGGTTGTTGTTATTGTTGTGTAACTCCAAATACTACTTTTTTCAAAAATTACAAATTTTATGTCCAAACGCCTACTAAAGCTCTATCAAGAGTCATGCCTAAGACTTCTATTTATTTTATATGCATAATTCCGCAAAACACTAACAACTTGATTTATAGTACTAATAATTAATCCCTAATACGATTTATATAGCAGCGAAGCAAGCGTTACGTAACAGTCCATGACATATGGCTTTTATGTAACATAATTGTCACCAACCATAAACGTACAATTAACATATGGCTTAAGGGAATTGTTAATTAGCAATATTAATTATATGGTGTTTACTTGTTCTTATTTCTAAGCGCAATTTAATTGTTGTTGTTCCATACTACTGAAAATCAACTTTACAAAATCGCTTTATTAACATCAATTATACTGCTCTTGACGAATTCCAATCGATGTGCATTTATGTTTATGTGGATGAACCGTCTCAATTCTGTAGCTAAACTACTTTTTTAATAAAAATATGTCGAGCAAGTTATCAAGTTTTATTTGTTTAACCTAAAAATAGCTTCAGAATAAAATAATAAAATGTATATTTAGTGAGGTCACTAACAATTAATTCAAATCAGAGCGTAATTGAATGAATCACATGATTAGACTGAACAATTAATAAATGACGATAATAAGGCGATTAAAATAGATAAAAAGAAAGAAAGAATAATCTATTGAGATTTATTATGAGCCACAATGCTGCAAAGTGAAGATCGATAGCTCGGCTCAGCAAGAGCGAAATACAATAGCTTATAGTAATGAGTCAATTGAGTAGAATCTAAATGAATTACAAGTGAGGGAGGTGGAGGTATTTATAGTATAAGCCTAACGTTCATATGCCTAGTCCCATTTTCACATGTCGCTCTTGATGGTTACCAACCGTCGAGATCCTCATTGGTTGTGGCATAAGTGTTAGGCATAGTGGATATGAATAGATTCCGAATATTTCAAAGACGGTTGAAGACCAAGTAAGACTTTGAATTACAGTTTCATTAATGGATTCCTGGGCTCGTCTCATAATGTCTCATCGGGCGCTACTTTCATTTTCCCGAAAAAGAATTACCGGGGCGAAAATATTTTTCGTAAGAATTTATTTATTCATCCTCGAAAATAACACTTATTTCAAACAATATTGTATCGTCACGTAAATTATCACGTGCCAAAACTAAATCTTACGAATACATTATTAAAATATAAAGATAAAGAATCATAATGTGCGAGTCCGAAAGTGACTCGATTAGTACATAGCAGTGACCAAAATTATGCATATACTAAGGTTTTCATTAACTTGTGGTTCTTAAATTCCAAATATTCTACGTGGCATTCGACAAATAGTCATAGATTGCATTTACATGGAGTTGCTACATGTGAGTGACTATTGGGCTGGACAATCTGTGCCCTTAAAACCAAAACACCAAATCATCAAGGGAGAATTAACTTGAATAGTCGCTTATTCAATCGCTTAAATTAAAAATAGCATGCGATTGTAAAATATATATATATATATATATATATATATATATATATATATATATATATATATAGTATAATTTATGTATATCGATTAGAAAAAATAAGCAGTAAAAATTTACCCGTCTATTTATATAAAGATTCCACCACCGAGAGTGTCTATCCTTTATGGGATATTGTTTCTAATGTTTAATCGATTTGGCCAAATATTAGATTTTATAGGTCAGCCTAAAGTGTGATATCTGATGATCGCAAATCCATTTGGTCCTTGATTTAATTAAAGAACACTAAATAAACCTCGAGGTTGGGCTACAAAAGCTCTCATAAATCAACAGCACAGATATATTAACTTTAGCGTGTAAAGGAGGCCATTTTGGTAACAAGACCGAAGTGAGGATGAGATCTATGGCTATATCTTCAATTATGGAGGAGCATCACAAGTTATCTCTCTGTAAGCCATCATCACAAGCTGGGGCGCAGCCAGCATTGCGGTTGCGAGTTCGGCCGAATTTATTAATTTAAAACCTAGAAACTTATACTGATTGGAAAATTAAATTTATAAATTTCAAATTCTGACTCCGATTCTAATCACAAGTTATCTCTCTATTAGTCATTCTTATTTTTGTTTTCCGTAATTATTTCTTACTCGTTTAATTGCTTTAACTATTTTTAATGACCGCAAACTTGAGTGTTAGAATATGTGTTTGAACACGAAGAACTTTGGCAGGATGGTAAAAGTTCTTTCACCTTTGGTTAAAAATCTCGAATTCGAATCTCACGGCACAAATGCAAATTAATTGAACAAGAAAAGATGAGCATGTTCAATTTGTAAGGAACATAATTTAGGACTTAATATCTTGAAACCTAAACCCTAAATTAAACCCAGTTGGCATACTACAAAATACAAATGGTAGTAACGGGGCTAAAATAATAATGCCACCATCCAAATTGTTAATTCGTTCTAAGAATTCAAGAACCAGTTTGTCTATAGAATAATAATAGGCAAATAATTTATCATTTAAAAAATGATACTTAGAGATTTTTTTGGTAATTAATGATACTTAGAGATTGATAAATTGCATGTGACAAAAAAAAAAAACAAAAAAAAAAACAAAAAAAAAACAATGAGTTTACCCTAAATGAAAGATACTACACTATTACTTGGTAAATAAAATTCTTTAACATACCAGACAAAAATACTACATTAATAACTTTCATTTTGGAATATTAAACACTTAATTTTTCAATTTAAACTATAGACAGATGTCTGTTGAAAACGAGAAAAAGAATAAGAGAAAGATAAAGTAAACGAAATAAACAAATGAGGAGAAACTATTTTGATAGAACAAAATAATAGATAGCCGCTTCCTATATTGAAAGATAGTGTTACCAATCCTCTTTTTTTCTTTTCTTTTTTTGGGAAAAGGGCCAAATATATTCATTTATTTTCGGATATTGTCTATATTTAACCTCCATTATACCACCTGGCCAAATTTATTCCTATCATTATACTATCCAGTCAAATTTACTCCTACCATTAGCAAACTTTTAAAAATTACCCCTTAATATGTTAAGTAATCCAAAATCTCTTAATTTCCTTTTATTTAAATCACTAGTTGTTCTTCTTGCTCCATTATTTTCAGAAACTACTATTGATGGGAATGCTAAATGTACTAGACTATACAAATTATTCATGGATATTTTTAATTACTAATGCACACACTTCTCTTCTTGTGATAATGGATGGAATTGGTTTAAAATTTTATTTGTTTTTTATCGTAGAATTCAGTGGGTCTATTTATTGTGTATTATATGCAGCTGATCATCATGTATGTACATGTATATTCGAATATATTTTGTTATTATCTAGTTAGTATAAAGTTCGTTTGACTAACTTAAGAGTGTACAGTGCATAGGCATTGATTAGAGCAAAGTTGAATTCGACAATGTAAAATCTCCAAGGATCTTTAATTTCTATCACTAATACTTGTAAAGGCTCCATACCTTTGGTGCAACAAAATCATTAAAGTTGGGTTGTTGTAACTGGAATTTAGACATGCAACCTAATTTAGATTCCTCAATTTATTATACTTTGTTTACTAAACAATGTATTATTTTAATATTTTTTTTTCAATTACGAAAGCAGGTAAATGCCAATTATTTCAAAAATAGTGAATTAAGAAGAAGAATAAGTGATTTAATTAAAAATAATTTAGGAGATTCTGGGTCACTTGACGGGCTGAGGGATAGTTTTTAAATGTTTGCTGATGGCATGAGTAAATTTGACCGGATAGTATAATGGTAAGGGTAAAATTAATCGGATAGTATAATGGAGGTTAAATATAAATAATATCCGAAAAGAGAGCGGTATATTTGGCCATTTTCCTTCTTTTTTTCTTTTTTGAGATGACCAAGTAAGTAGTTAAGGAAAAAGATCCAAATTTATCCCTCTACTTTTGGATATTGTCTACATTTAATTTTCATTATACTATTCAATCAAATATGCCCCTACCATTATACTATTCGGCCAAATTTATCCCCACATCAGTAAACTTTTAAAAATTACTCCTCACTCGTTAGGTAATCAAAAATCTCCCAAATCTCTTTTATTTAAATCACTTATTCTTCTTCTTGATCCACTGTTTTCAGAAATTACTATTAGTAAATGCTAAAGGTACGAAACTATACAAATTATTCATGAATATTTTAATTACCATTGCACCCAATTCTCTCCTTGTGATAATGGTTTTGGAATTGGTTTAAATTTTTTATAATTTTTCAATCATATATACACCGCAGAATTATGTGGGTCTATTTATTATGTATTATATGCGGCTACTCATCATGCATGTATATACATATTTGAATATATTTTATAATTGTGTCACGCCTCGACCATGAGGAGCGCGACCGACGCTCAACCGAGATATCATGGCCGAGCAAGTCTGTACAATACCTTCTACCCAACTCACCCATGAATAAAGAGAAGATATATTTATATCATTAATTAAACATTAAGAGGTCATGTGGATAACACCAGTTCATTTTCATTAGTTATGTCATTAGCAAGTCCCCAAGCAGTACATTATACATTCGTAGTTAAAGATAGACAGATAATACAATTACAACAAGTTTAGTTCAACCTTCCCAAAACAAGATACAACTCACACTATGTCTACGGAATCTCTAACAAAAACAAAAGAGTGCTACGACAGTGCTGGCAATAAGGTCCCGGCTATACCTCAAACACTATGCAAAGCATAAGAGATACAGGATCCCAAAATGAAGTGGGCTCACCAAGTCAACTGAGGAGAAGGTGTGCTGCTATCACTGATCAATACCACCTGCTATGGAACCACTTGCATCCATTAAAGATGCAGTGCCCCAGGCACAGGACGTTAGTACACATGGAATAGTACTAGTATGTAAAACTAAACACCCTCTCAATAGAATGAGTAACAGCAAATGGAGAAGGAAACAAGAAATCAATAAGAGAATCAAATAGTATCAAGGTGTCAAGTTAGAGGAAAGATAAATTTCAAGTAAGTTCCAATCTTTTTTAGTTAGGAGATCTTTAGTACCGATACACCACCATGTTTTAGCATGGAGTCCGATCTCAGCCCAACCGGCTAAGCCGTCTCACCCTGAGACATCCACTAACAATACCACCATGTGCACGACATAGCGTCCGATCTCAGCCCGATCGGCTAAGCCGTCTCGCCACAATGCCGTATGGGTCGACATCACATTATATCTCGCTAGCAATAATATCACCCCATATAAGGGAAACAACTCAACACATCAATCTCATCCCATATAAGGGGAAACAATCTCACCATATTAACACGAGAATTTACCCCTCAATCACTCCTATACCAGCACGTTGGGGTTAAGTTATTTCGACCTACCCTTTCTCGGTGGCTAATCGATACTCCCAGAGAATTTAATATTAAAAGGATTTACCACTTCTTTCGTAATATTTTGCATATCATTCATTTCATTGGCACCAATGCCCATGACGCAATATTATCCTTGGCACATTGATCGCACATCATATTTCATGTTCTCTTCTTTCACTTTCAAATATCATCTTGGATAATCAACAACAAGGCCTTTCAAATTAAGAATTTAAATACATATTTGAGCAATTTAGAGTCTTAGACACATGTGATTTCTTACATAATTTGACATGATCGCTTTCATTAGAATCACGTTTTTAAATCATGACATAATAACACACAATTCATACTTAAACCACATTCTCAAACAGTAACTCAACATAACAACAACTTTGGAATACATAGCGCCAATTTATTTTGATACAAGGCTTATTTGGATTAATCAATTTATAATGAGCATCACAGGACTTACAAGGCCATTGTGGGGTTCAATTCTAAAAGAGTAGTTTAGCCAACATACCTCGCTTTGAGCTTTCCTTAATTCACTACACAGTTCCGGAATCCTAGCAACTTTGATCTATTTAGAGACACAGCAACATTGAATACGAATTAGGAAGGACTTCATGATTCTAGCTCATTTAAGCATTTTATCAAATACTAGGTGGCCGTTATGATCTCAAGGTCCTCCTATGGTGGATTCTTCTATTTCACTACCGAAAATCTACCCAATTGAGCTCAACATGTCCCCACAACCCTAGATAGTACATGCATGCGTAATGAACAACTCCCACACCCAAGAATTGCTTGGCTTATTACCTATTTTCAGTCAAATTTCAAAATTGAAGGCTAGGACTAGAACCTAACCTTTTGGTTGAAGACCTTGTGAGTTACCCTAGAGAATTATTCAAGGCTTGAGCAAAGATTGATGAACAAGTGATTTAGAAATTCCTTTTCTCACTCTAGACCACCTTCCTCTCACTAAAATATAAGTTTGAACCTTCTGAAATGATCCCTAAGACTATTTTATAAGAATGGGGTCGGGATCAAAAATTAAAAAAAATAAAGCCTCGATGCAGATCTGCTATCGCATATAACGCTTCTGCGATCCGCAAAATGGACCTCATGTTGGCTCTCCGGAACTGGGCACTTCTGCCTCACTCTACGACCAGTCTGCAGTCCACAGATCTATTATGCGGTCGCGTAATGCGTCGCAGAACTTCCCTCCAAAAATTTTTGTGCTGCGTCTCCGATGGATTATGCCACTCGCAAAATGATTATGCGGTTGCATAATGGTCCAAAAATTTGCCCAAGTTTCTGCTTCAATTTGCGGTAGATCTGCGATCTACAGATCAGTTCTGCGCCGTAGAATGGACCTCAGAAACGTCCTGCACTTCCAAAAATTTTCTTCAAAATGCACTGTTCAACCCAAAAAGTCCGAACCGAGGCGAGAAGTCTACTTCAGCACCATGAAACTCCCGGTTTTAGGAAAATTTTTACGGGGTCTTACAAATTGTCTAGTTAGTATAAAGTTCGGTCGACTAACTTAAGAGTGCACAATGCGTAGGCATTTGATTAAAGCAAAGTTGAATTCAGACAATAGAAAATCTCCAAGGAACTTCAACTTCTATTACTAATACTTGCAAAGTCTATATACCTTTGGTGGAATGAATTCATTAAAGCTGATGTATTGTAAATACTTTTGAAATTTAGACAAGCTACCTACTTTAGGTTCTTCAATATATGTACTATACTTTGTTTACTTAACGCTGCATTATTTAAATATTTCTTTCACTTAGTTCTTTTTTTTTTTCAGTTAAGAAAGCATGTGAATGCCAATTATTTTGAAAAAAATAGATCAAGAAAAAAGAAAGTGACTTAACTAAACTGATTTGAGAGATTCTGGGTCACCTGATGGATTGAGGGGTGATTTTTAAAAGTTTGTTGATGATTGGGTAAATTTGGTCGGCTAATATAACAACAGGGATAAATTTAACCGAATAATATAAAGAAAGTTAGATATAAACAATATTTAAAAGTAGAATTTGAACCTTTTCCCATTTAATAAAGTAAATGCGTAACTTTTTCAAATGCAATCGTTACATAACACCTTACGCCTTACATGAGTTTATCCTCACGGACTAACTTTTTACAATAGTGTATCGAAAAGAAAAGAGCAGAGGGACCAAAGTGTTTTTTTTGTTTTTCTCTCGGTGTTCGATATTTATTTTGAAGTCCCAATTAGTTTAAACTTTTGCCGCCTAATGACCATTAAAAGATTCAGAGAACCGCTCCCAAAATAAGATTTTCTGCATTTTCAAAATTTGAACTCGAAATATCTGATTAAGGATGAAGAAATACTATCCACCTCACCGTGATTTTTAGTGGTTAGGGACCAAAGTTTTACTTATAAGAAACAGAACCCAAAGATTCTGAACATTGACAGAAGGGATTGGCTTTAGTTTTCAAAGTTTATTCAGATATACTTTAGTACGTTGAATGAGGAGTTTCGTTACTAGCTTTATCTTTTCTTTTCTTTTCCTTTTTGGATTTTTAAAAAGAAAAAGAAAGAAATAAAGGAAAACTAGGAAAAAGAGGGAAGAACATTCAGTTTCATTGATCAACTTCAAGAGACCAAGAAATAGTTTATTTCATAAGAATAATAAGATATTACTTAACATTTCCAAATGAAAAAAGAAAGTGAAATGCAAATACTTATTTAAGTGCACCATTTAAATTATGGGGACCATGGATAAAGGTTTGCCACAAAAAAGGTAAAAATGACTTTGTGAGTTAAATTATAAAAAAAAAAATAGCCATAAAATAGATAATCTTAGAGTTCAAACTGCAATAACAAAATTTTATTGATATTATTGTAAGTTTACTATGAAATTAGTGAAATGGATTGTTCAAAATTTTGAAAATTTTGTGTTACCACCATGTTTGTTTAAGTTGTTATTTTTGTTACAAAATACGTGTACAGCATTTATAATTCACTTATAAAAGAATCAGTGGCGGAGCCAAGATTTTAATATCGTGGGTATTCACTCTCTGGCCATATAAAAAAATTGATTCATGCAGGAATCAATCCCTAACCACTTCATATTTGTGCACTCTATTTTAACACTTAATCAAAGCACCCACAAGACTTTTTGTTTAATGGGTGCTTGGTAGTTCTTTATATTAGTATTCCCTGTATTTTCTATATAATTATACAGAATTTGCGTCGAGGTTAATAGATGCTTCAGCACCCGACACAGTAAACATAGATCCGCTCCTGAAAATAGTTGTTATAACATGTGTTTTAAGCTAGAGTCAGAATTCCAATATATACCAATATTAGTTTCTTGTGTGTACAATGGTTGGACTATAAATTGATAGGAGAAGAATGTCAAATTTTAAAGTTAGACTAAAATTTTGATAGTTTTGGTTAGAGTATGATTTCACCTTTTCTTCACGTAGCGTTTTTTCTTTTTATAATGTCAAAGTTGGTATTATTGTAAAAAATTTCTCCTCCAATCACGTTTAGTTTTCTATAATTTCTACTATAATGACAAGAAGAGAAAAATTAAGATAGTTTAATAAGTTCTATATTATATCATTGTGTATGTAAATGCACATACAATCTTATGGAATAAGATATGAGAAACCTCACGTCAAAAAAGTTGATCACTTAAACTCTTTGACTAATCATCACACAACATAAAATTCGTTAGATAATGAAAATCACTATCACCGTATCACGTTGACAAAATAATCACCGCAAAGTCTAAAAAGCTAAATCACATCATTTGTAATCTTTTTCTTTTTTTAACTATTTGGTATCTGATTAAATTCGAATTCATGCCAATTAGGTTCGAACAAAATGCTTCTTATCAATAATTTTTTTATATTTAAAATTCGAACTCAAAATTTTAAAACTTCAATTATTCACCACACCCTTTGATGGTATCTCGGAGCAACGCTAAAGTTGTTTTCGTGTGATTTATAGGTCATTGGTTCAAGTCGTGAAAACACCGACTAATATTCATATTAAGACAAATTATTTACATCACCCTCCTTGAAGTGCGGTCATTATCCGGACCTTATATAAACACACGCCGAGTTGTCCTTCATCCTTCGATGGTATCATTTCTACTCTTTAGGTCTACAGAAATTATGCTTAGGTTACCAACAAAAGGCCATAGCCTTTGCTTCAGTTTCACCACTTTGATAATTTCCATCATTCCAATGTACTATCTTTTGACCTCCAAAATCTCCTACATTTTGGCCCCATTTCATTCATCAATCCTCCTTAATATGCTCAACTACATCAAACCAACCCCACTTGTGCCAAAATCCTCTTAATCAAGAAATCTACTTGAAATACCATCCTTTTGTGGTGGAGTAAAAGGTGGCTAAATTGTTTTATCTTCGTCCAACAACACTATTCCCTAATCAACTTCTTTACATACTTGATTAAAATAATTGTTACATTTTGATTACTAAACTGAGGACATTGGCTGGTGAAATCACATTGTTATTGGAATAGCAAGACATGATTAATAACCTCAATCCAATTACTGGTCAATAAAGGTTCACACGCTATAGCAACTACCAAAGTACAACGCGTTAATTTCTTTGATTAAACCCCTTTACTTTCTTCTTTAATGCAAGACACGATAAAACATGCAATGAAAAGCTTAATTTGAAGTATTAATTAGAAGGGAGTTTTTACTATTTTGCAAGGCAGCAGAAAAATAGAATGTTGAGATGGTTGTACAGGCACACCAGGTTAAATAGGATTAAGAATGAGATTATTTGCGACAAAGTAGATGTAGTTCCAATTGAGGATAAGATATGGGAAGCGAGACTTAAATGGTTTGGATATGTGAGGAGGAGGAGCACAGATGGCCCGGTAAGGAGGTGTAAGAGATTGACATTGGAGGGCCTAGAGGTAGAGGTAGGCCGAAGAAGAAGTAGGGAGAGGTGATTAGACAAGGCATAGCGCAGCTTCAGCTAACCAAGGACATGACTATTGATAGGAAGGTGTGGAGGCCGATGATTAGAGTAGTAGGATAGGTGGTCTAAATTTTTCATGCCGGTAGTATTAGTACGCACTCTCGCATTCTGTTGGTAGTAGGTTTTTTGACTACCCGTCATTTTCTTTTATTTTGATCGTCTTATTATCGTGTTGTTTTTATGCTGCTTTTATGTGGCTTTTTGGTATTGTTCCTCCTTGTCTATCTCTTAATTAATGCGGGTGCTTGTATTTTACTTAATCGATGATCTATTGGAAACAACTTCTCTGCCTTCACAAAGGTAGGGGTAAGGTCTGCGTACACACTACCCTCCCCAGACCCACGATGTGGGATAATACTGTGTATGTTGTTGTTGTTGTTGTTGCCCTTATTTATGTCTTAAAAGTATAATAGTTTTTCACTGAATATTTACTCTATTTATATGTCATCCCCATCTTCAAGAACAATTAAACACTAATGGTAAAAAAAAATAAATTATTTTGAGCTTCTAAATATGACAAATAATTTGAGACAGTTATTTTCAGAAATCATGACAAATAATTTGAGATAGATGGAGTATAATTTGGATAATCAATTTCACCTTTTTATTCATTATAAATTATATCAAAATTTTGATATAAAAATAATACTAATTTTAATTAATACCACCAATCAAATGCGAGATAATTTTAATCTCAAAATTTATATAAAAATACAAACTAACCCCTAGAATCAAACGGACCCTAAAAGTTTTGGGTTATCCCATGTGATTATAATTATAGAATATCCCATGATTTATCTATCTCACCTCTTATATTGTGATTAATATTCTTATCCCATTAACCAAACAACTCCAAAGGGATTTAAGTTGCTTCATAAACATTATAGTGATACTACAAAACATTTTTTACATTATCAATAAATTTTGATATGTTAGTTATCATTTTTTATAAATTGTTAATTATAAGTTTATTAGGAAATTTATTTATAATCACCTAATAAACTCTTTCAAAACTAACCTCATTCAAAGCTTGTTTCTTCATATTGCCCTTCTTTGTCTCCTACATCATTTCTAATTATCTACTCTCAATTTTCCACAACCATGTTTCTCTTTCCTCGTAATATATAAATCCAAGCTTAGTCCCACAGTCCCAGTCTCACTCTGTTTTACACTTTCTTTCTCTCGCCCTTCAACAATGGCCACTTCCAATTCCACTTCCTCCATTTTCTTCCTTGTTCTGTTATTCGTCACAGCTCTTTCACGTACAACTCCAGATGCTTCAAGAACAACATTCCTTAACGTTCCCTCCTCCATTCGAAAAACCATGTACCCGTTCTCAGTGGATTCATCTCAAGCTGTAAAATCACTAAAACAAGAAGAAAATGTCATTTCTACGTCATCTTCACTGAGTCTTCAACTGCATTCTCGAGTATCTATACGTGGTACTTCACATAGAGATTACAACTCACTTACACTAGCTCGACTTGAACGTGACTCAGCCCGAGTCAAATCGCTTCAAACTCGTGTAGATCTGGTTGTACAACGGATTACTAAATCGGATCTTAAACCGGTTGAAGTGGAGTTTCAAGCCGAAGAATTGGAAGGGCCGATTATTTCAGGGACGAGTCAAGGGAGCGGCGAGTACTTCTCACGAATTGGCATCGGTCATCCGCCGAGTCAAGTTTACATGGTGCTGGACACTGGAAGTGACGTGAACTGGATCCAATGTGCGCCTTGCGCCGATTGTTACCAGCAAGCCGACCCGATTTTTGAGCCGGCTTCGTCTTCTACATTCTCGCCGCTCACTTGTGAAACGAAACAGTGTAAATCGCTTGATGTTTCTGAATGTAGAAATGGCACGTGCCTCTATGAGGTCTCCTACGGCGATGGCTCGTACACCGTCGGCGATTTTGTGACGGAGAGAGTTACCTTTGGAGGCTCTGCTTCGGTTGAGAATGTAGCTATCGGATGTGGACATAATAACGAAGGTTTATTCGTCGGCGCTGCCGGATTGTTAGGTCTCGGCGGCGGCGCGTTGTCGTTTCCTTCACAGATTAATGCTTCTTCTTTCTCTTATTGCTTAGTCGATCGTGACTCGGACTCGACGTCAACACTCGAGTTCGGCGGAGTGATATCGCCTGACGCCGTGACTGCTCCGTTAATCCAGAATTCGAAGCTCGACACATTCTATTACCTGGATTTAACGGGACTCAGCGTCGCGGGGAATTTGCTTTCAGTTCCTCCTTCAGCTTTCAAAGTGAGCAATAACGGCGATGGCGGCGTGATTATTGATTCAGGAACGGCGGTGACGCGGCTGCAGACGGACGTGTACAACACGCTCCGTGACGAGTTTGTGAAAGGGACGAGGCACTTGCCGTCTACTAACGGCGTGGCGTTATTCGACACATGCTACGATTTGAAGTCGATGAAAAGCGTGGAAGTCCCAACGGTGTCGTTTCATTTCTCTAACGGGAAAGAGTTGCCGTTACCGGCTAAAAATTACCTGATACCTGTTGATTCGTCGGGAACTTTCTGTTTCGCCTTTGCTCCAACGTCGTCATCGCTGTCAATTATCGGTAATGTTCAACAGCAAGGGACACGTGTCAGTTTCGACCTGAAAAACTCTCTCATTGGATTCTCTTCCAATAAATGCTAGTAATAGGTACTCCTAATTTATTTCCTGTTTCACCCTCTAGTTAGAAAGTATTTTCGATTTTAGACTGGTCGGGCCCACTTGGAATAAGTGTAACGTGAAGAAGTGGGACCTGTTCAGTAGGGTGGGGTTGTGTGTTATTATTGCAATTTCAGTTGTGTGGTTTTTGTATAGTAATTTATTGATAGTGTGAGGGGCATTAACGGCAATCAGCGAAAAAGAAAGTGAATTTGATAATTTGAAGCTGCTGATAACAGTACGTGATTAGAGTAGATTTGATTTGGTGAAGTAGGGATCATGGTTAAAGTTTATAACGGGTCGGTGCATGTGGGACACGTGGCGCAGTGATTGACTTTTAAGTAATTTTAATGCGTGATATATGGAAAATGAATCCATGCTGTTGATTATCTATTTTGCTTCGATTATCGTATTATCATGCTTAATATTGTTTGTCGTTACTTTTTTTTTTCCTCACGGTTTTTATGTTACTGTATTTTTTTTTTTCCAATTATGTTGTGATAAGGGGTGTCAAATGGACGGGTCAGGTCAGATATGGATCGGGTCGAAAATGAATAATCCAAAAACGAATAAATTATTCGATCCAAACGAGTTAACCGCGAGATAATATGGATATTCATATTATTTATGACTTCTTGAATATGATCACTTTTGGAAGAATTCTTAGTCTCTCATCTTTAAGGAACCCCAATTTGAGGCTTTACAATTTAAAAGTAAAAATTATCAGTAATTTATTGGTTATTTATTTCCTAAATGGATAATATGGTTCTTATCCATATTTGAATCCGTTTTTAAAAATTTATTATTCAACTCATTTTTTAATGGATAATATGGGTGGATAATTATTTTTTTTTAATTATTTTATCATCATTAATTGTGATCATGTTTTACTTGAGACGAAAATATATCGAAAATAAGTTCGCTGCCTTCAGAAGATAAGAAAAGACTTTACTCGTGAAATTATACCGGTTATCGTTGATCACATTCAACGGTGTTGGGTTCATTTCACTTTAATTTGGTTGGTGCTATTGTAGGAGTTCCAAAAGTGATTTCTCCTCAATTCAAGGCACTGCTTTTTAACTTTGACAGAAGTTAATGCAAACTTTGTTGCACTTGTCTTCTTTGTTTTATTTTGATGCTTTTCTTAAGGCTGGTTGATTACCTTTACCATATTTGACGTCACGATTTTTTCTTTAAAAAAGAATTTCTACGACATAGAAATAGGGAAAAGGAAAAAATGGACAACTAGAAATGAGCGTGACAATCCCTCTTGGTATTGCTAAGCTATAAACTTCTGTGACATTTTAACCTCACAACTTGATCTTAGAAAAAATGAATGTAGGGTTCGAAATATGAGTCAACGCAATTTGTAAGTCAGTTAAAATCTTTCGAATAAACGTAGTAAATTGTGCTGCATCAAATGAGACAAAGAGTAATCTCTCTTCTTCTTCTTCTTCTTCTTTTTTTTTTTTTACAAAAAAATAAAAATAAAAATAATAATAATAATAATAATAATAATAATAACGAAGGCCAAATAGAAGAAATTAAAAGCTAACAAAGTGACTGAATTGGACTTTTAGGTTTCCCGGAGCATAGATAGGATTTTTGGGCTCACTGGATCGCCTTTATAATACTTGTGTAAACTACGTAATAGTCTGTATGGGGTCGAAATCGATCACTTGCATAGGAAATATTGGTTTCGAATTCATATGATCGGCATCGATTGGGGCCACTGCTCGATAGGTCGGGATCGATGACATCGAAAGGTGAAGGTCAAGACCGGATTCCATCGGAATGGAGCTCGAAGCCAAGGTGCTCGAGATGAGATCGTTGAGGCCGATTAGGGTAAAGCACCACAGGGTAAAATAATTAGATTTGCGTAACTGAAGGATCAGAAATCTTGTGATACGTGAATATCTCGGCGGGAATCACGGCAAAGATCAGTAGAGACGTTGAAGCCATTAATTCTAGGGATATTTTACCTTGTAGATAGGTTTCTTACCTTGTATAAAACTCATTCCCCTCTCTATATAAAGGGGAGCACAATTGTAAAAAGGATCATGAAAAAAGCGATCAATATACACAAAGCTACAGTCTATTATACTTACTTTTTCGATCTATTTGCTGCATATTTTATTTTAGAGGATTCCGCCACAGTAAAGCTACTCAGTATTGGTGGTTTGCTTTCTTTCTTATTTACTCAATTTAGCTTCTCTTTTCATTCATTCTTTGTTTGTATCAAATTAAAGTACGTATCCTTAAAATTATGTACAAATTTAATTGTTATCCGTAGCCAAGGGTAAACAGTTTGGCGCCCACCGTGGGTCTAAGGATAATAGTGAACGTTTGATACAACTCACTATCACACAAATTCTTTTTACGCTTTGTTCTTTGGAGAATTCTTTGATTTCAGGTTTCAATTCAACCATGTCGCACTCACAATCTGTGCCTCAGTACGTCGATGGCGAATTTGACCACCAGGGCAAAAACAACAACGTAGGGCCCGGTGATGAAGTTCCAATCGACGCTAACTCACAAATGGCGGTCGATGTGGATCGGATTACTGGCCCATCAAATAGTGTTCGTAGAGAATACCGTTCGACAACTCAAAACGACGAAGGGGATGGGATTAACCTCAGGATGATCTTCGACATGTTACAGGCCCAGTAAGCGGCCATTGCCCAACTGCAAAATCGGAGCCAAATTTCAAATAAGGTTGAGGCCGGCCCTTCTCGGAGAACCATCCCCGAAAATGAACCAATTGCAGAGGAACCGAGCGAAGGCGGATCGGGGGCGAATTCCGGGATCATGAAGATGCTCGAGGAACTAACCAGATGAGTCGAGTCTGGCGAGAAGAAGATCGAAGCCAATGACAAAAAGGTGGAGACATATAATTCGAGGGTGGATCAAATCCCAGGAGCACCCCCGATATTGAAAGGTTTAGATTCAAAGAAATTCATGCAGAAACCTTTCCCGTCAAGTGCCGCCCCAAAACCCAGACCGAAGCATGCCGGAAATTCCCAAATACAATAGGACATCTGATCCAAACGAGCATGTGACAGCGTACACGTGCGCCATAAAGGGAAACAATCTCGAAGACGATGAGATCGAGTCTGTTCTCTTGAAGAAATTCGGAGAGACCTTGTCAAAGGGGGCAATGACTTGGTATCACAATTTGCCCCCGAATTCCATCGATTCTTTTGCCATGCTTGCGGATACCTTCATAAAAGCTCATGCAGGTGCCATCAAAGTAGAGACGCGAAAATCGGATTTATTCAAAGTTAGGCAAAAGGATAACGAGATGCTCAGAGAATTTGTATCTTGTTTTCAGATGGAACGGATGGACCTACCACCGGTCACTAATGATTGGGCCGTGCAGGCCTTCACCCAAGGACTCAACGCTCGAAGTTCAACGGCTTCGCAACAGCTTATGCAGAGCTTGATTGAATATCCGGCTGCCGCATGGGCAGATATACACAACTGGAGCCCCCTCGGGATCCACTTACCCCATGAGAGCTCATGATAGGGTTCAAAGGGATATTTATCGAGAACCGAGATCGAGTAGAGACAGGCATCGACCATATCCTGGGGACCGAAAAGTCATTCTAGCAAGGCGGGGCTCCCCGAGACGAGAAAGGAGGAACGATCATAATCGAAATAACCGAGGACCCTTAGCGAGAAACAACTCGAGAGAACCACTGGTCATCGAGAAGCACCGCGACTATCCGAATATAACTTAACGTCGATTCAGCTACTCTCGTGTCGGCCATTGGTCGTATTAAAGATACTAAGTGGCCTCGACCGCTGCAATCGGACCCAGCCAAGAGAGATCCCAGTTTGATATGTAAGTATCATGGTACACATGGTCACAAGACAGAAGATTGTCGAAAGCTGAGAGAAGAGGTGGCACGGTTGCTCGAAAATGGGCACCTTCGAGAGTTTTTGAGCGACCGAGCCAAAAATCATTATGGGAACAGAAATAAGCCAGTAAACCAGGAGGAGCCTCAGCACATAATCAATATGATCATCGGCGAGGTAGATACGCCCCAAGGTCCGGTATTAAAACGCATTAAGATATCCATTACCCGAGAAAAGCGCACTCGGGATTATTCAATGGAGGGAATCTTGCACTTCAGCGAGGAGGATGCAGCAGGAATCATGCAACCCCACAACGACGCTTTAGTAATATCGGTGCTTGTGCATAAAACGAAGGTAAAGCGTGTACTGGTCGATCCTGGTAGTTCTGCCAACATAATCCGATCGTGGGATATCGAACAGCTCGGGCTGACAGACTGAATTATCCCTGTAGTTCGGATTCTCAATGGTTTCAACATGTCGTGCGAAACGACCAAAGGGGAGATAACATTACCGGTAAACACTACCGGTACCATTCGAGAAACAAAATTCTGCGTGATTGACGGAGACATGAGGTACAACGCCCTGCTCGGGAGACCGTGGATTCACGATATAAGAGCAGTACCCTCAACACTGCACCAAGTGTTGAAATTCCCATCGACTGATGGGATCGTAACAGTTTACGGAGAACAGCCTGCCACGAAATAAATGTTCGCAGTAGAAGTAGCAGTACCGAATCCAACAGCTCCTTCCCAAAGAATCAAATAGCAATTACAGGCATTGCCTTCAACAAACAAAGGTGAACAGCAACATCTCGAAGATGACGACTACGGGGTTCCCCGGTCATTCATCGGTCCCGACGAATCTGATGCAACTAAATCAACGGTCGAGGAACTCGAGCAAATTTCACTCCGAGGAGACTCGCCGGATCGCAAGGTATACCTGGGCTCGGGCCTAAGTTCCGAGCTCAGGACAAAACTTATGCAGCTTCTTTTAGCTAATGAAGATTCTTTCGCATCTCGACATAACAGGGATACCACCGGAGATCACGACTCACAAACTGAGCATCGATCCAAAGTTCCGACAGGTCAAGCAAAAGAGCAGGCCTTAATCCGAAGTCAAACAAGCATTCATCAAGGATGAGGTAACTAAGCTTTTAAATATAGGGTCCATTCGGGAAGTTAAATACCCAGAATGGTTAGCAAATGTAGTTGTAGTTCCTAAAAAGGGAAATAAATTAAGAATGTGCATAGATTATAAAGATTTAAACAAGGCGTGCCCTAAAGATTCTTTTCCCTTACTCAATATCGATCGCATGATCGATGCCACTGCTGGCCACGAGACCCTTAGCTTTCTCGATGCTTACTCTGGCTATAACCAAATACGAATGGACCAGGATGATCAGGAAAAGACATCCTTCATCACTAAGTATGGTATATACTGTTATAACGTGATGCCATTCGGGTTAAAGAATGCGGAGGTCACTTATCAACGCCTAGTAAACAAAATATTCGAAGAACAACTAGGAAAAACAATGGAGGTTTACAGATGATATGTTAGTTAAGTCCCTACGAGCAGAGGACTATTTGAGCCATTTGCAGGAGACGTTCGATGTGCTGAGACGGTACAACATGAAGTTGAACCCGGAGAAATGCGCATTTGGAGTGGGCTCGGGAAAATTCCTCGGCTTCATGGTCTCGAATCGAGGAATAGAAATCAATCCCGAGAAGATCAAAGCCATCGAAGATATTACGATTGTAGACAGTGTAAAAGCCGTACAAAAGCTCATAGGCCGGATAGCCGCTTTGGGCCGATTCATCTCGAGATCGTCCGATAGGAGTCACCGATTTTTCAACTTGCTGAAAAAGAAGAACGATTTCTCGTGGACTCCGGAATGTCAGCGCGCATTAGAAGAACTTAAGAGGTACCTCTCTAGCCCACCCTTGCTGCATACACCAAAAACAGGTGAGCAACTATACCTCTACCTTGCTGTCTCGGAAGTAGCAGTAAGTGGGGTCCTGGTTCGAGAAGAACAAGGTACATAGTTTCCTATTTATTACGTTAGTAGAACCTTAGGTGAGGCCGAAACTAGATACCCGCATTTGAAAAAATTAGCACTCGCTTTATTGAGTGCCTCCAGGAAGCTAAAACCCTACTTCCAATTCCATCTCATATGTGTAATAACGACTTACCCCCTGAGAAATATAATGCACAAGCCCAAGCTATCCGGCCGGTTGGCCAAATGGGCTATCGAGGTAAGCGGGTACGATATCGAGTATTGGCCCCGAACTGCGATCAAATCTCAAGTGTTGGCGAATTTCGTCGCCGATTTTGCGCCGTCACTAATACCCGAGGTCGAGAAATAATTAATGACCGAGTCGGGGATTCCTTAGGGAGTGTGGACTCTGTTCACATACGGCGCCTCGAACACAAAGGGATCGGGGGTTGGTATCGTTCTAAAGCCCCCGACTGGGAATACAATTCGACAGTTTATTAAGAATGTAAAATTAACTAACAACGAAGCGGAGTATGAAGCTATGATTGCAGTTTTAGAACTGGTCAAAAGCCTGAGAGCGGAGATAATCGAAGCCAAGTGCGATTCCCTTCTCGTAGTCAATCAGCTGAATAGGACTTTTGAAGTCAGAGAAGGGCGAATGCAGAGGTATTTGGACAAGCTTCAAGTCACACTGCATAGGTTCAAAGAATGGACCTTGCAACACATACCTCGAGAGCAAAATAGTGAGGCCGACGCCCTCGCCAATCTGGGGTCATCGGTCGAAGATGAAGAGATCAAGTCCGAGAAGGTCGTACAACTTTTGAGGTCGGTGGTGGAGGAAGGCCATGCCGAAATCAATTCAATGAGTTTGACCTGGGATTGGAGGAACAAGTATATAGAGTATCTTAGCTCGGGTAAGCTCCCTTCGGATCCCAAAGAATAGAGAGCATTACGCACAAAGGCAGCCCGGTTCTGTTTATCCGATGATGGAACCCTATTTAGGAGAACATTTGGTGGCCCCCTCGCAATATGTCTGGGACCGGGTGACACCGAGTACATCTTAAGGGAAATACACGAAGGCACATGCGGGAATCATGTGCCTTCGTGTAACGAATGCCAAAGACACGCACCAATGATCCATCAGCCCGGGGAGACGCTGCATTCAGTCTTGTCGCCATGGCCATTCATGAAATGGGGGATGGACATCGTAGGCCCTCTCCCCTACACACCAGGTAAGGCTCAATTCATTCTTTTTATGACTGACTATTTCTCCAAATAGGTTGAAGCACAGGCATACGAGAAAGTTAGGGAAAAGGAGGTAATCGACTTCATCTAGGATCACATCGTATGTCGATTTGGGATGCCATCGGAGATCGTGTGCGATAATGGCAAGCAGTTTATCGGCAGCAAAGTGACGAAGTTCTTCGAAGATAACAAAATCAAAAGGATTCTATCGATGCCCTATCACCCCAGCGGCAACGGACAAGCTGAATCGACCAACAAAACCATAATTCAAAACCTAAAGAAAAGGTTAACCGACGCAAAGGGAAAATGGAAAGAAATATTGCTTGAAGTTTTATGGGCATATCGCACAACCGAGAAAACAAGCACCGGGGCCACTCCTTTCTCTCTAGTGTACGGTGCTGAAGCGTTGATACCAGTCGAAGTAGGCGAACCGAGTATCAGATTCCGATACGCAACAGAAGAATCGAATCGTGAAGCTATGAACACCAATTTGGAATTATTGGATGAAAGAAGGGAAGCAGCCCTTGTTCGAATTGCCGCCCAAAAGCAAAAGATCGAAAGGTACTACAACCGGAGAACCCACCTTCGACACTTTAACATAGGGGACCTGGTGCTCAGAAGAATCACACCCAATACTCGAGACCCGAACGAAGGGAAGTTAGGGCCAAACTGGGAAGGGCCCTACACCATCTTAAAGGTCACTGGAAAGGGATCTTACAGGCTTGGAACAATGGATGGCAAACAGTTACGGAACAATTGAAACATAAACCATTTGAAACGATACTATTGTTGAGGTATGAACTTTCATTCTTTGTTTGTTTGTTTTATGTTACTAACGCCTGCAGGTATCAAATGAAGTAACCTCGAGCCAGGAAGCAGAGGAAATTAGGACTGAAAGCACGCGTTGCACTCTTTTTCCCTTCGATCGGTTTTGTCCCAAATTGGATTTTTCGGCAAGGTTTTTAATGAGGCAACCAGGAGTCGTGCTAACTTAGATCGGTCGCATATCGAAGGCAACAATATTAGGTGCACAACTTCGATCGACCTTGAATATCAGAAGACTGCTTATCTGCTACAATTCATTGCTTAGCTATTTCAATTCGGGGGAACTTCTCATAGATTATTAGGAATCGATGTAAGGGTCAAACGGTCAAAGGAACCGTGCCCAAGTAGATTGATCTACCCCCAAGCAAATTGTACAAGCGCTTGAACACTAATGAAAATTCTTTGGCACCGATATCTTGTCTCCGAGCCCAAGGGCCATTTCAATTCTTATTGCACGATCAAAAACTAACATTGCTTAGAGCTTCGTATGAAAATCGAAGGGGACTAAGACCTACTAAGGCAAACCCCAATTTCTCAAAGGCGAAGGCCATATCGAGTTAACGAAGCTCGAAGGGGACTAAGACCTGTTAAGGCAAACCTCGATTTCATAAAAGGCTAAGGCCGAACCAAGTTAATAAAATTCGAGGGCGAGTAAGGCCTACTAAGGCAAAACCCCGATTTCTTAAAAGGCCAAGGCCTCATCGAGCTAATGAAACTCGAAGGGAAGTAAGACCTATTGAGGCAAACATCGGACCCTTTTCGAAGCTTAGGCCTTACCAAATTGGCCGAAGAAAGGGAAAACCTGCTAAGGCATATCTTGAAATTGGTTAAGTCTAAACTAAGCCTGAAGAGCAAAAAAATTCTACAAATTGAACCATCGGTTCTAAGTACGAAGAATAAAGATAAGCCAAATGAGGAAGAGAAATAAAGGGAGATCTTCATATTTATATATGAACGAGGTATGTTACAAAAAAACTGACATATTATACAAAGAGATGTCTCTATTTGGAATTCTCGGAGTCTTCTTCTTCTTGGAAGGCCCGCTTCTGGCCTCAGCTTCGATCTTCTTTGCATCATCAATCTCGGTAGATAGATTGAAGCCCCGAGCTTGTAACTCTTCGAGAACAAAAAGGCGGGTTTGGCATTTGGTATATTCGACCAGAATCTTCGATTGTTCCTGAGCGGCCTCGACATCGGCCCTATATTGGACTATTAACTCATTAGCCTCAGCTTTGGATGTAGCAACCTCCGATTTTGGCGATTGCAGCTCGTTGACCAAAATGTCGCGATCTGAAATAAGCATCTCGACTTGGGATTGAATCGTAACGGTACTCTTAGCCAGAGTCCCGATTTTCTCTCGTGCCTCCAAAACTTGTTCTTCCAAGGAAACCATTTGAGCTTGGAGGGTTTCTTTTTGAGGTCAGCAGATCGATCTTGGCTCTCCATTCATTAGTTTTTGATTTGGCCTCACTCAACACGGATCAGAATTGATTTATTCGGTCAAGTTGCTGCCCCATCTGGTCGAGTATACCAGAATTTTGCTTGCGCACAAAGTCTAGTTCGGCTCGAAGGGTCGACATCTCCTCTTCGAGTCGCTCACGACGTGCATTTTCTTCCCTTAGTCGAAGAAAAGCCTCGTGATGAAGCACCGAGGCCTACGAGTACAAAAGAAAATAAGACAGTTAGTCAAAATTGAAATGTAAAATGGCAAACACCGGACAAGGCTTATCGGAAGTTTTACCTTATTTGATGCTTGTTGAGCTTCATTAAACAAGCAGACTTCATCCACCTCGTCCATTGCAGCCTGATCTTCTTCGGTCACCAAGCACCGAAGATAACTAGCCACCCCCACAGGCGCAGAAAGGGCCTTAGCATCTTCGGGAATGGCAAACCTTGTTATTCTTTTTTGATCAGGGTTGGAGCTTGGAGCAGGGAATCTATCGACCAGCTTAGGACCGAGAGATGCCTTGCTCGTTTCGGTGGAGGGGATCTTCCTCGGCACTTCAAGCCCAAAAGTATCCGCCGATGGCACACCGTCGAAGAAATATTTAAAAGGTCCTTCCGGCATATGGCCTTTGTTCGGTGAATGTGTTTTTGTGGCTCGGGCTTCATTAAAAGTTGACTCCGAAAAGGAAGGGGAGTCCATCGTTTCTGGAGGGCCCCAGGATTCCCTGCGTCGCTTCCCTCGTATCGGCAGAAGCTCCGGTTCTTGCTCCCATATCGGGGTCCTCCACTTGATGAAGACGAGTTTCATCGGCCCTCTACTCGAGGACTGCCCGAGATGGCTCGCTGCCCAAAACCTCGAGACCTTCGTCCTCCTCGGACTCATCATCCAATCGATAAGCTATGTCCGAGATTCTGAGCCTATGAGCTATACTTTTCTTCGGTTTCTTCCTCTCGGGCCCAGAAGAACCGGGGACTTCTTTCCTCTTTTTCTCCCCCTCCTGCTCCGAGGCAGGGGGAGGGCAGGGAACCTCTCTACCAGGGGATGCTGGCCTCAATTCAACGTCCTTCGATAGACCTGCAAAGGAAGAACGAAGTAAGTTACAAAGCAGCAACGTCATCGATAACATAAGACGTGGAATATAAACGTTATCGGTCTCACCATGATTTTTGGCCTCCCATCGGCCCTTCGATGTATCGCGCCAGGCACGCTCTGAATAGGTCCTTTGAGATACCACCTTCTCGATCCATTCTTTCAAATGCTGAATCGCAGCCGGCATTCAAGAAACAGCTACACCATACGAGATATGTTAGTGAGATAACAAAGGGAAAACACTGGATGAATTGAAATAGGAAGATAGCACTTACGGTTCATGCTCCACTTTTCAGGGAACGACATGTTTTCGGCATGGATCAAGTCCGATGTCTTTATTCGAACAAATCGGCTCATCCAACCTCGGTCCTTATCCTCGTCGATGCTCGAAAAGGGGGCTTTGCTAGCCCGGCGAGCGAGTTTTATTAGTCCCCCTCGGAAGATTCGGGGATTGTATAGTCGCAGGAGATGATCAAGGGTGAAAGGGTACCCTTGATCTTACTCACAAAAAAAGGAAGAGAATGACTATTCTCCAAACAGAGGGATGAATCTGACCCAGCGTTACATTGCACCTTTTGCAAAATTCGACGATGATGGGGTCCAAAGGGCCCAACGTGAAGGGTAAGTGTAAACACTCAAGTAGCCCTCAACGTGGGTGGTGATTGCTTCTTCTGGTGAAGGAACCACCACGTCCTTACCAACCCAGTTGCAATCTTGCTTCACCCTCTCGATGTTTTTGTTCATAATCAAACAAATGTATCTAGTGACCGGCTCACCCCGGCTCGGTACAGAAGAAGCCTTCTCTACCTTAAAGTCGGAACCAGTTGAGCATCCAACCAGTACGACGCTTTTAGTGGGGGGCTCGGTCGAAGTCTCCTCAACAATGACAGGTTCAGTTTCTTCAGTGGGTTGAGAAGAAGAGGGGGTTTGTTTCTGGGGAACAGATTTGGATGTCTTCGCCATTAGGAATAAAGAGTTAGAGAAGATAGTAGATACCAGGAGTAAAACAAGAATAAAGAAGATTACACTTGTGAACAAACTCAGAAAATTTGAAGAATACAATAACGCAAACGTTGGAATTGAAGGAAGGGAGGGCTATTTATACCCTCTTAAAGGTGGCGGTTCGAGTCCTAAAATGAGGAAGCATTAATTAGCATTTGCAGGTGTTGCAGAGTTTTGTCTTTAGTTGGTCTATGAAAAGACATTTTTGATACTTGACAAGTGCGTCATCATGCTACCGTCATTCATCAATATGACGTTTTGCGTCTTTTGATGTGACGCCCCGAATTCCGTGTTACGCGCCATAAGTATGTCTCCTTTTAACCTAATCTTAAAAGCGGCATCTCATATCGTTTTTTATCATTACTCTCCAAAAAACGAGGGGACTATCTATATGGGGTCAAAATCGATCACTTGCATAGGGAATATTGGTTTCGAATTCATATGACCGACATCGATTGGGGCCACTGCTCGATAGGCCGGGATCGATGACATCGAGAGGTGAAGGCCAAGACCAGATTCCATCGGAATGGAGCTCGAAGCCAAGGTGCTCGAGATGAGATCGTTGAGGCCAATTAGGGTAAAGCACCATAGGGTAAAATCATTAGATTTGCGTAACTGAAGGACCAGAAATCCTGTGATACGTGAATATCTCGGCGGGAATCACGGCAAAGATCAGTAGAGACGTTGAAGCCGTTAATTCTAGGGATATTTTACCTTGTAGATAGGTTTCTTACCTTGTATAAAACTCATTCCCCTCCCTATATAAAGGGGAGCACAATTGTAAAAAGGATCATGAAAAAAGCGATCAGTATACACAAAGCTACAAGTCTATTATACTTACTTTTTCGATCTATTTGCTGCATATTTTATTTTAGAGGATTCCGCCACAGTAAAGCTACTCAGTATTGGTGGTTTGCTTTCTTTCTTATTTACTGAATTTAGCTTCTCTTTTTATTCATTCTTTGTTTGTATCAAATTAAAGCACGTATCCTTAAAACCACGTTCAAATTTAATTGTTATCCGTAGCCAAGGGTAAACATAGTCGTTTCTAAAAATAATAGCTGGTAAAATATATAATTTTTGTATATTAATGTATAATATACAAATTTTACACATAATCAGTATATATTAATAGGCAAGTAGTATGGGCAAGTTACACATTTGAGATTTTACTGCTATAGAAGCCTCCACTCACTTTAATACTATATTGTTTTCAAAGAAGAAATCCAATTCTTCTCTACTAAAATTTACCTGTTAACAGCAAGTAATACAAACACTGCTAGTTTTTTTTTTTTTTCTACAAACACTACTAGTTGAGAAAAGGTAAATGCAGTAAAGACAACTAGGAAATGTCAAACATTTTGTGAGTGTAAAATGGTGTGGAAAAAAGTCTTTTCGACTCCCAAAATAGTTAATGCGTCAACGCTTTTAAGGGACAATGGAAAAAATTACCAATGGATAAGCTCGATCAAAGTAATTTTAATTATTTTTTCTAGTACTAATGGAACTGTTATAATCAATATATGTGTTTACTGTTGTTAAAAACAAAAAATGAAACTCAAAAGCTAGAAATAATATGATCAATTGATAATGACTAAAAAGAAAGAAGAGGAAAACACATGAAACTATTCTGGTGGAAAATAACAGATATTCGGTAGAACAATCAAAGTATATGCAAATTAATTTGGATATTTTTATAATTAAAAAAATGCATGAAAACCTCAGTAAAATGAGCCTAGGATTCAAATTAAGAGGCACCTTTTTTTAAAAAAAAATTCCTTTTTAGTCTTTATCATACGTGAATGACCTTGTACAATGAATTGTCCAATGGTGCAAGACTTAGTTACGTCTATTAATTTCTTATTATTTATATTTGTGTTTTAGCATAAATATTATACATAACTCTCAGTCTCTATTATGAAGCACCAAACTCTTCCTATTTTTCCATTGTTCCAATAATATCCCACCTCTGTTATCTAAGTTATATTCATGATACCTTTTTCATTTAGAAACATTATGTTTCAAAAATGATTGAATACATTCAATTAATAATATTACTATTTATATCCCTTTACAATTTCAAGAGTTCAAATTTTGATATAATGAGAAAATTGTAATAATCAGTGTTTATTTTTTTGGTACATTTTTATTAGTTTGAATTTCATAACCAGTCAAGTAAACGGAAAGCGTACTAGGAAAAGGACTTTGAAAACAAAGAAATGTGATCGTGGCAAGAGACAAAAAACTTTATTATGTGCCCCACACGTATTAGTTGAGCGAGGCTTTGTTTTGTCTCCCAACAAAGTGGTCATAATTCTTATATTTTTGGGTCCATAAAATCTTGTGTTTATTTTATTGTGAGATAAAATAAAGTTTCACACAACTAATGACAGTTGTGTGAGGCACAAAATAAAATTTGTTAACAGAGACTTGTGACTTGTTGTTTGGGTCAAAATCTGTCTTTGGAATATATAAGCCAAGATAATACTAAGGGAAGAGTTCCCAAGTCGTCGCTTGTCGAGATGGCCCAAGAAGCAGTAAAAGTCTGTGGTCGAAGAGTCAACGAGAGCCGTAGTTGAGGTGTCAACAATGATCAAGGTCGAGGTGTAACGGCTAGTTTTCAAGATAGGATATTAAAGAGAATATTCTAGTGGATATTCTCTGCATTTGTACTATTAGGGTTTTTTAGAAACATGTCCCATATAAATAGGAAACAATGATAGGAGGCATATGATATTCATTTGTAAAGAGCACATTTTGACTTAAAGATTCGGCTCTCGCTTGCGAAGAAACAAACATCACCTTTTCACTGACATTCTTGTTCATACTTTTCCATCAGATCCGAGAATAACTCAAATATTCAAAGATTTGTCTATCACTCATTGTCAGGAGGAAGATCCACTTATTCCATCGTTTATTGGGTGAATATTCCTCTTATTTACTTAAATGACATTATTGTTGTTCATTATTATACTGAATGTTACATTATTGCTCACGATTCCCAGAACATTTATTATATGATATTATCACTGTCCGACCAGATCCACACGATATTCATTGCTTCTTTAAAGAATCCCATCTCAGTATATTATTGTTAGCTAAGATTAACCCTTGTTCACATAAATTTAATTATTTGAACCAAGATCTATATTTTTTGGTCAAACAATTTGGCGTCGTTTGTGGGGATATCTTAGTTAAATTTTTAGTTTTCTCTAGATCTACAATTGACGCAAGTTACTAATGTCAAAAAATCTCGAGATCTCCCTTCTTTGTGTGTGCAAAACCCTACATGGCAAGTAACCAAGAGGAAAGGACGAGGATAACAGATGGTTTCCCAACCAACCTCTTGAGTGTCATCAACGAAAGCTATGAAATGGTAGGTGAGGACACGACGCCCAGTGTGTCCCCTAGGCTAGAGCAGTCACCGCCCCCACACTGCAGCATAACAAAACCCAATGAGAAAGGGACCTCTATGTCTGTAGAGGAAAGGACACCCCCAGCTATGAAAAAACTCCTCGAAGCATGGCTAACCGACTCGCTAACAAGCGTCCTCAACAAATCCTCACCAGGCGCGACTGCAGAAGCCGCGAGGACATGCGCGATACAACAAGCAGATGATTACTACAACCAACCCCTCCCCTCCAACGACATGTATAACTTACAATGTTACTGATAGTGCAGGTGATAACGCCCTCGCAGCCATTCTAAAAAGAATGGAAGAAATGGAGAATGAAAACAAGGCACTTCGATACAAGAACTCTTGACCACCAAAAAACAGGTTCAAAGGTTGATTGGTCGCATCGACGCCTGTCAAGGTTCATCTCACGGTCGTCGGATAGGTGCCATAAATTCTTTGGCGTACTCAAGAAAGACATGGACTTCTGAGTGCATCCAGGCTCTACGAGAACTAAATGCATACCTGTCATCACTGCCCTTGCTTTCGAAACCCGAACCAGGAGGGCAGCTCCTCGTCTATCTAGCCATATCCGAAGTAGCAGTAAGCGTAGTCTTGATACGCAAAAATAAAAGTACACAATCTCCTATATATTACATTAGCAAAACGCTCGTCGACGCCGAGACGAGGTACCCACACCTCGAAAAATTGGCTCTTGCCTTGGTTGTAGCTTTACGGAAGCTTAGGCCATATTTCCAATGTCGCCCCATCTCGATCGTCATAATTTTCCCCTAAAAAGCATTTTGCATAAACCCGAGCTATCATGAAGGCTGGCCAAATTGGCCATCGAGCTAAGTGAGCACGGCATCACATAACAGCTGTGAACAGCGATAAAGTCACAAGTGCTCACCGACTTCAGCGCAAAAATAATGCCTGAAGTCGAAAGGGAAGCCATCCGAGATTCCCTCCAAACACAATATCTCTGGGTCCTATACACCAATGGCGCATCCAAAGTGTCAGGCTCCGGACTGGGACTCATACTCGAGGACCCAACAGGCGAAGTGATTCGCCAGTCCATAAGGTGCCCGGATATGACCAATAATGAGGCCGAGTACGAGGCCGTAATTGTAGGTTTAAGGCTAGCACTCAAAAATGGAGCGAAACGGTTGAAGCTGCACTATGACTCCTTGCTCGTAGCCAATCAAGTCACAAGGACTTTTCAAATCAAGGAACAAAGATTGGAAAAATACCAAACCGCAATCTGCAAACTACTGCCTGAGTTCGACAAATGTCAGCTCGATCAAATCCCACAAGCACAGAATGCCAAGGCAGATGGTCTCGCTAAACTAGCCGCGATGACCAAAAGCATCACGACTAGAGATAAAAGCGTAGTCCACCTCCCCAACTCATCACTAGACCAAATCGAGGTAAGAACCATAAACTTAACTTGGGACTGGCGCAATCGCAGTATCGCATATTTGCAGGACGGCACACTCCCAAGCGACAAAAAAGAGGCCAAAAGACTAAGAATGCAGGCGGCCATGTACAACCTCCTCCATAACGACCTGTACAAGAGGACTAACGGCGGCCCTCAAGCGAAGTGCTTAGGCTCGAACCAAAACCCAGCGCTTCCTCGAAGAAGTCCATGAAGGCCTCACTCTGGCAATCGAGCACCGGTCAAATGCCTCATATGGGCAGGATAATACTGGCCCACCTAAAGAAGGATGCTGCAGATTTCGTGAGGAGATGCGAACAATTCCAAAAGTACGCCCCAATGCTTCACCAAGCAGGCGAGCACCTCCACGCGGTCACCTCCCCTTGATCGTTCATCAAATGGGGAATGGACATCGTGGGCCCTCTCCCAGCAGGGCGAGGTAATGTACGATTCCTTTTAGTTTTATCTAACTATTTCTCTAAGTGGATGGAAGCAGGAGCATTCGCCCAAATACAGGAAAATGAGGTAATCACCTTTATATGGAGAAACATCATCTGTCGGTGGTCTTTCCAAAGAAATCAGTTGTGACAACGGAGCTTAGTTCACTGGGAAGAGAAATGCCAGATTCTTCGAGAAATGGCATATCAAGAGAATACCCTCGACCCCATATCACCCCACAGGTAACGGAGCAAGCAGAGTCCTCCAACAATTAAATATTGAACATCATGAAGAAGAAGCTTGAAGACGCCAAGGGACTATGGCCAGGAAAACTGCCAGAAGTATTATGGGCCTACCAAACAACTCCGAAAACGAGCACATGAGAGACACCCTACTCTTTGGTCTACGGGACCGAGGCAGTAATACCAGTCGAAGTCGGAGAACCCAACCTAAGATACTCCCACGAGAGTGGCATGAGTAACGATGAGAGAGAATGTAGGAATTCGAGTAAGTCGACGAAAGAAGAGATATGGCGTACATAAGAATAGTCGCCCAAAAACAACAAGCAAAACGCTATTACAACAAGAAATCAAGGGTCAGGCCTCTCAAAGTCGGAGACTACGTACTGAAAGCTAAAACTCAAGCGAGGAAAGATCCCAGGAAAGGCAAGCTGGAAACAAATTGGGATAGTCTGTACAAAATCACGAAAAAAGCAAACAAGGGTTCATTCCAACTAGAGACAATGGAAAGAAAGCTACTGCCAAACAATTGGAACATCAGCCACCTCAAATACTTCAACTTCTGAGAGAAAAAGCTTCCCCCAACCGTACTCTTTTTTCCCTCACTTGAGTTTTGTTCCATTTGGGTTTTGTCAAGGAGGTTTTTAACGAGGCGGCGAAGGGAACGCTTCGAGTCAAAGTTCGAGAAGGTAGGACCATGGTTACTGTTTCACTGCTCAACCTCTCAATACTCTCTAGATCGACCAATGAAGACTAGATAGACTGAGATTGGGACTGGAACGCCAGCCAACACCAAAAAATCTGTAAATTTCTCCAAGTATGCAACAATGTCAAAGCAATAAACTTTACGTTTATCAGGACACCTTTTTCATATTAAGGTTATATTCGACCCAGTTCGAACAAACACATATCGGCCCTCAGCCGCAATTTAACAAAAGGTTATGTTCGACCCCGCTCAAACAAACACCTGTCGGCCCTCGGCCGCAATTTAACAAAACGTTACGTTCGACCCCGCTCGAACAAACACCTATCGGTCCTCGGACGCAATATAATGAAAGGTTGTGTTCGACCCTGTTCGAGCAAACAACTATCGGCCCTCAGCCACATCTCAAAATAAAAAGAGAAAAACAACTGGTAATCGGCTCCAAGGCCACTGCCAGCTAAAAGACAACACCAACGAGAGAAGACCAAAACAGGCAAAGATTTATAAGCAAAAAACATACAAGAATAGAAAGTAAACCACAAGAAAGGACAAAAATGCAGAGAATAACTCTGATATTTTCATACTTAAGACATCTTAGAAAAGCCCATGAAGACGTTGGCAAAAATAAACAAAATATTACAAGGCAAAAATAAAACTACTGATCGCCACCATCGCGATCTTCAGTGCCTTCACCACCTTGGCCACCGATGCCCTTGCCATATCGATCCTTCTCACCATCGCTGCCTTCGCCCTCAGGCTAAGAGATATCATACCTGGAGTCCCTTTCAAGTCGGTCTATGCCCTCATCCTCCCCCTTACCGGCCTAGACGTAGCAGGATCATACCCGCAAGTAACTCGAGCTTCACGAGCCTTAACGCGAATACCTTCGAGGGCAGCCTCTGAAATGGATCCCGCTACATACCAATCTCAGAAGACATCCAACTGAGCCTCATCGTGAATCCATTCCTCATATAATTCTCGAGGAATATTGGGAAAATCTGATGTATGGGAAGAAGATGGTTGTGCAAGATGTTGGACTTTCTCAGCTTCCAAAGCGGCCACCCGGTCATGAAGGACGGAGTTATCCTTCTCTAGCTCTCCGATCCTCTCCTTTAGTCGATCTTCTTTAGCTTTTGCCGTGGACTGGTCATACTCCCACTTTGCCCGAAGGGTCCTGATTGCCAACTCAAGCATCTCCGACTTCCTCCGAGCATCCAAATGGAAGGATTCCGCCTTCTCAAGCTCACTCTTCTTCTCAACGACTTCACCATTAAGGGCCTCTAGCTGAAGCCGACATTCTTCTAACTTCCCCCGCAGCTCGACCACTTGCTCTTGAAGGTCACTGCATTTGGCCTCCATGCCCCTATTGACTCAAGCTCCTCTTCCCAACCCCTCAACGTCCCCTCAAGGACACTACATTTCTCGATGGCTTTCACCAGCTCATCGTCCTTCTCCTTCAACTCACCGCGAAGGGCCTGCATATCGCCGCATTCACGAAATCGCCTAGGAAACTCTTGTTACTTGTCACGATACTCGAAGTACTTATTTTTCAACCTCACAAATATTTCTCTATGCCTCTCTTCCTTCCGAGCGCTCTCAATCTCAAAAACCACCTTCTGCAATCATAGAAAAGAAAAGAAGTAAGTCAGAAATGAAAACGCCCCAAAAAGAAAAACAAAGACAAAAAAGAGGAAAAGGACAAAACACCAAACATTCACTCTAAGAGCAAGACCGGCAATGGTCCTCGAATAAGCGTCGTTATCTAACTCTTTGAGGGTCTCACCCTCTATCTCTGAACAAAGAGGACCGAGGGAAGGGACTACGTCCTCGGTGCTCTTCAGCAAGTCACGATCCATATGGATCGCAATGGTCCTCGTAGACCCCTCAAACCTTATCTCAAGTTTGGGTAAACCCTTCCTCCATCATCTTCAGGTCGTTCGCGTCAACGTCCGAACCAGCATTGCCATCCAATGCAACGTCTTTACCTCTCTCATTCGCCAGCAAGGAAATATCAGTAGTCGGTCGGAAGTCGTTCGCGACGAAGTATCGAGAAGGTCAGCGGCCGGCCTTCTGCCTCCGTCATCGTAGAAGGAAGGGGGATATCCACGTCGGCTTCCGCTGACCTTGGAATCTAGGACCCCGGCTCGATATCATCTTTGATGATAATGGTCGCCGTCTCGCGCAGCAAAAAATCACCCTCTATTAAGTCAATGGCCCAGGCGACCCCGCCGCTAGCATTTACAGACCTCCTCTTATGAGGCACCAAATCCCCATCACCACACAAAGGCCCCTCATTCTCATTGATAAGACGGAATACCCGAGGAGTCGAGATATCAACGATTGAAGTCTTTGCAGCCGAAGGAGGGATAGATTCAGAAATATTCGTCACTGAAGAAGGGACTGGAGCCCGAATAAAAGCAGTCACAGTTGAATGAGAGGCGGGAGCCGAGGACGTAGCGGCTTTCCTCTTTCAGAACGAGGGGGCGAGAGATTTCAACCTTCTAGAAGATCCACTGGCCGAAGCTAGGAAAAACACAGGGAAAAGGGAAGGTCAGCAAAAGTAAACCAAAAGAAAAAAGAACTAAGACACCGGTAATAAAGGGAACTTACTAGCCGAGGGGAGAGCAGGCCCAAACTTATTAAAGAAACCGGACCTCTCACGAACCCCTACGATGTGAGGGAGGAGCCGACCAACCCAGTCAGAAATTTATTCGACCAAAGGAGGAGGCTAGGTCTTGGCTGCATGAGAAAAAGGCAAGAAGTCAAAGACCACGACCAAGCACAGAAAAAAACAGACACCTTGTTGGTATCCAATTTTGCCCTCATATTTTTCCAAATAGTATATATGTACTTTAAAAATATTATTTTGCATCATTACTCAATTTACAATAGTTATACAAGTACTTTTATAATTTTTTCGTAATTTTTAAAGCTTTAAAACTGATTTTTCTTGCAATTAAATTAATTGAATATGTATTAATTACCCCTTAATTTATTTTGTGATGATATAATCGTCCAACTCTATTATTTGCATCTAAAAATCTGTTTTATAATATTTTACTTTATTTTATATAATTATATTTTGCGCTTTTATGCCAAATACATAATTTTGCAATAATAGCCTATATTTTATAATAAATTGCATTTGTCATTTTATTTAAGGTCAAAATAATTTTTTACATTTTTCATTATCTTCAAAATTTGTTTTAAATTATTAAGTTGCATAAATAGCATTTTTTATATTTTAATAACTATTTTATTAAAATTATTTCCCCTTAATTCCCTACTTCAAAATTTAGCCCAAATTATGCCTTATTTTCGGATTAATTAAGGTCCAAAGAAATGAGCCCAACCCTAATCTACCCTGGCCCAAACCAAACGACCCATTTTTTCCAACCCGGTCTCGACCCGTTTACTCGGCCCGTCTCATTTCCCTTTAATCACGGCCGTTGATCTCTCAAGATTAACGGTCCACAATAACCCCACCCATTTAATTCCATCCGCCCCAAACCCTAGCCCCATTCTTCAGATATAGCTGCCCCTAAATCTCTCTACTATCTCCTCATGATTTTACTTCCATATATGCTCGATCTCCGTGTTCTTTACATGGTATTGATATCACATAGTACTTGACTATCTTTGGCAAGTATACAGACCTAAATCAAGTACAATCATCTCTAGACCTTCGAGATTTAGATGATATTTTGTCTATATACACTCACTACTAGGCTATATGGGTCCTATTTACCAAGATCTTTAACCGATTTTTGGTTCCGGTCAAATTAGGGTTTGCCTGATTCTTTTTTTAATTTTGTTTCTTAAACGATTCTGCATGCCCCCTCTTCCTTATTTATGTTTGATTTAATGTGTTTCCTTGTTTAGAGGTTTGATTTCAACTACTATATAAACCCCTCCCCAATTTCCCCTTTAGGGACAACAATCGTTAAAAAGAAAAAACTACTACTGTTCTCTTATTCTTTCTTGTCTTGTACCACTCTAAGGCTCAATCTTTTGGCCGGCTGAAAGCCAAGGCCACCGAAATTTGTTTCTCGAACCTTTCTCAGTGTGAGCACTGCCCGGAGTTCATTCGAAACCCTTGGGAACTCTGATGCACTGAGATTCCTGAGTTCTACTGTTCGTTTTGCTATTGACACTAAAGTGTTGCTGAAATTACTCCTCTTGTTTACTTGTTCATCCATAACTGGTAATGTACCTATGACTCTTGCAATTTCATTTTTTTGTTTGAATTCCTACTCTACATATCTATATCTTTGAGATTTTTATGAACCAACGTGCTATTGTCTACTTTAAAACTATTTTTGAGGCTCTATGCCTTGTAATAATCAAACTTGCCTACTTGTTGCCTTGGTTCTGTTCTGCTTAAGTCTGTTTGCTCTGATGTGTGTGCTCGAATATTTATCATTGTTGTTTAGTTCGAGCTTAGTATCTTTCCTTGTTCTATACTCTTAGGATGAGTTACGTCATGCCCAGGACCTATTTTGATTCTTGTTGAGGCATTTACGTGCAACTTAATGTTTTCTTAGAGTTATCTCTTGATCACGTTGATTAGCCAAACATTCTCTCTTTCTACTTAATGTGTACTCCATGATTTGTTCAATCCAGTGTTCTTTAATATTGCCTAAGACCTTTAGAATGAGATGCAATATCTGGCCTCTTCTCCTATATGTGATCAAGACCTAGTGCCTGCATGCCCTGTTAATCTGGAGTTGATATATTCTGACATTGTTTCTGAACTTTGGTATTACAACTGATGCTCAGCATGTTAAGTTTTCCATGTTCAACTAGGTGATTGTTTGCCAACTATAGTAAACTATGCCCGCTAGCATGTTGTCATGCAGTTTGTGATCGCATTCTCATTAGGCTCTCGCGTTAAAAAACTTCATGTGAAAACTGCCATCTGCTTGTTCCTGTCTATGGCTTTGATATATTCTCAAGTTATTGTCTAAAGTCTTTTAGGTTACTTCTGCATCATGCTTTGCTTAGCAACTCTCTTTGGAATAGTTCATTATACTATAGTGGTCAATCCTGCCACTCTTAAACTTCCTTTTTGGAATCACAAGCATCAACTTGCCTCATATGTACCTCGTGTGCCTTCAACCTAGCTTGCTCATGTTTATGTGTCTTGTCTAAAAATCTTGTCAAGTGTTTAAGCTGTCTAGTTAAATTCTGTAAGTAGTTTGTCACCTATATGGCTGAATTTAATATCCATTTAGGTAAGTCAGTCATTCGTTTGGGCCTGGTATGTTGAACCTGCTGTGGTACTGGAAATCTGGAAGGCACTATTCGCATTTTAAGTTTGGACCTGCAATCCACATGAAGTTCTAAGCTTATATGAAGGCCTAGGAGTATTACTGGGTTATTTTACATTTATATTTGGGCATGTAATCATTTAATATAGTCTGTAATAATTTGTAATAACAAAAAATGGGGGAATTAGTGAAAAGGGGTTGTGGTCTCCTAATCCTCGCATAAACAGGTAGAGAGCATTAGGACCCGCTTGCTTTGTTTGTTATTTTGTTCGACATGCTTTATTTCTGTATACACATAGAAACCATGCCTATAATAAGAAATCACACACTTTACTTGCCTAATACCTGTACAATATTCAAAATCATGATTGTTTGACTAAGTATTTTACCTGCTCTCATATCTACTTCCATCTGATTATTAGATAGTATGCCTATAGGGTTGTAATAATACATGCTTTTGTTAATGTTCATCTAGATACCATGATTATAGGTTCTTAACTAATTAATTAATCAATTGCTTCTGTTGTTTATTGCCACCTAGATAGCATGCCTATAGGATAAGTATGACTATACGAACCAATTGAAATCTTGCCTATAGGATATTATCATTCGCCTAGAAAGCATGTCATAGAATCAAACACTAGTAATTCTAAGTTTTCTAATTGCTTTCACTGCCTGTTGCGCATACAACTTAGAAATCATGCCTATAGGTTTTATAACACCTGTAATATGCAAATTAGTTAATTTGGAACAGCAACACTGCCTGTACGAGATTTGAAATTGGAATCGTATAAAAATCATGCCTATAGGACTGCATCACTCGCCTAAGACACCTATTAGTGCTAATAATCCTGAGTCTGCAAACAGTACGTGTTGTCTCCTCGCCTAAGCCATTTAGAACATTGACGATGCATTTACAACACTGGAATCAGAACCACATAGAAACCATGCTTACGGGACTTAATGCGTCTACACTTGTCTACTACCTAATTGTCTACGTGCTTTCTTGCTTATGTGTGGAGGTTAATTGAGCCTTTTATTTGCAATTATATGCGGTCCTATCTATTTTGATTGTCACCTAGTTTTATCATTTTGAGCACATGAATGGAGTCTAGAACTACCAAATAGTAGGTCCAAAGCCTCGTGGACCATAGGCATGGGACGGGTAGTGCACGCATAGGGTACGACTAAAAATTGAATTAGAGCGCCTTTAAGTAAATAATTTCAACATAGTAATCAGGTAGTAGGAGATGATAGTCTGTGCCCGCTGAATAATATGAGCAACTCCTATCTAAAGGGAGTTGCGAAGTATCATTTATGTTGCACGAGGTGATCCTTTAGGCTAAAAAACTTAGGATCCCCCCCCCCCCCC
>MCJB01003536.1:745-55164 GCA_002018475.1 Nicotiana obtusifolia | reverse complement strand
TCCCCCCCCCCCCTCCTTATATGCTTGCTAAAGGATTTAGTCATTACGAAGTTGTAATCTTTATGATCTTTAAAACTTGCATCAATTATTCATATAGTTTAGTGATATTTTTCGTTACACTGGTTTATGTCATAATAGGACTTTCAACTTTCATATATTTCCTTACTTATATGCTCCCCTAGTTTTATCACACAATCCATATAGTTTAATCTTCGGCCGGGACCCATAGTTGTGGACCTTGAAAAGTGCCTAACACCTTCTCTTTGAGGTAATATGAGCCCTTACCCGATCTTTGGTCACACAGACTAGTTAAACAAAGTTATTTGCAAATAGGTGCCCTAACGCACCTCAAAATCGTTGGGTGGCGACTCTTCTCTTTTAACACCCCTCCTTTTAAAAGAGTTGTCACGTGTCGGAGCCCGCTTTCACAAGAAAACGGGGCACGACACACCTACATACGAGGAAATTAGGTACTTACGAGTACAATTCCATGTCTCTGAAAAATCATCGACGTTGGCCAGCACGTCCTCGATTCTGACGAAGAAGAAGTTGAACCAGTATTGGTGGTTAGCTTTGTCATCCATCTTCACCACCAGGCACTTACCTTCTTGGTGGTGAAGGTTCAACATCATCCCCCTATAAACGCTGGGGGTGAACAGATGTATTAGATCAATTCGACCTCGGCAAGCTCGGCAAATTTGGTAAGCATCCGTGTAAGCTTATAAACATACGGTGCAAGTTGAGCTGGGCAAACGTCGTAATAGTGACAGAATTCCTCCGCCAATGAAGGAGAGAGAGAGAGAGAGAGAGTAGCCTGTCAGGACCCCAATTTTCCTTCGGAGGATGTCGTGATAGCACCTAGTCTCTAAGACTAGGTAAGCCTAACAATTTTGCGGAATAACTGAATATAAAGCTGAACTCAAACCTCATCATCTTAAATAAATAAAAATTGCAATTCAAAATAGTTACAACTCCCAAAACCCAGTAAAAATAAGTCACAAGCTCTAAAGAGAAAATGCTAATTATCTCCATATACATCAGAGTCTAATGAAAATAAAGAAAACAATATAGTAAAGATAGAGGGGGACTCCGAGGTCTGCATACTCTGGAAGATGTACCTTGAAGTCTCCATGTACGGGCTATCTCACAGGTACCTGTTCTAGTAAGCAGTACCTGGATCTACTCAAAAAGATGTGTAGAAGTGTAGTATGAGTACACCACAACGGTACCCAATATGTGCAAGCCTAACCTCAGTAGAGTAGTGACGAGGTCATGTCAGGGCCCTACTGGAATAATAGGAAACAAGGCAGAAGATATAATAATATAATGAAAAAACTGAGAAGTGAACAATGAGAAATTACCGAAAGATAACGACACAAAACATAGAGGTAAAAGCAGGGGCGCTCCCAAGATACCTCCTTGTAGTCCCAAAAGTAAATACACAACAGGGGTGCTCCCGAGGTACCGCCTCATAGTCCCAAAAGTAAATATGCAACAGGAGTGCTCCCGAGGTACCGCCTCGTAGTCCCAAAAGTAAATACACAATAGGGGCGCTCCCGAGGTACCGCTTCGTAGTCCTAAAAGTAAATACACAATAGGGGCCCTCTCAAGGTACCGCCTCGTAGTCCCAAAAGTAAATATGCAATAGATAACCAATGGGCAATGGAATTACAGTAAGGAATCCTACATTTAAAGACTGAATACAAAAACAATGAAGTAGGTAATCCAACTAAGCATGTTTCACAAATTGCAAGTAAGAGATAAGACGCGTAGACATGCAACAGTAGGCTAAACGTGATGACTACACATGCTAGAGTAACTTATTTAAGGGATTAAAAGAAAACTAACTTAGCAAGAATCAGATTTTTAACATTTAACTCGAGTACGTACTCGTCACCTCGCGCACACGGCCTTCACATATTGCAAATACCATAACAATACCAAAACTTAAGGGGAGTTTTCCCCACACAAAGTTAGACAAGCCACTTACCTCAAACCGTGCAAATCTCTACTCTAACACGCCCTTGCCTCGTGAAACAGCCTCTGAATGCCTTGAATCTAGCCACAAATAATTCGATACAATCAACCTGAGCTAAAGGAATCAATTTCATAAGGAAATACTAAGCCCTTAATCAAAAGTCAAAAAGCCAAACCCCGAGCCCACGTCATAGAATTCTGTAAAAGTCACCAAATCCGAACACCCATTCAACCACGAGTCCAACCATACTAAAATTAGTCAAATCCGATCAAAAATCGACCTTCAAATCCTCAAATTATAGTTTATTAAGTTTCTACAATTTTTCCCAAATTTCTATCTCAAAATACTAATTATATGATAAAAACAATGATATATTCATGTATATTAACCAAATCCGAGTTAGAATCACTTACCTCGATGAAGTTCTTGAAAAACTCATGAAAAATCGCCACATACCGAGCTCCCAAAGTCCAAATGTGAAATAATACTCTAACCCTCGCTTATATAGTAAAAATATGACCCCCCCCCTCTCCACCCCATTGTGTTGACTGCTCATTTTTGTGCGGTCCGCACATTCAAGGCTCCCCGCCGCAATTCCAAATTGTGCGGTCCTACTTCAATAGTGACTGCACTACTACGCTTCAGTAAATTGACCATAACTTTCTGTACAAATATTCAAATGATAAATGGCTTAACTTTTTGAAAACGAGACTCAAAGGGCTACAACTTTAATGTTTGGATTATCTCCAAATTAGTTATAGATTAAAAGATATAAGCTTCCGAAGTCAGACCATCAAACTTGCAGATTCTCCTTTCTGCGGCCACAAAAGGATTTCTCCAGGCCGCACATTTCCTCTACGGTCCGAACATGAGGCTTTGCCTCAGTACTCTAAAATGTGCTCTCCACACTTCAACTGTTCCAGAACATCATCAAAGTGTCGAAATGCCCAAACTCGTTCAAAACTCACCCAGAAACACACCCGAGCCACTCGAGATCTCGTTCGAATATACCAACAAGTCCTAAAACATCATACAAACTTAGTCGAGCCTTCAAATCACATCAAACAACGCTACAAACTCGAATCGCACATCAATTCAAGCCTAAGAACTTATGAACTTTTAAATTCCACATTCGATGCTGAAACCTATCCAAACACGTCCGATTGAGCTCAAATTTTGCACACAAGTCCTAAATGACATTACAGACTTGTTCCAACTTACGGAATCGAAATCTAACCCCGATATTAAAAAGTCCACTCCCGGTCAAACCTTCCAAAATCTTCCAACTTTTGCCAATTAACGCCGAATGACCTATGGACCTCCAAATCAACATCTGGACACGCTTCTAAGTCCAAAATCACCCTTCGGAGATATTGGAACTATCAAAACTCTATTCCGGAGTCGTCTTCACACAATTCAAACTACGGTTGACTCCTATGACTTAAACTTTCAATTTAGGGACTATGTGTCCCATTCCACTCCGAAACTCTCCCTAACCCGACACCAAGCACCCCGGCGAGTCAAGCAACCAGAAAATGAGATAGAGGGAGCAATAAATAGGGGTTCGGGGCTAATATTCTCAAAACGAATGGCCAGATCGTTACATCCTCCCCCTCTTAAAACAAACGTTCGTCCTCGAATAAGTATAGAGACATACCTAAAGTGGTGAAAAGATAAGCATAACGGCTGCACATATCATACTCGGTCTCCCAAGTCGCCTCCTCGACCAGATGACCCCTCCTCTGAACCTTCAAAAAAGCGATGCTCTTTGACATCAACCTTCGAACCTGCCTGTCCAAAATGGCCACTGGCTCCTCAACATAAGATAGATCCTTGTCCAACTGGACTGAGCTAAAGTCTAATACATGAGACGGATCGTCGTGATACTTCTGGAGCATGGAAACATGGAATATTGGATGAACTGTAGAGAGACTAGGTAGTAGTACAAGTCTGTAAGCCACCTCTCCAACCCTCTCAAGAATCTCAAAAGGCCCGATATACCTAGGGCTCAACTTGCCCTTCCTCCCGAACCTCATAACGCCCTTTGTGGGCGAAACCCGAAGCAAGACCCGCTCCCCAACCATGAGTGCAACGTTGCAAACCTTCCTATCAGCATAATGCTTCTGTCTGGATTGGCTGTACGAAGTCGATCCTGAATCAATTTGACCTTTTCCAAAGCATCCTAAACCAAATATGTACCCAATAGCCTAGCCTCACCCGGCTCAAACCAACCCACTGGAGACCGACACCGTCTACCATACAAAGCCTTATACGGGGCCATATGAATGCTCGCCTGATAACTGTTGTTGTAGGCAAACTTTGCAAGTGGCAAGAATTGATCCTAAGAACCCCCAAAATCCATCACACACGCGCATATCCTCCAATATCTGGATAGTGCACTCAGAATGTCCATCCATCTGAGGGTGCAATGCTATACTCAACTCTACCCGAGTGCCCAACTCATGTTGTACTGCTCTCCAGAACCGCGATGTAAACTGCGTACCCCGGTCAGAGATGGTAGATACCGGCACGCCATGAAGCCTGACAATCTCGCGAATGCAAACCTAAGCCAGCTGCTTCGAAGAGTAAGTAGTAACCACAGGAATGAAATGAGCTGACTTGGTCAATCTATCCACAATCACCCTAACTGCATCGACCTTCTTTTGAGTCCGTGGGAGGCCAACAATGAAATCCACCTGGCTGATGCTCATACTTCACCTGCTGATAATTTAGGCACCAAGCTACATACCCCACTATGTCCTTCTTCATCCGCCTCTACCAATAGTGCTGCATCAAGTCCTGATACATCTTCGCAGCACCTGGATGAATAGAGTACCGCGAACTGTGAGCCTCCTAGAGAATCAACTCACACAACCCATCTACATTAGGCACACATAGTCTGCCCTGCATCCGTAATACACCATCATCTACAATAGTGACTTCCTTAGCATCACCGTGCTGAACGGTGTCCTTAAGGACAAGTAGATAGGGGTCATCATACTGACGCTCTCTAATACGATCATAAAGAGAAGAATGAGAAACCACACAAGCCAAAACTCGGCTCGGCTCGGAAACATCCAATCTGACTAACTGGTTGGACAAGGCCTGAACATCCAAGGCTAAAGGCCTCTCTGCTACCAGTAGATATGCCAAGCTGCCCAAAATCTCCGCCTTGTGACTCAAGTCATCGGCCACCACATTAGCCTTCCCGGGATGATATAGAATGGTGATATCATAATCCTTAAGCAACTCCAACCACCTCCGCTGCTGCAAGTTAAGATCCTTCTGTTTAAACAGATGCTATAGACTTTGGTGATCAGCGTAGACCTCACAAGGGACACCATAAAAATAGTGCCGCCAGCTCTTCAAGGAATGAACAATAGCTGCTAACTCAAGGTCATGGACAGGATAGTTCTTCTCATGCACCTTCAGCTGTCTAGACGCGTAGGCAATCACCCTACAATCCTGCAGCAACACCGCATCAAGACCAATGCGCAACACATCACAATAAACCGTATATGACCCCCAACCAGTAGGCAACACCAACACTGGGGCTGTAGTCAAAGCAGTCTTGAGCTTTTGAAAGTTCTCCTCACATTCTTCGGTCCACCTGAACGGAGCACCCTTCTGGGTCAATCTAGTTATAGGTGTTGCAATAGACGAGAACCCTCTACAAATCGACGGTAATACTATGCCAAGCCGAGAAAACTTTGGATCTTCATAGCTGAGGATGGTCTGGGCCAACTCTGCACTACTTTAATCTTCTTCAGATCTACCTTGATCCCCTCATTCGATATCTCATGACCCAACAATTCCATTGAATCTAACCAAAATTCACACTTCGAATATTTTGCATACAACTTCTTTGCTCTCAAGGTCTGAAATACAGTCCTCAAGTGCTGCTCATAATCCTCCCAACTCCGGTAGTACACCAGAATGTCATCAATAAGCACAATGACGAAAGAGTCAAGATAGGGCTAAAATACACTGTTTATCAAGTGCATGAATGTTGCTAGGGCGTTGGTTAGCCCAAAAGACATCACATGGAACTCGTAATGACCATACCGAGTCTTGAAAGCAGTCTTTGGGACATCTGGCTTTCAAATCTTCAACTGATGATAGCATGAAAGCAAGTCGATCTTAGAGAACACTCTGGCACCCTAAAGCTGATCAAATAGGTCATCAATACATGGCAATGGATACTTGTTCTTCACTGTAATCTTGTTCAACTGGCAATACTTAATACACATTCGCATAGAACCATCCTTCTTCTTTACAGACAAGACAGGAGTACCCAAGGCGACATATTGGGTCGAAAGAAGCCCTTCTCGAGCAACTCTTGCAACTGTTCCTTTAATTCTTTCAACTCTGCTGGGACCATATGATAGGGTGGAATAGAAATGGGCTGAGTGCACGGCAACGAATCAATACCGAAGTCAATATCTCTGTAGGGCGGCATGCTTGGAAGATCCGGCGGAAATACGTCTAGATAATCCCTCACTACCGAAACTGACTCAAACGTAGGAGTGTCAGCACTAACATCCCTCACATATGCTAGATATGCATCACACCCCTTCTCAACCATCCACTGAGCCTTTAGAAATGAGACAACCCTGCTAGGAACATTATCTAAGGTACCTCTCCACTCTAGCCGCAGTAGACCTGGCATAGCTAACGTCACCGTCTTGGTGTGACAATCAAGGATAGCGTGATAGGGCGACTACTAGTCCATGCCTAAAATAACATCGAAATCCACCATACCGAGCAATAATAAATCGGATCTAGTCTCAAAACCACTAAGAATAACCAAACACGGCCAATACACACGGTCAACAACAATAGAATCTCCCATAGGTTTGGACACATAGACAAGAGAACTCAAAGAATCACGGGATATACCCAAATACGGAGCAAAATAAGATGACATATAGTAATAAGTAGAGCTTGGATCAAATAAGACTGTTGCATCTCTATGACAGACCGAAATAATACCTGTGATGACAGAATCGGATGCAACTGCCTCCGTCCTAGCAGGAAAGGCATAATCTGGCCTAGCCTCCCCCTCTAGGGCGACCTCTACCTGTCCGACCTCCACATCGAGCTGGCGGTGCAGGTGGAGTGGTAGCTGGTGCTGTAACCATAGCCTGAGGACCCGGTGGAGCACGTGGTACCTAAGTGGTCTGTGGAGGTGAACCCCTCTTGAGTCTGGGTCAGTCCTTAACTACATGACGAGTGTCACCATACATAAAAAAAGCTGTCGGAGGATGTGGCTGCTGTGACTGGCTCGGGCTTGATCGGCTGGATTGACCGCTGAAAGCACCTTATACAGGAGGTACACTAGACAATAGCGGTACATAATAGGGAGCCTGGGGCCTAGGAGTGGCCAGAGCACCGCTGGCGGCTGGAAGTGTTGAATGAACAGGGCAACCCGTATAGCCCCTACCCTGACGAGTTGCAGCTGGGGAACGAGTACCACTATATGTGCCAGACTCTCGAGACCTCTTGGCTTTTCTCTCCTCCCTCTCCCGAGTCAACATATCCTCCAATCTCCTAGCAATCCCCACTACCTGCTGGTATGCGATGTCCATCTCCAACTCTTGGTCCATGCTAAATTCGATATTGGGGTTGAGCCCCTCAATAAATCGGTGAACCTGCTTTTGAACGCTAGCAACCAAGGCTGGTGCATGCCTGGCCAAATCACTGAATCGGACCGCATACTTTGACCCGGTCATAGAACCCTGGCGCAACTGCTAAACTCTATGCGCCATACATCTCTGAGACTCTGGGGGACATACTCCCTCAAGAACATATCTGAGAACTGAGTCCAAGTGAGTGAAGTTGCCTCGGCCGAACTACCCAACTCGTATGATCGCCACCACTGATAGGCCGCTCCTCTAAGCTTGAACGTACTGAAAGAAACACCACTAGATCCGCAACACCTATAGTATGGAGGATAGGGTGGCTCTCCTCAAGAAAACCCTGGCATACTCCGACGCCAAGCCACTGGAAGTAGGAGGGTGGTACTTCTTGTACCTCTCAAGCCTGAGCTACACACCCTCAGAAACTGCTGCCTTAACCTCGGGCTGAACTGGAGCTACCGGCTGCATCGGTATGATCTCAGGAACTTGTTCGACCTGGACCCCCTGCTCTAGGGTACGGGCAATGGGAGTCTGTGCTCCTCCCCCGCCAGAGATGTGGCAGGAGCAAGTGGTATCAACCTTGCCTGAGCCAACGTGCTGAAAATGCTCAGAAACTGGGCTAGAGCTTCTTGGAGGGCTGGTGCAGTAACAAGCGTCTCAGGTGCCTGCCCTCCAACTGGAGCTACTGGTGGCTCCTCTATAGCAGCTCATGCAGGTGCTCTGGCTGCACCACATAGACGTCCTCAGCCTCTACCCCGACCCTGTCCTCTCGCGACTCTAGCAGGGAGCGCGAGTGTCTGGTCATCTGATCCAGCTGTACGTGTCCTCACCATCTTTGAGAAAATAGAAAGACAGAAATTTAGAATCTAAAGTCAAAATCTCGCACGATAAGGAATCAAAGAAGTGAAGCTTTTCCTAATAGTTCCATAGCCTCCCGAAGATAAGTACAGACGTCTCTGTACCGATCCGCGAGACTCTACTAAACCTGCTTGTGACTCACAACACTTATGAAGCTAGAGCTCTGATACCAACTTGTCACGACCTCAATTTCCCTCCGGAGACTAGGTAAGCCTATTTGTGGAATAACTGAATATAAAGCTGAACTCAAACCTCATCATCTGAAATAAATAAAAATTGCGATTCAAAATAGTTACAACTCCCAAAACCCGGTAAAAATAAGTCACAAGCTCTAAAGAGAAAATGTTAAGTGTCTCTATACATTATAGTCTAATAAAAATAAAGAAAACAATATAATAAAGATAGAGGGGGACTTCGAGGTCTGCAGACGCTCGCAGATGTACCTTGAAGTCTCCATGTACGGGCTATCTCACTGGTACCTGGTCTGGTAAGCCGTACCAGGATCTGCACAAAAAGATGTGCAGAAGTGTAGTATGAGTACACTACTTCGGTACCCAGTAATTACCAAGCCTAACCTCAGTAGAGTAGTGACGAGGTCATGTCAGAGATTTACTGGAGATAATAGGAAACAAGGCAGAAGATATAATAATATAATAAAATGATTGAGAAGTGAACAATGAGAAAATACCGAAAGATAACAACATAGCAAAGAGAGGTAAAAGCAGGGGCGCTCCCGAGGTATCGTCTTGTAGTCCCAAAAGTAAATACACAACAAGGGCGCTCCCCAGGTACCACCTCATAGTCCAAAAAGTAAATATGCAACAGGGGCGCTCCCGAGGTACCGCTTAGTAGTCTCAAAAGTAAATACACAACAGGGGCGCTCCCGAGGTACCTTTTCGTAGTCCTAAAAGTAAATACACAATAGGGGCGCTTCCGAGGTATCGCCTCGAAGTCCTAAAAGTAAATATGCAATAGATAACCAATGGAGCAATGAAATTACAGCAAGGAATCCTACAGTTAAAGACTGAATACAAAATCAATGAAGTAGGTAATCCAACTAAGCATGTTGCATAAATTGCAAGTAAGAGATAAGACACGTAGACATGCGAGTTTAGGCTAAACATGATGACTACACATACTAAAGTAACTCAGTTAAGGGATTAAAAGAAAACTAACTTAGCAAGAACCATATTTTTAACATTTAACCCGAATGGGCACTCGTCACCTCGCGTACACGGCATTCACGTATTGCAAATACCATAACAGTACCAAAACCTATGGGGAGTTCCCCCCACACAAGGTTAGACAAGTCACTTATCTCGAACCATGTAAATCTCTACTCTAACACGCCCTTGCCTCGCAAAACGGCCTCTGAATGCCTCGAATCTAGCCACAAAAAATTCGATACAATCAACATGAGCTAAAGGAATCAATTCCATAAGGAAATACTAAGCCCTTAATTAAAAGTCAATAAGTCAACTCAAAAGTCAATCCCCAAGCCCATGTCTCGGAATCCGGTAAAAGTCACAAAATCCGAATACCCATCCAACCACGAGTCTAACCATACTAAAATTAGTCAAATCCGATCACAACTCGACCTTCAAATCCTCAAATTATAGTTTATTAAGTTTCTATAATTTTTCCCAAATTTCTATCTCAAAATACTAATTATATGATGAAAACAATGATATATTCATGTATATTAACCAAATCCGAGTTAGAATCACTTACCCCGATGAAGTTCTTAAACAACCCACGAAAAATCGCGACAAACCGAGCTCCCAAAGTCCAAATGTGAAATAATACTCTAACCCTCGCTTATATAGTACAAAATCTGACCCCTCATTGTGCTGACCGCACATTTTTTGTGCGGTCCGCACATTCCAAGTTCCGCGGCCCTAATTCCAAATTGTGCGGTACCACTTCAACAGTGACTGCACTACTAGGTTTTAGTAAATTGACCATAACTTTCTGTACAGATGTCCAAATGATAAATGGTTTAACTTTCTGAAAACTTAGACTCAAAGGGCTACAACTTTTATTTTTGGATCATCTCCAAATTTCTTATATTAAAAGATATAAGCTTCTGAAGTCAGACCATCAAACCTGCAGATTCTCCTTTCTGCGGCCGCAAGAGGATTTCTATGGGCTGCACATTTCCTCTACGGTCCCGCACATGAGGCTTTGCCTCAGCACTCCAAAATGTGCCCTCCGCACTCCAACTGTTTCAGAACATCATCAAAGTGCTGAAATGCCCAAACTCGTTCAAAACTCACCTCGAAACATACCTGAGCCACTGGGGACCCCGTTCGAATATACCAACAAGTCCTAAAACATCATATGAACTTAGTCGAGCCTTCAAATCACATCAAATAACGCTACAAACATGAATCGCACATCAATTCAATCCTAAGAACTTATGAACTTTTAAATTCCACATTCGATGCTGAAACCTATTAAAACACGTCTCATTGAGCTCAATTTTTGCACACAAGTCCTAAATGATATAACGAACTTGTTCCAACTTCCGGAATCAAAATCCCACCCTGAATCAAACCTTCCAAAATCTTTCAACTTTTCCAACTTTCGCCAATTAACGTCGAAGTGACCTATGAACCTCCAAATCATTATCCGGACACGCTCCTAAGACCAAAATCACCTTACGGAACTATTGGAACCATTAAAACTCCATTCTGGAGTTGTCTTCAAACAATTCCAACTATAATCAACTCCTATGACTTAAACTTCCAATTTAGGGACTTTGTATCCCATTCCACTCTGAAACTCTCCCGAACCCTACACCAAGCACCCCAGCGAGTCAAGTAACCACAAAATAAGATAGAGGGAGGAATAAATAGGGGTTCGAGGCTAATACTCTCAAAACGACCGGACGGATCGTTATATAGCCGACTTGGACGGTATAGGCGCAGTACCTAGGACGGGGGACCTGCACTGTATCCCATCCAGCCGGGATTAATTTGATGTGATCGGGAAGGCCGAACTTGGACTTAAGCTCTCCTATTTCTTTCTCCGTCATCACTGACCAAAAGGCCCCAGGGTCGGCATCAGGTGATTTGGAGAAGTTGGACCTAGTATCAGGGTTGTGAGGAACTATCTCCTCCACCAACGGGAAACTTCAATCATCGACGGCGACAGGAACATTCTTCTTGTGAGGAGGAAACATCATCGCCAAAGGGATCGCATCACTCCCCTCACTAGGCTCAGAAGGCATGTTAGACATTTTTTGATTAAAGAAAGAGATGTATTGAACGATGAAGAACTGAGAATGAAGGCAAGTCACTAGAACAGAAAAAATAGGTTTAGAGCAAGGAAAGAGCAAGAAATAATGTAGGGTTTCGAAATAGAAAATTTGAAACTTCAAAATCATACCCTAACATCCCTATTTACAAGGATCTTGGCTCCAGAACCAAACCTGGTTCATCATTTACCTGGCACCGGAATCGAAGCGGTATGTTCAATCAGGGGTCACACGCGAAACGAAGCAACAGATCGAGAATACGCATCTTAATGATGCATGACGTCATGACGTCACCCTAATTCGTGGACAGCATACCTCCAACAAACTGACCGAGAAAATCGAAGCATTTGAAAATAGTGGCCCACGTAGGGCCACGTTGCTAGTTAGCCGTAACCACAACGACCTGCATAGCTCGCTCGATTATTTTGACCACAACAAATAAAATCCACTCATCGAACCCGCCTGAAGCCGGCTTCAAAAAGAGGAGGGACTAATTGTATGTGTCAAAATCTGTCTTTGGAATATTTAAGCCAAGATAATACTAAAGGAAGAGTTCCCAAGTCGTCGCTTGTCTAGATGGCCTAAGAAGCAGCAAAGTTTGTGGTCGAAGAGTCAACGAGAGCCGTAATCGAGGTGTCAACAATGATCGAGGTCGAGGTCGAGGTCGAATACCGTTGATAGAGCTATAACGGCTAGTTTTCAAGATACAATATTAAAAAGAATATTCTAGTGAATATTCTTTGCACATATACTATTATGGTTTTTTTAGAAACATGTCCCATATAAATAGGAAAAGAGACAATGATAGGAGGCATGTGATATTTATTTGTAAAGAGCACATTTTGACTTAAAGATTCAACTCTTACTTGCTAAGAAACAAACATCACTTTTTCACTGAGATTTTTGTTCATGCTTTTCCAGCAGATCCGAGAATAACTCGAATATTCAAAAATTTGTCTACCACTCATTGTCCGGAGAAAGATTCACTTATTCTATCCTTTATTGGGTGAATCATTCCTCTTATTTACTTAAATGACATTTATTGTTGTTCATTATTATTGAATGTAATATTATTGCTCCTGATTCCCAAAACATTTATTGTATGATATTATCACTATCCGACCAGATCCACACGATATTCATTGCTTCTTTAAAGAATCTCACCTAAGGATATTATTGTTAGCTAAGATTAACTCTTGTTCACATAAATTTAATTATTTGAATGAAGATCTATATTTTTTGGTCAAACACTTATCGTGTGAAATATTATGAACAATTCATAGCAGGAGCTAAGATTTAAAGTTTATCTACTTTAAATTTGGCATCAAATTCATAATTAATTTTAGTTGCTATATTCACATTAAATACTAATAAATATTCAATTAATTTTCTATAAAAATCTCACATGTACTACTATTGTTTTTTCCTCCCTCGGCGGCGGAAATTCCTAGCCAGCAACCAACCACATGTCTCTGACCCCATGCACAACTGATAGGTACTACTTTGTAACCTAATTGCCTATACAGACAGAATAAATAAATAAATAAATAAATAAATAAATAAAACTGTTCTTTAATTTGTTATTATTTGCATGTTCCGGTCAATACACGTCTAGTATGATACTACTAAATTACTAAAAGTATATTGCTCTCTGCTTAGTTGTTTGTTAAGTGTCCTTTTTCTGATTCTTATCTTTTACTTTTATTTATTAATTAGTTCTCGAACACGTGCCATGTACGTGCATTCCATGCTAATTAGTTTAGATATTTTAATAATATATAATAATTAGTGTATTGAGTTGCACAAAATTGAAGACAATTAATGCAAGCTCAAATTTATTATTATTGCAAGGCACAATCATACTAAAAAATTGCTATCAAATGAATTTCAAAATATTCAAATGACTTTAATTCTGTTAATTATTCTTATAATATCAATATATTCAACTTGAAAGTAGTTTTTGTTTTTACTATGTGAATAACACATAATTTAAATATCAGTTATAGTTACAAATATTTCATATAAAGATATTACCTTCTTTTTGAAAAAATATAGTCTTCAGCTTTTACAGCTGCATACATAACAAAATATAATCGTATATGAAATATGGCATAATCACGGGCCAGATGTTGCCACTGTGATATTTTTGTAATCCTTAAAAAATATACACTTATATAAGGATAAATAATATCTTTTCGTTTACAAATTTAAGTCTTAATAATAAAAAAAAAACTTAACAAACACAAAAGACATGAGAATAAATAATACTACAATATGGGTTTGATAAGTAATACTTATGAAATTTGAAGAGTAAAACTACAAGTTCTAACTGAAGAAAAAATAATAAAGATATAAAATATATACCAACAGGACTAAAGGCAGTCAATTGGAGTGAATAAAGCAAAATAATAATAATAAGAAGGGTCGGATTCAAACAGTGAGATAAAACCTCAGACGAAGAGTTTAAAGAGAGATTTACAAATCATAAGATAAATTTGACCCCCCTCCCTCCCCCTNCCCCACACACACAAAAAAAGGTCTTCTAATATTAAAGGATAAAATTATATTTAGCAAAATTTAAAAAAAAAAAGAGGATAAAATTACATGTGCCTTATCATCTATCATTCTCATAAATAGGGTTAGAAAACTTAGCGTCTCGGTGGGAGATGAAAGAAATAAAACTGTAATGTGATCCTACATGATATTTACGAAAATTTATAGCCTGCAGTACTATTAGTATGGAAGATGAAAAAAAAAAAAGAAACTGAAATATAAAAATATTAGTGACTAATAATTAAGAAACTTTATAATATAATAGCTAAGAATCAATTTCTTTTTCTAGGGACAAAATGGTTAGTTTTTTAAAAGAATGATTTCAATGAAACTAACTTTTGAGTTAGTAGGATATTTTGGTCATTTAGTTTTTGAAGAGTACTTTAGTAAAATAATTTTATTTAAATTTTATTATATTTATAATATAATATAATATGATACGATATGATAAGATGATTAAAGATAATGGCGTAGGCAAAATTATATTGCTATCTGCTTAGTTTTTCTTATTACAACTCACCTATATGCAACGGCGGAATCAAAACTCTAACAAGAAATTCAAAAAGAAAAAATGCAAACTTGAATGACGTATAAATAAACATTCAACTATCAAGAAGATTCGGCAATTTATATATATATATATATATATATATATATATAACCCTTTTGTTCTTAATTTGTTAACTCAAAAAATATTAATGTAAAATCGTTTCGGTCTATTATATATAAAAATTATATTATACTATATATAAATATGCATATTATCTTCTTCTTTTTTAAATTAATATATAGATATTTATTGGATATTTTGGAAAAAGTAGTGTCTGGTTGGAGGGATAACAAATTAAGTTCAAATATCTTTTTCCAGCTAATCTTTAAAACAAAAAGCGTTTGAATCTGTAGGATTTTTGCTTAATATATACGCTTCAAGCAAAGAATAATAATAATGATGTCTTTAGCATGTTTGACTCAGAAACTACAATAATGAATTTCATGCAGATATTCCTTTCTTGTTTATTTCTGTCTCAAAATATTTGAACTTTTTGTTTCTGAAATTCAAATAAAATGCGATTTTTGTGAATATTTGGATTTAAATTTTAACAATTTATTGATTTAGCTAAAAAAGATAATTGAAAAAGTATCAAATATATTGAGAGAAAGAATGAATAATATTTTTCCTTCGAAAAGCAATTAGCTCTATTTGAGAGAGAGAACTTTATTTCATTAAAGGTTGAAAAGTCTTGTGAAAAGAAAAAAAAATATAAACCATGCACATAGAAAAAGAGTATTTGAAATATTGAATTAAGATTTGAAATATTGAATTAATATAATAAAAAAGTTTAAGATATCCCTATAGGATATAGGTGTAACGGTTGCTATCAATCTCATTCCCCCCCACTACGAAGTAGGAGTCTTAATTATTAATTGGATCATAAATAAGAAATTTTAAAACAAAATCTTGAAAATGACGGAGAACAAAGAATTAGAGGACAAAAAAGAAAAACGAGTAAATTTAACTTTAACCCCTTGACTTTTAATAGTTGAAGGAGAACTTTTGAGCGACATTAAAATTATCTAAACAGTCATTAATACTTGCATTAGGGTTGACTATCTCATCCTTAATGATATGGGATTTTTTCATACTTTGCGTATATACGAAATACTTTGTGCATATGGCTGCCTTTAATTTTAATAGTTGAAAAGCGATGATTTTTTCACCTTTTGAACGAAAATGATACTAGAGCCGAGATATCTAGTCTTAAATACCGCGACTGAGGGAAGGAGGATAAGTGTTAGGTATCTCACATAGGTTGCATTAATATGTTATTATCTAATACCTTCTTGTGTGATCTTGAATAAACTTTATATATAGAGGCGGAGTCAGAATTTTTATTAAAAAGAGTTAAAATATAAAGAAATAAACTTACCAAGAAGTCAAGGGGTGTCATTATATAATATATATACATATTTTAAAAAAAGGTTATCAAACTAAACAGTATAATTTTTTGAAGAATGAGTGTCGGTTGACAACCATTGGGTGCATGTGGCTCCGCCGTTGCTTATATATGAGCTAACATTTGAAGTTAAGTCAAGTTAATAGTATTAATTTTCTTAACATAGATCATCGCGTCTTAACCAATGAAAATGTATCTCAACCACCCAACATTAGATTAAAAATACAATAACAATAAACTAACTTAGTGTAATCTCACAAATAGTTCTTACCTTTCGAGAGAAAAATTATTTCCGATAAACTCTCAACTCAAGACGAACATAATCATATTAGATAAAAAAAATGCTATAAATAGGATTACAATCCCATTGGCAATAAAATATTTTTTTATTATCAGTGTATAATTTATTAATATTTCATATTTATGGCGATTTTTTAAATATTTGTGCAGGAATACAAAAAATCCATTTGTCTTTATTTTACCATTTTGTTAACCGTTACATGTCAGTTTCTTTTCACTCCATATATAAACCCCAAAACCCCCCTATAAAGCGAAGAACAGTAGGAAAGCAATAGAAAACGAAACGTTAGTAGTCAATTTCAAATCCCTAATAATTAAAACTTCCATTGACTCTTATCCTGATCCTCTCAATCTTTTCAATATACACTTAATCAAATGAACATTTTACAGATAGATTATTGTTATTATTTATAAACAAAAATTAGTTTTTGTATGAATTTATACAACCAATGTTACTTGTTCTTGTAATTATAGCCGCCGGGTCATCATCATCAATTTCTCGATGAGTGATTCTCAGTTCTCTTCTCTTTCTTCCTCCTCCTATGACGGCTCCGCTTCTCCCTCCGTCGCCGCTCCACCGCCGGTAATCATTTCGCTACTCGCTTTTTTATCGATTGTACATTTTTTTTGGCAATTAGTAGTTTTTTTTTTCAATTTTTTTAATTACTACTAATCTTTTGTCGTGTAAGTTCTATTTTATGCCTATTTGTGTGAATGTTATGGTTTTGTGCTTGTGATCTAAATTGTGTGAATTATGTCATAAAGTTTCAATTTATTTTGCAGTATGTTTAGTCAATTTTCTGGAATTGTTTACTGTATCTTTAGACTTTCAGTGTTTGAACAAATTTGAAAGTTAATTTTTTTCAATTTTGTGCAAACTTTATGCTTATAAGTGAATGTTATGGTTGTTAGTGTGCTTGTGATGTAAATTGTGTGAATTATTTGTTGAATTTACAACCTTTTATAGTATGTTTATTTAATATTTTGGGGTATCTCGGAGTGAATGTAGATTTTAAGAGTTGGGCTAAAATTGAAAGTTAAATTGCGTCGAGATTTTGTGTCAAAATTTGTGATTATAAGTGAAAGTTATGGTTGCTATTTAGTTGATATTTACTAGAGTGCTTGTGATATAAACTGTATGAATTATGTGTTGAATTTGCAATGTTTAGTCAATTTTCTGGAATTTTTCACTGTGGCTGTAGATTTTGAGTTTTTGGATAAATTTGAAAGTTAAATTGCTGTTCTGTGACAAATTTATGCTTATAACAGCGGTGGAGCCAAGATTTGAACTTTATTGGTTCTAAATTATAAATAGCAGCATCAGGGGTTAGTAATTTTTGGACATATTTGGTAGATTTCTTAATACAAATACAGGGCTTAAACAATCTAGCTCTGCACGTGCTTATAAGTGGGTAGATGTATGAGGCAGACAGACAGTGTGAGAATTTGTATACTGAATTTGATACTCATTTGTTGTATTCTTGTGGATATGATGGTGTTGACTAGAACATAGGTTAAGATAAATTTGATTTATTTAACATAGGTTAAGATATTAATTTGACTTATTACTATATTACTGCTAGCGGAAGGAAATATCAAATTGGTGCTTTGCAAAATAAGTTTAAAAGAGATTATCAGATCAAATCTTAAATTTGAGTAGTTAAAGTGAATTTAAATTCGTGAAAGTTTTGAATTTTCTATAAAAAGGGAAAGACATCATGTACAGATGGGGACAGTGAGTATATTATTAGTATGTGTAAACTCACGCCTTTAATTGTTTGTTAATTGATATTCATTGCTGTGTTTGTAATTTCTGGTGTAAATTTTGTAAATTATCTGATGAGTTTGCTACTTTGTTTGTAGTATGTTTAATTTTTTGACTTTTATGATGTTACTATTTCCATTTTGAGCCGTTTCAAAGGGTTTGACACCATCCCAATCTATACGATTTTCGTAACTATCAAGATTTCAAATTCATTTAACTATTTGAATTTTCGCAACTATCGAGATTTCAAATATCAAAAGCAATTAATTTGTATCAGACCAGCTGATGTTATCCTTACAAAAAATTCTGTGGCAATTAACCTTCCAAAACTATAACCAAGTATCTCACGAGTAGGTATTTTCACTATGCACCAAACATAAAAAAGAAAGGAAAGAGAATGTCTGACTCTTATCTAACACACTCTCCACTTTGATGTGACGTTTCTCTATCAAACTCAAGATTCCAGTTTCAACCATGCTTTAATATTTTCTTCAACTAGCACTAAATATGATTAAATGAATTTTGCATCTTAAACCCCATAAAAATTCACCATAATAAATGGAATCAGGGAGTACCAATTGAGTCCTACTTGTGCTCTGCAGACATAGAGAAGTTTCGAATTTAATTAGTTGTTATTTATTTGACTGCAGAACGTGGTGGGGAACGGTTCGAGTGCAGATGCTAATAGATCTCGACAACTGATCACTTCACAAGTTTCACGGCATTGGCGAGATGTTTTCTGGATGGGGGTATTTATGTTGCATCTAGTATTGGTAGGTGTAGCACTTGCTGTATTGGGGTTTAACAGGTTTAGGGAAAAGGATAGGCTCAAAATTGATAGGTTCACGAACATGTTCCTTGAGAATCAGCCTGGTTTGACTGAGGACTTTTGGCCTTTGTATGCTGTCGCTGGCGCAGTTGGAACAGTTCTGGCATGGGCTTGGTTGTTGTTGCTTGGTTCAAGTGCTAATAGCATGATGAAGTTCTCGGTTCACATCTTAACAACATATCTTGCTGTGATCAGTGTGTTGTGTTTCTGGCAGAAGCAATTTTTCTGGGGTGTTGCATTTGCTGTTGGTGCAGTATTGCAGTTTTTGTACGTAATATCAGTCATAGACAGGTATAGCAGAAAAGAATTGTGATTGTTTTAAAATAAGCAAACAGAAAAGAGTCTTGCTTTCAATGTTTTTATTGGTTTCTATCTGAGTGTAATTCTCCTTGACAAAATATTTTTTTTGTCTGTCTGTTGACCGTATATTGTTTTTATTTTATTTAATGTAGTGAATATGCAACCCCTATCCCTGTTTTCTTTCTAAAACGCCAGCTTGGAGAAAATTGTGCTGTTGTGAGATTGTATAAAGCGAGGAGTTCACTATTTTTGCTTTTACATATAAAGAGAAAACTACAATTTCTACAAAGGGCCATTATGTTGGTTGCTGACACCAAGTCAGTGTTTTTTGGTCATGCTATTACTTTCATCATCGTTTATATTGTAGGGAAGAGATGATTAGCTTTCAGAAATATTTTAAACGGACCATTATTTCTATCTTTTCTCTATATGCGTACACTTGTCATCAATTCTGAATGTCATCTACCATTTGTTATGTCCGTGTCTGTCTTCTGTTGGAGCATCTGCAGATTAGTTTTCTTGAAAGAAATCTTATCTGGAGTCAGTCCTGTCATCCTGATTTTAAATGAAATTATATATCAGAATATATGTTGATACAATCATGAAGTTCCTTGGGTAGAAAGTCATCCTACTATTTGAACGGAGGTTGCTCTCCCTGAATAAAAAAATTCTAGTTGGTGCAGAGTTACATTCGACAGATTTGTATGTTTACCTCTCCAAAATAAAATACCATATCATGCTAACCTCCTTTTTAGTTTGTTACAACCATGAACTTCTAGACTAGTATAGTTTAGATTGGCTTTAAAAGATTTGACCAGTTTAATCCTTGTCGCAGACAAAAGCATGGTATTTAACTGAAGGGTAGAGGGGCGGGCCGTTTATCCTCCAAGTCTCCTTTCGTCAGTGGCTCTTGGAGATATCTCGGTTATCAAAGAAAAAGTTTGATGGTCTCATAAGCTTTTTAATATTTTAAACAAAGTTAATGGCAGGAGAGGTTTGTGTAAATTTTCCTAAATTCAGGAAGCTTAGTGTATAAAGAGGAGGTTAAAGCTCAGAAAGCATATAAATACAGAGGTCAAGATTATTTTGACTACGGAAATTGTTGAATAAGTTTCGGTTTTTGTGAAAAAATTTCTTTCCCCCAATTTTGCAGGCTTCCATTTACCATGTTGGTGTTACAAAGAGGTGTGAAGATGGTGTGGAGCCTTCCTGAAGTTATGGGAGTCTCATGTGCATTCATGCTCGTCATGCTTTCATGGCTAGTACTTTGGTCTTTTGGAGTAGCTGGTGTTGTAGCACTTAGTATTGGTGATGGGGGACGCTGGTGGCTTCTTTTGGTGAGCTGGCAAGTTTTTGCTCTTCATTTGATCTGGTTTTAGGGCTTAGTCGTTATCAAATTTATAATGGTTATGCTACCAAGCACCATGAGCTGTTGATTGCTTGTGTTATGTACAGGTGTTCTGTGTGAGTCTGTTTTGGACTGGTGCAGTACTGTGTAACATTATTCATGTAATAGTGTCGGGCATGGTGTTTCTAGTTCTCATTAATGGTAGTCGGCAAGCAGACTCAATGCCTCCCAAACCAGTGATGAGATCCTTACGCTATGCTGTTACAACCTCATTTGGCAGCATCTGCTATGGGTCACTTTTTACAGCTGCGATCCGGACATTACGCTGGAAGGTTAGTCAATCTGTGCTTATCTAATTGTATGTTATATTAACTTCTCATATGAAGGGTAAGATTTTCACGTACATATTGTTGAACTGCACGTATGAACAATTTTGATTGACTAGTGGTTTTGTGTAATGCAGATTAGAGGAATCAGATCAAAGATTGGCAAGAATGAGTGTTTGCTTTGCTGCGTCGATTTCCTCTTTCATTTGGTTGAGACCTTAGTTCGTTTCTTCAATAAATATGCTTATGTCCAGGTACTTCGTTAATATTTATAGTGGCATATCTTCGTCCATTCGTCAAGTTATTTTTGATTTTTAATATATTTGTAAATTATGTCCCTAGAAATGGATACTTTTATGAAGGGTCTTATTTCACCTTCCAACTGTTGACCACCTTTTACGGCTAAACTCCGGATCCACAACTCCCTTTTCCTCCTTGATAGCCCATCCACGGATCCAGCTTTGGTACCCTCTTTAAGTCTTGCAAGGGCACTACTTACTAAACAAGTAGAAGTTCCTTATCAAAAACTAAACGATTAGCCGTTCAACACCTTGCCACCTCCCAGAAAGCAGCTTGGGGTAATCCGAGATAACATATATGAAGAAGAAGATAATGACAATCTAGTTAACGGTATGCCTTAAAAAACTTAGGTTCACTTATAGGCCTTGGTGTACAGAGTTGCTCGGTACCTATGTTGGTAGGAGATAGTAGGTATCTCGCGGAATTAGGAGAGATGTGCGTAAGCTGGCCTGGACACCAGGTTTATCACAAAAAAAAGTAACTGCTGCTCTGATATTGATGTCTCCAGTGAGCTTGGTTGTTTGAGTTGTCCCCAAAGGGATGACTGAGTGGTCGAGGCATAGGAGTAATGAACCTGTACATCCCACGGTCACATCCTAGCTACAACACTCATCATGAGCCCATCTGCTCTATTCTTGAGGTGCAGAAACAACCTGTACCTGTGGATTATAGCAGGCTGCTCTATATTAATTAAGGCGTCTGTAAGTTGGTTCAGATGTCGCAAAAATAACGGCAATTATGCGTCAGTCCCAAACGAGTTGGGGTCGGCTATATGAATCCTCGCTGACCACGTTTTCTCCATTTAAGCTTAACTCATGTCATCATCATACAAATAAACAGCAGCAACAACAACAACAACAACAACAACGACAAATACAATGTAGTCCCATGTGATGACCAGATAGGTCATTCATAGTTTTACCCTTCATTTCTGCGTTCCGAGACCTTGAATAGCTCCGTTTAACCTTCCTCAATTTGCGTGCACAGTCCGTATGATGAAGATGTGAATCGTGCCTTAAAACTCATTTGAGTTGATTACGGTCAACATTTTGTGTAAACGGGCCCGGATCAGTGTTTTGATGGTCCCGGTAGGTCCATATCGTGATTTGGGACTTAGGCGTATGCCCGGAATCGAATTCGGGAGTTCCTAGCTTGATCTAATGTAATTTGTTGAAAACTAGAAGAGGTTTAAAGAATTCCTAAGTATGACCGTGAGTGAGTTGACTTTGTTGCTACTGGGTTTGGATTTCGGTTCCGGAACTTGGTATAGGTTCATTTTAGTATTTATGACTTGTCTGCAAAATTTGATGCAAAACAGAGTGATTTGATGTGAGTCGGACATTCGGTTGAAAAATTGAAAGTTTTTAAGTTTTTTTGAAAATTTCATTTGTTTTGGTGTCCGATTTGTGGTTCTAGGTGTTATTTTGATGTTTTGATTGCGCGAGCAAGTTCATATGATGTTATTACACTTGTGTGCATGTTTGGTTTGGAGCCCGAGGAGCTCGGGTGAGTTTCGGATAGGCTACGAACCATTTGAACTTAGAAAAATTGCTGGTTTTTGGAGTCTGCTGCCATCCGGTGTGTTCTTCACGATCGCGAAGATACTCTCGCCATCGCGAAGAGTAATCTGGACTGGGGAGGTTTTCCTCTATGCGAACGCGAAGCTATGGTGGGATCACCCTTCGCGAACGCGACCAGCACTACGCGAACGCGAAGAATAAGGGGCCTGGGAGGGGGATCTGGGGTTTGCTAGATGCGAACGTGAGCCCTGGGGGAGAAGCCTTCGCAAACGCGCGAGGAACCTCGCGAACGCGTAGGCCATTCTGGCTGCTGTGCTTCGCGAACGCGACAGGCCCTTCGCGGACGCTAAGAAGGCCCGACGCCCAGTCGATTAAATATCCCAAAGACGTGATTTCACTATTTTTCACCATCTTTTCGTTAGAGCTCGGCTTAGAGGCGATTTTGAAGAGAAATTTCATCACCATTTTATAGGTTTGTATACTTTAACTTGTTTTCTTTCATTTCCATCAACACCCATTAATTTCTGACCTTAATCTATGTTCTTTCACGGTAGAAAATTAGGGATTTGGTAAGAATTTGGGGGGGGGGGGGGGGGTTTGTAAAATTGAGATTTAAACCTCAAATTGAGATCGGATTTCGAAGCTAATCACATATTCGGGCTCGGGGGTAAATGGGTAATTGGGTTTTTGTCCGAATTTCGGGTTTTGACCAAGCGGGTCCGGGGTTGACGTTTGTTAGACTTTTTGGGGAAAGTGTAAATTTCTTTAACTTTATGTATTGTAATTGACTTCCCTAGCATTGTTTGATGTTATTGAGTCAATTTTGGTTAAATTCGATTAGTTTGGAGGCGGATTTTAGAGGAAAGACCCCGGTTGAGCTTTGATTTGCTTGCAGAGCGAGTAAATGTTGGGTCTAACGTTGATTTGAGGGAATTAGGAACCATTGAGCTATGTGATATGTGAATTACATGTGTAACGGCATATATGCGAGGTGGCGAGTGTATATACGTCGTCAAAATACTTGTTTTCATGCTTTTCCGTATTTCATTAATTATTTGATTCCATGTGTTAACTGTTACATGCTTTAATTGCTTCCTATACCTTAACGTGCCACTTGTCACTTATTTCTCTGTATCGTTCCAATTTTATCGGATGTCCCCGCTAGTGGTCTGAGGAGGGTAGAGTGTACGCAGACCTTATTCCTACCTGAAGAAGATAGAGAGGTTGTTTCCGAAAGACTCTTGGCTCTGGACATACAAACAAAATTTAAGTTAAATATATATAAAAATAGTAATAATAATAATAATAATAATATAATATAATATAATATATAATAATAATAATAAAAGTTACCTATAGTTTACTGGCATATAAATCTATGATCAGGTCAAAATACTCCTGGAACGTAATAACAAGGCTAAAACCTATTCCCAACTAGTAGATATCACCTATATGGATCTTTTCCTTCCATTGTATATTATCTTTAGCCAAGTCTTCCAAGAAATTTAGGTCTTTCTAGACAACTTCTTTCCATATGATTTTTGATCTAGCTATTTCCTTTTTAACACATTCACGTATCATAGTTTCACACCTATCGACCGGTGGTGCATCTGTAGGTCGACGCATGACATGACAAAAACATCTCAAGCAACCTTCTCTCATTTATGCGTGCTACTTATACCTTCTGGCGAATGTGGTCATTTTAGTCACATCTAATCTTGTATGGATGCACATCCATCTTAGTATCCGCATCTCTGCAACACTCATCTTGTGGATATGTTGGACTTTAGCAGCCCAACATTCACTATCGTATAACATTCTCGGTCTTATAACTGCTGTCTGGAGTATTTCGGTAATTGTATTTGGTCGTAATCTAGGATTTGTCAACTACACAATGTGTGCTCAGCTCTTTGTTAATCTTCTTTGCGTCATCTGTGAAATTATTTTTGGTTGTGGTCTAGGATTTTTCAACTAGACAACATACAAAGGTTAATCTTCTTTATCTGCTCCTCTACCCAACTGTTTGTGTTTAGCAAGATGCACTTATATTTGTGCATTTTGACAGATAACGAGCTAGTTTTAAGTTTTGAGTATGAGTGATATTCTGGCAATTAGGTGTACAAGTATTCCATGCATGGATGATGATGAATCTTTGGGGTAGCTAGAGAGTGGCACGGCTTTAAGTTATATCTGTCTTTGTCCCACTTCAGGGTGGGACAAGGATTTTAAGGAAATGTGTGATGTAAAGTACCACATGCACTAATCAGTTACTCCCTTCTGTAATGGTATTTGACTTGGGCACTAAGTTTAAGAAAGAAAGAAAGACCTTTCAAAGTTGCGGTCTAAAACAAACCATAGATATTTTGTGTCGCTATAATCATCTGATTAAGGATAAAATGGAAAGCTTAGAGTTAAATTGTTTTTAAATATAGAAAGATGTCATTTTTTGGGGACAAGCTAAAAAGGAAATACAATCCATCATATAAATTGGGATGGAAGGAGTATTACTTTTGAGTAATTAATTCGTGCCGGTGTTGGGTGATATTGCTAGCCATAACATGTAAATGGGCTTCCAGGCTTGAGTCACAACAGAACAAAGAAGAGCCACTAATGCTGCATGAAAAGGATGCTGAAAAGCATAGTCTCTATTTGACAGTCTTTGACTTCTGTATATATTTTTTTTTATATGTAGATATCTAAGGTTGTTAGCAGTGATGTGCATTTTGATTGCCATTAAAGCTATTGCCAAACAGTTCATATTTCTGGGTAGATGGATTAATTTTCAACAAACAAGGCCTATATCATACCCTTTGTGTCTTATTTGATGATGGTGGTGTCCTTACTAGTATAAGTAACACTTTGGGAGAAATTTTTGCGGTGTAGTGAATTTTTTAAAACTTTACCAGAAGTAGATCTCAGTTAGTTAGTGAATTTGATGTCATATGTAAGCATACTCCTTCGCAGATTGCAGTTTATGGTAAAAACTTTAATCGCTCGGCAAGAGATGCCTGGGAGTTGTTCCAATCAACAGGGGTTGAAGCACTTATTGCCTATGACTGCTCAGGTGCTGTTATATTGATGGGAACTCTTGTGGGTGGGCTGGTAGCCGGAACTTGTGCAGGAGTTTGGACAAGGATCAAGCATGCTGACAGAGTGATGATGGTGGGTTCTACTTCCATGTTGATGGGGATGATCTTGGTAAGTTATAGTTATTGAATCTCAGCTCCCATCTTACCTTTATTGTTTGAAAGTGTATGCCCCTTTTGTCTTCCCTCATTTCCATTTTTATCCTTCCCTAATGTTAGGGCCCTAGTTCATTCAATCTTCTCTTTTTCAATTGTTTTCTGTTCATGAGGCTTGTCTTTAAATGGTCCTCAAGTTCTTTAATGATCTGATTGAACAACTATTCAGTTTGATTAGGTGATGTTAACTAAAGATAAATGGAAGATGAAAGAAATAAATATGGAGAATAGCGACTACACTTATTTCTTTTAGACGATAACCTTCACCAGCCTTTTCCATTTTCTCCTGCCAATCCACCATGAACTCACTCACGGCCTTATTTCCCATATGTGCGTCCCTCTCAAATACTGCCAAAGTCAGAGTTCAACCTGAATAAGCTTGAGGAACTTCTAAATATAATTACTGTGAACTGAGGATAAAACACACAGTAATAGGTCATATTGAGATGCTGCACCTGATGTCACGTTTAAGAACCAACTTTTAATCTAGCGGAATAATATCAACTTTTATTGGGGTTCACTGTTATGAACTTTGGTTGAACCTTGTGATATGTGATCAATTGATGATTCATTTCATATAACCTAATCTATTCTTTCTTGATTTTTAAAGTGCATAGGCATCATTCAACATCATCACAAACCATGTCAGTCTCATGTCCGGGGTATGTGATTATTAGTGGCAGAAGTGGGTAAAAATAATGGGAGACCAAGGTTCGAATCCCAGTAGAGACAAATGCTAAAGTGATTTCTTTTCATATGGCTAAGCCTTGTTAGATACTACCTGATACCTATGCGTGGGAGGTACATGTACTCAATAGAATAATCGAGCTGCAATATCACCGCACCACCTTTATAAAATAACTGTGATTATTAGTCCCTAAGATAGTTGCCTTTGGGATCACCACTAGACACTATTTGAAACTTGAGCTTGTTTACAGTAACATGGTCGATACCAGAAATGTTGGATATCTTATTGACTTACCCTCTTCTTCGATGGCTCTCAATCTTCCCTATTATATAGTATGACATTGGATATTGACTTTCAGGTCGGACTGGCTACAGTTGTGGTGGAAAGCGCGGTGACATCCATATATATCTGTTATGCTGAGGATCCTGTATTAATACAAACATGGGATGCGGAGTTTTTCAATAAGATGTCAGAGATGCTGCACCAGCGATTACAACATAGAAGTGCGCGGGCAACTCAAGTACTAACCAGCAGATTTGACAGCCAAATGCAAGAAACTGCTGCCGTTTGAATTCCCCCCACATTTTTTACATTCATCTCTTAGCTCCTTGTCTTCCTGTATTAGTATTTGATTTTGTCAATAGGTCTGTAGATAGATAAAATCCATTCCGGTCTGTTTCCCATCTCAAAGGGAAGGGAAAGCCTCAGTTTAAGATGATTCCGAATAGCTTCTATTTTTTTTATTTTAATTATATATAAGTTTCTTAGGTTTTAGAATGAATGGGAAGAGAACTTTTGAAGTTTCTAATCTTAATATGTATAATTAAGACAGTTTGTTATCTTAGCATCTGGATCTTTGTTGTTTGTCTTTATTTAAAAGTTAATAAAAAGTAAATGTTATATCCACAAAATATTAGAAAGAATCATAATTACCATGATGTAGTAAAAATTATTTGTTTGATGAAGCATAATGTACAACGATGATAGTCCACGATGTTGCTTATGAGGTGCTGGTTGGTAGTGATGGATGTATGGTGGTCGTGCGATGAATGTTAATGATGGTGGCTGATGGTGGAAATGGTAAGTGATGGTACCCAACGGTATGCGGTGAAAACCGATGATTGTGCCATTAGTTAATACTTATTCATACTCGTATGGTTAATCAGTTAGTTTGATGCATATAACCCAATCGTGGTTAAGTTATATATAGGACAAATGTCATGTATGCATATGCTTAGTATAAATATCGAATGCTAAATCGTGGTTAAGTTATATATAGGACAAATGTTATGTATGCATATGCTTAGTATAAATATCGAGTGCTAATAAGTTTTCTTCGTATCGAATAGAGTGGTGAGTCATATTTGCAAGAGTCTTAAAATGAACCGTGTTTAATGATCTTGTGTAAGATCTTAATCAATTAGGCGTACTCCAACAAAATAAGTGGTTGTAAAAGAAAGAAGAAAACCAAATACACTTTTTTTTCCCGAAAGGAACGACTTCATATTACTGCATCATCGAACAACAAAGTTCAAATATACTCTTCGCATCCTAACAACCTAACTTGAAAAAAACTTTTTCCAAGAGATGTCCTTCAACAAAGAAATAGAAAATCTAGTTAAACTATGAGCTGCTTTGTTCAACCTCCTTAGAATATATAAAAACTCTACGCGATCAAGCATACTTGATAGCTTCCAAAAATTTTCACATAGCACTTCTATCTCCCATGAAGTAGCCATTTGTTTTTGGATCATATCAACAACATTCTTAGCGTCAGATAAAATCTTCACATTTTTCCATCCATGAGTAATAGCACATTCAAAGAGCCTTTCTTATAGCAATTATTTCGGCGGTCATGGTTTTCCCAACATATTAAATTGGAAATCCATGGGCATGAAGTAATTTTTCAAAGCTATTCAAAGCCACAAAATCAATACTCGCATGTCTATCATCACTCCTTAATCCTACGTCCGTAAATAATAAAGTATCATCTTGAAAATTTATTAGTTTAGGCACATGTTGATATCCAGTTGAAGATTGGACTACAAGGCAATTAGTTAATATATCTTCTGGTTGTTTATATATAACCTTTGACCCGGTCAAGACCAAGTACATGGTTCCAATCTATCGATCAAGAAGTTCGATTGAACTATTGTTTTAGCAGATTCGTACAAATTAAATATGAGAACTTACCAATAAGCACAAAAAGAAAAAGGTTGTGTTCAAGCTACTTCATCGTCTACTAATAATGAAATATACAGACTTGTTATATGGTTGGTTGTCTAAAATAAATACTATTAAAAATGAGTAATTTTATTTCTGAATAAACTAAAAATAAAATAGATTCATGTAAAGTGAAATAGAACGAGTAAACTTGCTTTAAGCTTAAGCTTCTCTTGAAAATATGCTTTCAACTAATAGCGAGGCAAATAGAGCTCGAAAACTGTAAAGAATAGAGAGATATTCAATTCAATTCTTCTTCCTCATCTGCGAATATCTCTTCCTTCTGTGAACCGTATCTATTTGTTGGTTGATTGGCTTGTGGTGCTGCTCTAACCACGCTGTAGAGTTGAACCTTTGCGACTATGCCATTCTTGGCGACGGTGATCGCCGAGGAGAAGGTGACGGCTACTTAGCATAATATATAGTTTCAGTGTACTATAACTATATCTAAAGAAGAGTCTCCCATTTTAAAGATTATTTATTATAAGTCATGTTTTGGAGTTTGCCAAATCATTTTTGAGCGACGAAGTTACTAGGGATTTCTCTGGCCAAGCTGCAAAAATCAGTTTATTTTGAGAAGTGTTTTTCTCAAAATTACTTTGGTGAGAAACAGTTTGTGTTTGGATAATTAATTTGAAAAGTACTTCTGAGCAGCAATTAGTGTTTAACTAAGCTTTTAAAAATTATTTTTAAGTATATTTTACTGAAAAGTGTTTTTCAAAAAAATACTTTTAAAGAGAAGTTACTTTTTTTTATTTCTCCAAAACTGTTTTTACTTTTCTTTAAAAATACTTTTTTTTATTAAAAAAAATTATGCTTCTGGGATTGAAAAAACTTTGGCGAAACAGGCTGTAAACCTGGCTGTGGACTGGCATGGATCTTCCCATCAGATCTGGACCACAGTGGAATTAAACCTAGGAAGCATGAAAAATATTACTACTATTAAGTATATTGGATAAGGACAGCGGATAATAGGGACACGCTCATTAATAATATATCATTAGTTTATTTTAGTTTAATGTATTCTCACAAGTGGAGTATGAAGAGGGTAATATGTTTGTAGGCCTTATTCCTACTTTAGTTTGAAGAGAGTAATATGTACGTAGATTTTACCCTTACAAGTGAAGTCAGAGCGGTTGTTTCTGGTAGACCCTCAGTTCAAAAAAAACATAATCACAACAGCAATGACAAAAAATTACAAAAAAAGAAGCAAGTAACAATAACAACCGTTAGAAAAATAATAGAACAGAAACAAATGAAACAACATGTAATAGAAAAGATTTAAGGTTATGAAATATGAGAATAACACTAGTATTGCACATAAAAAAAAAAGGAAGTGCAAGTTTAAAAGAGAAAAATACTCAACTATTCACAAATCTATTACCATAGAATATTCTAATTAACTCATTAGTTTGACTAGTCGAATTCGCACATCATATGACTCATTAAAGAATGAAGCGTTATAAAAAGTGGAAGGATACCATCTATTTTACTGTAAACCTATATTAGTTATATTTTACAATACAATCTTCATCAAATTGCCAAAACCATTATTTCTAATTTAGTAATATAACATTCATTACATGAACTAATTAAAATCATCCCATATTTTGCAAAGGAATGTATAGTAAATTCGGCAGAGCCGTAAATCAATTCTTGAATATGTGATTTTGATGAAATCGAGAATATAGAACAATAGGATAAAGACATCGAACTTGTTATTGTGGAATTTATTCAAGCAATAGAAAAGCCAAAATCGCCTAATGAGATTCATTCTAGTGTACCCACGAGTCCAATGTTATATTTAGCGGTTGATTGGTATTATATATAAGAATAATATTAAATACGAAATATTAGTAATGTTGGGATTAATTATGTTAAATTTAATTATGTTGAGATTATTTTTTGTCGACTGTTTGATATAGTGTATTAAAAATAATATGCATTTATAATTTTAAAAAATATTATTTGCTTACAAATACCATCTGACAGTTTGAAAAAGGATTTGGAAAAAGTTTTGTAAGAGGCGTTCTATCTTTATATATGCTTATTCATGTATTAAAAATTATGATATTGCTAATGTCATGATTTGGTATGTATAAAAATAATATTAAATAAAGTGTATAAGTAATACAGCTATTAGGTATACATATACATAGGTTAAAAAATACTACCAAACAAAGGATTAGCAATAAAATTAGGGATCGTTTGGTAGGGTGTATAAGAATAATGCTGAATAGGGTGTATTAGTAATGCAGGGAATACTAATTAGTAATGCACGGGGTTAGTAATGCAAGCATTAGTTATGTAAATGTTATTTCTTATCCATTATTTAGTGTGGTGTATTAAAAATTAAAATTCGTTGCATAATTTTTAAGAAAATTATTTGTTTACAAAAATGCCCTCCATATTCTTTAGCTTTAAAGGACTTTAGGGATAATTTGGCCTTTAATCATGCTAATGCATGCATTAATAGCCTTGGTATTGCTAATACCATGATTTGCTTTGCATTAACTATACATAGGATACTATCAAATATGATGTATAACTAATGTTTGTATTAGTTATACATAGATTGAAAAAGCATACCGAATAAGGTTTTACTAATACATGAAGCTAATGCATGCATTATTTTCTCTAATGCACTCTGCCAAAGGACCTCTTAAAGTTAATATATTAACGTATTATTTTTTCTAATACATCCTGTTAGAGAAAATGTTGTATATTTCTGAATCAGGAGTACTTTTATCTCCAAAATAATTGCACCATCCAATTCTCACAAAAGAAAAGAAAAAAAGAAGAAGAAAATAGTAGGAAAAATTGAAGAGGCCAAGTGATGTTATCTCTTGCAGTTGCAGTGGAATAGGTATAGGAGTAAAGACAAGATAAAGCCAAAGTAGAGAAAAGTTGTCGCAATCCAGAAAAAGGGCCGTATCAAATGCGTCAGTTTTATTTGCAGCAAATAAGGCGGGCCCGTACACTTTGTCACTTCTCTTTCCCTATCCCAACTTGCTGCACAATGCTGATGGCTTGCTTCTAAGCAAAGCCTTTTATTTATTGCCTTCCTGTCCTTTATTTAATTTTCCAACTCCCACACACACACACTCTTAAATGGTCACCATGAGCATTAGGAACGCATGCACAACTCTTTTGTAAGCGGTATCGTATTTGTATAATATATTTTTAAGTCTTGATCCAACGGTTCAATTGAATATTATTACAAAGAGAGATGTATGTTCAATTCTCCTTAGCCTCAACTTTTCAACAAAAATACTTGTTCAAAGATCTTTAAAAGATAGAATGTCTAGGTTCAAATTCGAATCTACGACCTTTACAATCCCAAATACGAGCTTGACCAGCGAACCAAGAAGTACTCTCCGCTAGAAAGTGGCATCATTGCTATATATTGCTTTAGTTTTGCAAAGGATTAGTATAAATTTTTTTTTTTTGAGAGAAAACGGTGTCGGATAACACCGCTTCCACCCATGTGCATCCGCCCCTGGCGATGAGATTATGATTACAAGTCTCCGATTCAAACTTTAAAAATGAAAAAAATCGCAATGAAAGAATTCTTTCATATTTTATGATCTTTACACCATTGAAAATTTGAATTAGTCGAGTTTTTGATACAAATATCGAACACTAGGCGAAAACTCCAGATATCTTGATTGTATTTAAAAATAGAAAATATCTTGATGGAGTAGCGCTTCTTCCTTCAATCAATCTAATGTGATATGAATTCATATTAATTGGGATCCAAATACGAATAGCAAATAAGCAAAAAGAATATTGAAGAATTTATTTTAGAATTAAACTAAAAGGAGATTCTCATTCCACAGCCCAAAAGCTTTTCAATCAATCACATCACCATCCCATCATCTTTTGAACCCTAAATATTCTGATTCTGATAATATTGATCACTATTCCCTATATTATAAACGTTTTAACACACTATTTAAGAACGCCTACACACCTTCCTGAGGACTACTAGTACTACTCAGCTACTATTCAAGAGAGTCATCTAACAAATTTCAGTTCCATGAATGAGTAATTAACTTCTTGAGTAATCAAAAAAGTTATTGTTCGTATAATAAAATACTCCTTTCGTTTTTATTTATGTGAATTTATTTGATTGAGTATGAAGTTTAAGAAAAAATAAAAAAATTTTGAACTAATAATGTAAAATAAGGCACGTATATTTTGTATGGCTATTAATCATTACAGAAAGATAAATTATTTTCAAATATTAAAAAATAATTACGTATATTTTGTATGGCTATTAATCATTACAGAAAGATAAATTATTTTTAAATATTAAAAAATAAATTTTTTTTTGGCACGGACTAAAAAAAAAATAGATTTTATATTTTTTTATATAACGGACTAAATTGTTTCCAAATATATATATATATATATATATATTGGCTATAGATTTTGGCAAATTTTGTTCAAATTTTTTTTGGCAAAACCTATTTTTCCATAGATTTTGGTCATATTTGGCAGATTTTGAAAATAAATTTTCCAAATCTTAAAACTAGCTCTTGACTTATTTTTGGCTCAAAATATTACTCTTGAATTTTGTTAATAATTTTAAAAATTACCCCAACTTTTATATTTTATAAAAAAGTCCACCATCTATCCATCAGCTAGTTATTATCATTTTTTTGGACTGATATATCTTGTAATATCATTATAATTTGACGAATTGTTGTAGCTAGTAATTCTGTTATTAGCAGTTGATATTAAAATATCATGTTATAGTTTTAGGATAGTGTATTATGTAGTTCATTATAAAAATGATAATTGTATGCCAAAATTATATATGTTCAGGACTATGGTTTATGATAGTGATAATGAATGACATCGATGATGTTTCTGCATATATAGGATTAGAAAGTTTGTTTATTTTGGTATTGTTGGATATTTTTTTATAATTTTTAGAATTCATCCGCTAATTCTTCAACATCAATCGGTCCAAACATATTTTCATTTTCAAACCAAACTTCAGCCAAATCAAAAATTTTAAAACAAATTTGAGAATTTATGGCCGAACGCTAGCTAAGAACATTGATTCTCTAACAGTAGAGTATGAACATTGATGGACTTAGGATTCAATGGTCACGAGGTCATCGTTATAGCCAATATAAATTTGTCATTGCTCATAAAAATTAGTACGAGACTTCTACTATTTCTTGAAAATATTTACAAATATATATAAAAATTTTATCGAAGATTTCGATTGCCGATGATTCCCCTCTCCCTATCATGTACGTCCGCCTCTGGGTACGTAACACCTTAGGCAACATTCACGTGGACAAAATTTGTATTTACCATGAAACAAACATTAAACTTTAGTTTCACGTTTTAATGTCCAAGTCTTGATTCAAAATGAATCAACATAGCTGGTTGGTTGAGATGCAATACAAACCCACGCCAAAGACCCATTATCGTTTAGGGATCGTATTTTTTTTTATTTTTTACTAGGTTAAGTTCATAATGAACTCATTTAAACTTTACAAACTCCAAAAAGAATTAGTACTATTTTGAAATGTGGTGAAAAGAATAAAATCTCTTCAATTTCAATTATAATTCTCGTGTTCAAACTTTAAAATTAAAGAATTTTCTTGTCATAAAAACTTTATTTTTTAATTGCTTCTCTGCGATACGAATCTAACCAAATCAATGAGTACCAAATATCGCATATCGAATGGTTAAACAAAAGAAATGAAATGAGCGGATTCAATTACTAGTGTAAGCATCACAGTCTCATCTAATCTCACTTCTACTCCCAAGTAAATTCAATTTTTTTGTCACACCATTGAATTTTAAAAAATACGGTAAAATCATTATCTGCGTAAAATTAGTGAACTTACTGAATTTTTGTAACATTGAATGCTTATAATTGCACCAAAAGTTAGCCGAGTGTTTATATAACATAGAAAACATCAAAGAGTTATATCCAAGAATAAAAAATATTAAATATTAGGGAATACATTTTACATAGAGTTATATCCACATTTTACATTTTACATATAAATAAATATTAATTATATTTGTTTTATAGGTACAGAAAAAGACAAGCATTACTTGCATCGAGCATCTAATATATTAACCTACCGTATATTCTTTTACTGTATAGTAGTACATAAGAATTTTAGTGTTTTTTGTTTTTCACCGTGTGTTTGATATCGACATCCGACAAATTCAATTTTGTATCTGTGTAAGGTCCATTTTTTAGATTTGTAATATTATATATTTTTTTTACTTCGATTATCTTTTTTCTTTTACTGTAATTACTGTTTTATCGTATTTCCTTATCCTATTTGCTGTGAATATGCATTTATTGAAACGAGAGTTTAGCGGAAACAACCTCTTTATCTTCTTAGATAAGAGTAAGGTATACACGCTCACTACCTTTCTCATATCCCACTTATGGAACTGTATTGAGTATATTGTTGTTGTATCGTATAAGGTCCATTAGATAAGTAAAAACTTTCTAATAATTTTTTTTTTAACTTCTCAAACCACGGATCTGAAACCTCTATTTAAAGACCCGTTTGGACATGAATTTTTAAATATTTTTTGAAAAGGTTGATTTAGGTGAAGTTTGATGTGAAATTGAAAAAGTGTTTAGACATGAATCTTGGGGTAGGTTTTGACACGTTAAAAAGTTAATTTTTTTTCTTTTTTTTGGCAGATAAAAAGTCCCAAAAAGAGGTTTTAAGCTATATTTGTTAAAAGAGGTTTTTTTTCCAAAACTTATGACTAAACGCCTATTAAGGAATTGTTTGGTTGAAAAGATGTTATCTGTGAATTATTATCACAAAATTAATTAATTTATTTTTTCATAAAACTTAAAAAATACTATAATTCCGAGAATAATTAATCCTCGTCCCTAGTACCAAACGAGGCCGAAGATGAAGGATCATTCAACCAGTTTGCTTTATCAAAGTACAATGACTTACAGTATCTAATGTGGGTAAAATTACGGACTACACTCCAGTTTTACTTTCAGTAAAAACCATAATAACACGTAAAAAACAATTTTCAAGAAGAGACTGCATATATTGCAGAGTCTCTGCAAACACTGCAAACATAAGTGACCTTTCCGCACATAAATCATAATAATGAAACACTCACAGACAGAACAAAAGCATCTCTATTCAACACTATATAACTAATGCTATTTAAAACTAGGGCAAGTACTTTTGCTATAACCTTGATTTTTTTTTTTATCTTGGGAAGTGCACCATTAAGATTTTTCTTTTTTTTTTTTCTTCAAGATAACATCTAGAATACTGTTCTCATATCCACATTAAGAGCCCCTCTTATTTTAACATTTTTTCCGAAATCATGTTTCGCTGTAAAATTTTTAATTTTCATATGAAGATAAATTTTAAAAAATTTTAAAAATTTTAAAAACTCAAAAAAATTATTTTTCGAATTTTTTACTAAGATCACTTATAAAATTTAAAAACAATTCAAAATTATATTCATGTCCAAACATAATTTTAATTTTTAAATACTATTTTCACTAAAAAAAATTTATTTATTTTTTTAAATTTTATAATTCTTACGTCCAAACGCCTGCTAAGACTAGAGAATCTTCCAGCCATAATTTATGTGTAGCTCCTATATATTGATTATTTAATAAGTTGAAAATATTGATTGAATTATAATAAGAAAAATTATTATTATATAAATTATGACTAGTTATATGAGTTAACAATTCACTATATAAATTTTTTTATTAAATATCGAGATAACAACCAAAATAACAGCTGTCCCAAATAAAAATTTCCGAAATAAGACTCTCAAGTCTAATTATTTCGATCCTAACAATGAGTATAATTGTGTTAAATGATATGATACAATTCAAAATGAAGAAAAGCCATATATTAATTAGGACTAAGAAAATATTGGGTAGTAGTCTTAAATTGTTTCTCAGCACCATTTAAACAATACTTTAGGGAAATGATTTTTTCTCATAGCCATAAAGAATTGATGTACTTTTTAACTTTCACCTATGAATTTCGTCCAATTATTTGACACAAACCTCAATTAAGCGATACTCCATCCGGTCCATAGTAAGTGATTTTTTGATTATTTTATTTTTTTTCAAAATAAGTATTTTTTTGCATAATCAAAAAAGAATTAATTTTTTTTTTTAAATTTGATTTTATTTACATATTCTAATATATCAATATAATAATTAATTAAGAATAATTTAATAAATATAATTTTTTTAAAAATTCGTATTTTCTTTAAAGATATGTCAAAGGCTAAAAAAAGTTAACCACTCCAATTTTATGCTTATTTTTGCTCAAAGAAATATTCTTTTTTGGTGCCTTAATTTTGTCACTAATATCCCAGCAATTTTAGTATGTGTGAATGGATTCTAACCATAACTCCATTTTTTAACCAAAATAATACTCCACGTAACATATTGGAAAAAGCAAAAGTGTTATGTATAAAGGTGTTATTGGGAGCCTAAACTGCCCAAATGGCAAAGGGTCAAATTTCACAATAATGACAAAAATAGCTGAGAGCCTATCCCGGTATCCCAGCCTCTCTGATACAAAAGATTCATTTAGTACTATGGATAAGTTAATATAATTTTAGAATAATAAAATTAATTGGTCGTTTGGTTATAGATTTTGACTAAATATTTTAAAAAATTATTAGCAAAATATATTTATTTATGAATTTTATGCATGTTTTGATAGATTTAAAAAAAAGTTTTTCAAATTCGAAAACTTGCTCTAGACTTATTTTTGGCCCAAAATATTACAGTCGAATTTTTTTAACAATTTAAAAATTACCCCAAATTTTTATATTTTATAAAAAAGTTCACCATTTATTATGACTCAATTAATCCACAAGCTAATTACTATATCATTTTCTTTTGGACTGATGAATCTTGTGATATTATTACAATTTGATGAATTATAGTGGCTAGTAATTGTGTTATTAGCAAATGAGATTAAAATATCAAGTTATGATTTTAAGATAATGTATTATGGTTCGGTATAAAATGGATAATTTTGTATCAAACTTATGTATTTTCAGGACTATGGTTTGTAATAATGATAATAATTGGCATCGATGGAGGTTCTGCATATAAAAGATTAAACAAGTTTGTTTTTTTGGTATCTTGGATATTTTTGATACTCTTAGTTTTTAGAACTTATGGGGATAAGTCATATTTTATATTATTTTTTTAAAAGTGAAATGTGTTTTAAAAAGTTATATCCAAACAGATTTTCATCTTCAAAAAAAACTTCACCCATCAATTTTTTTAAAATAAATTAAAAATTTATAGCCAAACGCTAGCTTAGTATTATCTTCTTTCTGGTTTGATTATTAATCCAGGGATAAATTATCGTAAAATTAAAAATTATACCGGAGTAATTTATATATGTCAAAAAGCAAAATAATAATCTTATAATAATCTTATAATAAAATCGACATCCAAAACTGATACAATATACCAAATAGTCAATAAAAAATAATATCAGAATAACTAATTTCATAATTAATTAATGTAACTTATCTTCCAGACCTCTCAGTATTTAACTATTGCAAATAAAAACCTTACTGATACACAATCTTTTGTTGAAAAAAATAGATAGCTTTCAAGATTTTCACTCTCAAAACTTTTCTCTTACTCTCTTATATAATGACACTCACCATTTGTTCTTGTTTTCTTTGACCAATTTTGTGAAGCAGTTGCACAAAGAAAAATACAGACAAAATTGTTGGGAAAAGAAGAGTTTATTTGTGTTGAAGTTGGTGGTGGTGAGAAAATAGAGAACAAAAAATTATGCAAGCTTTCAAAGCAGCAGTACTACCAGCTGTTACTCTTAACAATAATAACAACAACAATTCTAATATGTATTGCCACTCATCTTTTCACCTCAGGTACCATTCTTCTCTTTTTTCTTTCAATCTTTTTTCATGTTAATGGAGTTTAATTTTTGCCTTGTGTTTTAGTTTATTTGAATAGATGGCTTAAAGGGTCAGTACTTTTTTTTTTCCATGTTTTTAACTTGATTTGTGCATGTTTATGTAGTTTAATTTTTCTTGGTTTTTTTAGTTCTTCTTTTAGTAAATGGCTTAACGGGTCAATTGATTTCATGTTTTCAATTTGATTTGTGCATGTTTATTGAGTTTAACTTTTTCTTGGTTTTTAAGTTTGTATGAGTTAATTAAGGGATTAAAGATTCAATTTTTGTGTTGTACAGAGGAGATGAAGCTAGTAGACATGCAGCAGCACGTTTTGCTGACATTGGAGAACTTGAACAGTCTACAGGATTTCCTCAGGAAGATGCTATTGATTTAAGCAGAAGTATTTAATTCTCTTTCTCACTTAGTAATATTTATGTTTTTCTTGATTTTTAAGTTCTTGTATGACGTTGACCTTGAAAGTTTAATCTTTTTGTTGTTTGGTTTTTGGTTTCTTGAAAGGTTCTTTATATGGTGAGATGAGGCCAAACAATGTTGGTGTAGATTCTTCAAATAATAACTTGCATTTTGGTGAACTTAATACGGTAAGATCCTCAACCCACAAAAAATTAACCATCTTGATACCTACTCTCTCCGTTCCAATTTACTTGACACTATTTCCTTATTAGTTCCTTCAAGAAATAATCACTCATTTCTATATTTAGAAACATTTAACTTGACATTTTCGAAGAGTCCGAGCGGCACAGCTTTAAACTTCTTACTTCAAAGGTCTTGCTTAAAAGTCACATAAATTGGAAAGGAGGGAGTATATCATATAATATATTTGTATATTGTGTATTGAATTAATGATGTGAAGTGTGTAAATGGGAATGAATGTGCAGAGTATAGGGTCAACAGAAACAGGAGGGGTGGAAGCAGGGGGGAGGTTTATGTTGCACAAGGCACAAACAGCAATGGTGTGTGGTGGTGGTGTAGTAGGCGGCGGCTGCGGTGCGGTGACTTTGGGAAATGGCCATTTTGAGAATTGGGCAGATTCTGGTATTGCAGACAATAGCCATAGCCAGCAGACTGACACTTCCACAGATGTTGATACTGATGAAAGAAACCACCAGGTTTTTAGCTTTCCCCTCCTCCTAATTGCTATTTTTGACATTTAGCGATAGGCCCATCCTTGTCTTTTCTTTGTTATTATTTCTTTTTTGGCGCGAGACAAACAATAAAGATTCATATATGCGACTCCAACTTGGTTGTGATTGAGGCACAATTAGGACTCGTTTGGTACGAGGGATAAGGGATAATTAATTCCGGGTTGGAATAAAATCGCGGTATAACTAATCTTCTTGGATTGTAGTGTTATTTTTATCCCTGTAAGAGGTTGGTGAGTTTATAATAATTTCATGTATTAATGAATTAGAAAACGGTGGCAATGATCTTGAGATTAAAATGCTAAACTGGAGTTTTAGTTTATTTTATTTTATTGAATTTCACTTTTTAGGCAGAAGGAGAGGTATTAATTTCAATTATTTGAAGTCAAGCTAGTAAGGTAGCATTAGGATCTTATGTCACCTCAAAATCTTGGTTAATAAATTTTATATTTTGATTGATTAATTACTGAGTAAGCACTATCTTTGGAATTTAATGAACGATTTGGTCAGATTGGGGAATGGCCAGGGAATATTCAATTAATGAACCTGTTGTCTTTGTTATTTTCAACTACTTTTGTGGTGTTTTAGCCCCAGAGAGAGAGCATAACCCGAGGGGGTCGAGATATTTGGATATCAGTTGGTGTCTTTATATCTAAACCAAACCCTGTTGTTAACTGTTTGCATTTATTTGTTTTATTAACTCACAGGGGCAAGGGGTTCAACATGGTGCATTAATGGCTGTGGACTCCATAGATCAGTCCAAAGTAAAGCATGGAGATCAGAAGGTTATTATAGTTGTTTACTCTCGTCTCTTTCTTTCAATGGCTATTCATTCCATTGTATCCGTTGGTTACATTTTACAACTGTATTTACTTAACCTAACTTTACTTGCAGACACTGCGCAGGCTGGCTCAGAATCGTGAAGCTGCTAGGAAAAGTCGATTGAGGAAAAAAGTAACGTATTCACCTTTCTCAAATTTAATCGAAATTTATTTGGCGCATCCGGTAGCTTTTGGTACTTTTTATCCATGAGATTTATATGGCAGAGTATTTACTAGCTACGAGCTAGTTGTGTTTGAGCTGTTTAGTTCACTTTAGCTAGCGACTGTGGGATGTCACATAGCTTTCTTCAGAAAATGTTCCCATTAATGTATGTGTACATTGGCGACGAACAGAATCTCACGCATTACTTCACACACTAGATAGAATCCTTATGGAATTGAACGCTAAAAAAGTAGGAAAAAACAAATGCAATTGTGTACGGAAGTCCCACTCTATGCAATTATACATTACATGATATTCTTGTCTTGTATGTTTTTTATATGTTGCTGAAGGGGTGCATTTTCAAGTTATCTGAAACTTAGAGTTTTGCTCTGCTGCAATATTGATAAGATCAAGTCACCTCAGGTGTTACATTATCTTAAGCATGGTTATTGCTCAAGAGTCTTAGCTGAACGTTTAGGCTTACCAAGTTGTTGATCATTGTTGGTCAATGTGCAATATTTCTTCTTAGATACTCGACGTTTAAATGATTATAAGGTTTTTTGTTTTGCACAGGCATATGTTCAACAGCTGGAGACTAGTAGGCTCAAACTATCACAGTTAGAGCAGGAGCTTAAACGAGCCCGCCAACAGGTATCTCTCTCCCTCCACAACTGGTAAGTAGAGGACTCGTCAACAAAATTTGATAAGTCATCTCTCTCTTGCTAATTTCTTGGTCACAGGGCATATTTATTGCTAATGGATATGCAGGGGATCAGAGTCTTCCTACCGGTGGAAATGGTTAGAAAATTTCCAGCCTCGGTAGCATTCATTTCTTTTGTCATAGTTAATGACGTTGCATTGAAACTGGGTAATTTATGATACTTTGCACAGGGGCATTGGCATTTGACATGGATTATGCACGTTGGCTAGAAGACCATCAACGACTTATCAGTGATCTCCGATCAGCTGTAAATTCTCACAGGGGAGATAATGAACTGCGCCTTCTTGTTGATGGAGTAATGTTACATTATGATGAAATATTCAAGTTAAAGAGTCTAGGAGCAAAATCAGATGTTTTTCATATGCTGTCGGGCATGTGGAAGACTCCTGCGGAAAGGTGTTTCATGTGGTTGGGTGGATTTCGTTCTTCTGAGCTTCTCAAGGTTAACTTAGGCTCTTGTTTAAAGTGTCATTTCGTATTGCTTTTTATTTTCTTAAACTGATGTCCGATTTTGGAAATACAGATTCTTGGAAACCATCTTGAACCATTGACAGAGCAGCAGCTCATGGGCATATGTAATTTGCAGCAGTCTTCTCAGCAGGCCGAGGATGCCCTATCGCAAGGCATGGAAGCCCTGCAACAATCTCTTGTCGATACACTTTCATCGACGTCTCTTGGCCCTGCTGGCTCCGGAAACGTAGCCGACTATATGGGGCAAATGGCAATTGCAATGGGCAAGCTTGCCACCCTTGAGAACTTCCTTTATCAGGTAACTGTCCTTAGTTTAAGTTCTCGATAACATGTGCTCCGTACTATTTTTTTCTATGCAATGGATTTTACCGATATGATTTTCTTTTATTTGCTAGGCTGATCTTCTGAGACAACAAACTTTGCAACAATTGCATCGAATCTTGACCACTCGTCAAGCTGCTCGAGCCCTGCTTGTTATAAGTGATTACATGTCAAGGCTTCGGGCACTCAGCTCGTTGTGGTTAGCACGCCCCAAAGACCAACTCTAGTAACACGAATATTCATCTCTACAAAAGTGATGCATTTTGTAAGTTCTAAATTGTGAAGGTAGTGGTTATATGGTCGCTCACAACTTTCAAAGGTGAGTGATTCGGAATTCGTACAATGCCAGCATATAGTTCTTGGCTACTTTCTCGAGCCACACCGTACCAAAAATATCTTGAGACGATTAGGGATGGATCTATTAACTATTTTCTAGGTTCTGTAGAGGTACAACTAGCTATTTTCTTGTACTAGGAATGTTAAGTCACCTATTCGAATATAGTCCTTAGTAAATCGCCGTATGTAAAATTGTCATCCTTCTTGCTGCTGGTAGCAATTGATGTAGCTTTTTGGTTATGGAGAAAGCTTCTTCTCACATTTCTCTATTTATCTATCTAAAATTGTTAGCCTCTTAGCAGAAATGCAGTGTGAGGTTGCGTACTGTAAACCTTTGTGGTTGGGACCCGCGCATAGCGGGAGCCTAGTGCATTTGTCTGCCCTCTAAAGCATCTGGCGATTCAACTTTTAAATTCATAAAAGAATCTTTTGCATAGCTAATGCACCAGAACCTGAGTTTTGTATGACTATATTGTCTACATGTATATATGATACAATGGGTTTATTTTGATTATTGAAACAACTAAGATTTAACATTTCCTGTTGCCACTGGCCTGTATGCTTTTCCTCTTTCAGTATTCTTCCTTCCTGGAGACAGACATAAGAACAAAAATATGAGCAACAAGAGATAAAATGAAAATTATTGAAATGAGATTGGTGCACTAATCACTAGCTATGCGTGGGGTTCGGGGAAAGATCGGACCACAAGGGTCTATTGTATGCAGTCTTATCCTAATTGTTTCCACGGCTCGAATACATGACCTCTTGGTCACATGGCAGCAACTTTACCAGTTTTGCTAAGGTTTCATTTCAAATACTTTTGTATATGAGAAAAGAAACATACTTGGCTTATTTCTTCTTCTGGATTTGACAATATGTGGTATGAAAACTCCTGTTCCATTGAACACTTCATCTCTGTTGCCTTTTCTCCACAAATCTGATAACCATTTTGGAATTTTGTTGTTATCCTCTTTATCTCCAGACCAAGAAAAATGAACTCCTGCAGGTTGTAGAACTGAATAAGATCTCATTTCTACTTTGTTTGAGTTCTTGATTTCATTTGAATATTGATCATGTTCTTCATCTTCTGTTGTCAATATTAACACTTGTCTTCTAAGTTCATCGTAAAAGTCGTCGCCTTCGAATTCTTCCCAACAACTTATTCCCATGTTCCTCTGCATCTTTTGTATCAGCTTGTTATTGTATACTTCCATTGATGATTTTGAAATGATTGCTTGAGTTTTTTGAGTTTTTGCCTTATGAAATTTATAGTGTGTGAGAAGAGAAGGTTTTGTGATTGTGGTCAAAGTTACTCGTGAATTGGAACTTGGTCTTGTAAAGACGTCTCCAAGTGGAAGCAAATTCAAAGAATATCTCCACTTTTGTACGTTAGTCTATGCTTGTTGATTAACCTTCCATTATTTTAATAGCAGGTCACTTTAGTATCTTTTTAGGGCGATAGTGTTTGGTCTAGTTTGTCTGCACCTCCAGCCGTGAACCAACGGTAAGGGGTTAGACCGTCTTAGGTCAGGGGTTCGAGCTGTGGAAGCAGCCATTAATGCTTGTATTAGGTTAGACTGTCTATGTCATACCCCTTGGGGTACGACCCTTCCCCCGATCTTGTATGAATGTGGATGTTTTATATATCGTGCTGCCCTTTACAAGTCACGAATTCGAGCCTGGAAGCAACCATTAATGTTTGCATTATGTTAGATTGTCTACATCATATTTCTTGGGGGACGATCCTTCTCCGGTCATGTATGAATGTGGTCATGTATGAATGTGGGATGTTTTATGTATTACTGCCCTTTTTTTGTCCTTACTTCAATTTTTTTTGCGGGTATATGTATATCTTTCATAAACAACAAGTATCAATTAATTTTGTCCATTAAGAATTAGACGGATATCAAAAATTTGCTTAGAATATTTTTTTGTCTGCGCCTCAAATATTTTAGAGTATATATCTTATCTTTCCTATTGATTAATTCTGTTCATTAAAAATTAGATAGATAATAAGAATTTACTTAGTTTTTTTTGTTTATGATTGAAATTTGAACCTTGGTCGCACCCTTGGATGCCAAAGTTTACTTATTCTAATGTTAGCGCCTTTGAATTTTCGTCTTCTGTTTGCGTGTAGTCGTATAACGTTTGAAATCAGGTCAATGATATGAGTGGACGCTTTGTTCTCAAGTAAATTATTGGATTAGTCCCCAAAGTTAAGATGGTACTTCTACTCAACCTAGAAGTATTGTATTATTGACTTTTATACATTAACTGTTCACGTTAATGTCTTCTACCAACTTTCGCAAGGTAATTCTTTTTTGTTTTCTTTCATTTTTCTGTTAAAGATATGGTTCATCCCCTCCTTTATAGTATAGTCGTAAAGGGCTTCTCAGAAAAGTTAGGAAGAAGGCATTCGAAAGGCCGACCACTATCTTATAGGCATTCTGGTGGTAAAACCGACGACTACACGGCTCTATACGAAGTCATGAGCGATAGCGAAGACAAGCCGCCGTCTATAGGCGAAGGGACGAAAGCCCGTCATCCGTTTTAATTTATGTGAACCTATTTGACTGAGTAAGGAGTATAAGAAAAAAGAGAAGATTTTTGAACTTGTAATATAAAATGAGGCACAAATATTTTGTGTGACTATAAAATATTACATAAAGATATATTGTTTCCTAATATAAAAAGAAATTATTTTTTTTGGCGCGAACTAAAAATATAGATTCACATAAATTGTAACGAAGGGAGTACTACTTTAGATTCTTCAGAAGTTTAAGACTAATATTAAAAGGATTTAAGTCATATGCTCTCAGTGGCGGATCTACCCTTAGATTGATTAAATAATTATTTACGTATATTGAATTTTTGTTAAGCTAGGTTAAATATATAATTTTGTCAACCGCAATCATAAACTAGATAAATGTGTCATGGATGATAGATCTTTCTGAAAGTTTTTTTCTTGTGTAAAATTCAATTCGAATTTATTTTGAACCTTGTTGGACTCCCCTTTTCTTTGTGTTTTTTATTTCCTGTCCTAGTCATTTTTCTTTTTGGCTATCTTTCGATTTCCTATTTGTCGTTTTATTAATTTTTATAATTTTCTTTCATCTATTCTGTTTATTTTATCTGTGATCTTTAGCGAGAATACTCAAACAAGGGACTTCAGAATTTTAAAATCCCATAAAATAAGTATTTCTTTTAATGTCAAATCTGTAAATTTTTCTTTCAAAAAAGAAAAACTTGGGTGTCGACGGGCATTTTGGATTGAGACCAAATACAATTGTTATAATTTTTTTTGTTTAGTATATTACAAAAGTTTGTTCTAATTTAAATCTCTTTACTATTAAATTGTGATGATAGTTTCGTAAATTTCTTAGAAATAACATGAGATTTATGAATTTGATTTTGTTACTTTTAGTTTATCTAATTTTACATTTATTTGTGGGTTGTAATGCATCTATTAAAGATTCTTTTTCTTAATCTGATTGGTGTAATTCTCTTTTTAAAAAAGTTATGCAAAATTTATTTTTATTTTTTAGTATATAGAAAAAAATATAATTCCCATAGTGAAAATGTTAATTTTACTTGTCTTGTTAATGATAAAGGTGCGATTAATTTTTTAAAATTGCTAATTATGTGAGTTTTTTTATATTTGAGATATAATTTTTATATTTTTTTATAAAATTCCTATTAAGTTGACTCGAATAAACTCAAAAGAGACCGATCTAGACCGAATATATATTCCTAATAAATTTTATATTAGTTATTACAAGATGTACATTAAAGGAAATTGTGGTACCTATCACCTTTAAATCCTAGATCCACCTCTGTATGCACTGACATGTAGCAATGTAAATTTTTTATATTGTTAACACAATTTAATCTGTAATAATAGGTTAAATAACATATTAACTAGATTTACATTGAACTTTTGTTTTAGCTACACATAAAAGCCGTAGTTATACGCAAGACCTTAATTTTTTTTCCCCGACATTAATTACTGCAAATCCCAGTTACTAAATATTTTTTTGCTAACTTTGATATCTAATAGAGGATGAAAAGCTTATTGACTTCTACTGAATGTTGAATTTTAAAGCAGGAAATAAGTAAGTGAAGAATATTCCATCAAAAGTTGTGATGCGATGATAAGTACTAGTCTATTTTTAATCAGATATCTTTAAAAATGAAGTTATCTTAAGCAGAAAGCGCTTAATCCTTAAACGAGACTTTTTAAAGCAAGAGCAAAACCAAATTAATCGAGCCCGAAAGCAAGTTTACATAATTAAGGGAGATAATATTCCCTATTAATATGTTTTTTACCTTCGACGTGTAGATTCAAGACATCTTATCAAGTGGAGAGATCTCAACTACCAATTATAAAATGTCAAAACATTTGGAAAACATAGATTGGTGTAGTGACACTTGCAGTTTTAGGTTTTTAGTCACTATTCAATTTTAGTCAACTTTATCAACTAATGTACTTTTAAAAGTTAGAATTGTTTTTCTTTTTCATTGACAATGAAGAAAATCAGTTAGAAGAATCAATTTTGTAAGGTATTTGGGTGGACTACTAGTTTACCATTTAGTTTGACTAGTTATTTGTTAGTGAGGCGTCCAAACGCGGTATTATGATTGGAATCTGTTTATCAGTTTCGACATTCGGAGTTCTTTTAAGTGATATTAGTTTGAAAATTATCTTGACTTGACTTTTAGCCTTCTTTCATTTCTTTTTCCACCCCCCTCCCCCCCTCCCAAGCCCCTTTCCTTTTTTTTTTGGGGGGATATTAATGTAGCCAAACTATTTTTTTATGCTATAAAATAAAGATTGATAAGTAAATAATAAACTGAAAACTCCTTTATTTATAGAAGAAAGAAAGCAGTTGGGGAGGCTTTTTAGAAAACAGCTGCGAGGCTTTTCTTGAGCTGTTTGTAAGCTGTCTGCATGAGCTGCTCGCAACCTTCTTGTTTAATAAGAAGCTGCTGCAAGTCATTTCATTGAGTTGCTTGCAACCTGCCTGCATCAGCTGCTTATAGATAAACTTCAATAGAGTACTAAACGAATAATTTTCTTCAGGAAGATTATCTATAGCGGAGTAATAAATGGACATCCATAATATTATATTTTCATAACACTCCCCCTTGGATGTTCATTAGAAGATAATGTGCCTCGTTAAAGCCTTACTAGGAAATATTCAACGGGACAAAATTTTAGTGAAGGAAAAAAAGTGCATATATTTAGTAATACGCATTTCTAGCTGCCTCATTAAAACCTTACATGAAAAACCCTGTGGGAAAAATCTTAGTAAGAGAAAAAAAGTACAACGCGTATTTCACTCCCTCTGATGAAAACCTAGTTTCAAATATTTGAGTCTCCACATTCCAATCTTGTATACCATCTTCTCAAACATTGAAGTTGGCAAAGATTTAGTGAATAAATCTGCCGGATTGTCACTTGAACGGATTTATTGCACATCAATCTCACTATTTTTCTGAAGATCATGTGTGTTGAATAATTTTGGTGAAATGTGCTTCGTGCTATCTCCTTTTATAAATGCACCTTCAATTGGGCTATGCATGCAACATTGTCTTTGTATAAAATTGTGGATCTTTTAGCACATTCCAAATCACATTTTTCTCGAATAAAATGAATCGCTGATATCAACTATATGAATTCCCTACTTGCTTCATGAATAGCTATTATCTCAGCATGATTTGAAGAAGTAGCAGCAATAGATTACTTTGTGGAGCGCCATGATATGACAGTACCTCCACATGTAAACATGTACCCGGTTTGAGATCGAACTTTATAGGGATTAGATAAATAACATGCATCTGCATAACCAACAAGATCTGCACTACCTTTATTAGCATAAAACAAACTCATATCAAGAGTCCCTTTTAAATATCACAATATATGCTTAATCTCGGTTCAATATCTCCGTGTAAGAGAAGAGCTATATCTTGCTAGTAAATTACAGAATATGCTATGCCAGGCCTTGTAACATTAGCAAGATACATAAGTGCACCAATTGCACTGAGAAATAGTGTTTCAGGACCAAGGAGTTCCCCATCCTCTTCTGAAGGTCGGAAGGGGTCCTTATTCACTTCAAGTGATTGAACAATCATTGGTGTACTCAATGGGTGCACTTTATCCATGAAAAATCGTTTTAAGACCCTTTCTGTATAGGCAGATTGATGGATAAAAATCCCGCCTGCTAAATGTTCAGCAGACCAAGATAAAGTTTTATCTTTTCAAGATCTTTCATCTTTCTTAAGATATTCAATTGCCTTTTGGAGCTCTTTTGAAGTTCCAACAAGAGTTATGTCATCAACATAAACAACAAGTATAACAAATTCTGATGCCATTTTCCTTATAAAAATGTATGAACAAATAACATCATTTATGTAACCTTCTTTCAGCAAATATTTACTGAGGCGATTATACCACATGCGCCCAGATTGCTTTAAACTGTATAAAGATCTTTGTAATCTGATTGAATAAATTTTTCGAGATTTTGAATTTTGCTTCGGGAATTTTAAATCCTTTAAGGATTCTCATATAAATTTCATTATCAAGTGAACCGTATAGATAAGCTGTAACTACATCCATTGGATGTATTTCAAGTCTTTCATGTAGGGCTAAACTGATGAGATATAGAAATGTTATGGCATCAATTACAGGTGAATATGTTTCATCAAAATCGACTCCAGGCCGTTGTGAGAATCCTTGTGCGACAAGGCGAGTTTTGTATCTTTCAATTTTATTTTTATCATTCCTTTTTTGCACAAAAACCCATTTATGGCCAACTGGTTTTACACCAGCAGGTGTTTGGACTACTGGTCCAAAGACCTCTTTTTTAGCAAGTGCGTTCAATTCTGATTGAATTACCTCTTGCCATTTTGGCCAATCAGATCTTTGTTGACAATCTTCGACATATCAGGGTTCAAGATCCTCACTATCTTGCATAATGTTAAGTGCAATATTATATGCAAAAATATTATCCACCACTATTGCAGGTTGATTTAAATTAATCCCACACCAGTAAAACTTATTAAAAGTTCCTCGCTCACTTGAGTCTTAGGTTCATTTATTTCTTCAGGAATCTCAGAACTAATCAGATCTTAGGTCTCTTCAGGAGATCCCTTCATAGTATTATTTTGATCATTTGTCGATTTCTTTTCCTAGGATTTCTATCCTTAGAACCCAAAGACCTGCCACGCTTCAGGCGTGCTTTAGGTTCACTAGCTCTCATGCTAGTAGATGGTCCTGTTGGGACATCAATTCGGATAGGCACATTCTCTGCAAGGATATGTGACTTAGTTATCCTTTTCAAATCAGTAAATGCGTCTAACATTTGATTTGCTATATTCTGTAAATGGATGATCTTCTGGACCTCTTGATTACATATAGGGGTACGTGGATCAAAATTAAATAATGATGAAACTTTTCACACAATTTCTCTTTTGATTTCCTTTTTCTCTCCCCTAAATGTGGGAAATTTGTTTCATCAATCAACAATCTGCAAATCAAGCAGTAAATAAATCTCCCATCAATGGTTCAAGATAGCGAACAATAGAGGGTGATTCAAACCCAACATATATTCCTAACCTTCTTTGGGGGCCAGTTTTACTGCGCTGTGGTGATGCTACAAGCACATATACAATACATCCAAAAATTCGAAGATGAGCAATATTTGGTTCATGACCAAAAACTAATTGTGACAGAGAATATTTATTATAGTGTTTCGGTCTGAGGCATATAAGTGATGATGCATGCAAGACAACATGGTCCCAAACAATAATGAGCAATTTTGTTTTCATAAGTAGTGGTTTTGCTATCAATTGCAGGCGTTTAATAAATGACTCTGCAAGGCCATTTTGATTATGAACATAAGCTACATGATGTTTAACTTTTATCCCAACAGATATACAATAATCATCAAAAGCTTGAGATGAGAATTCTCCAGCATTATCAAGGCGAATAACCTTTATAGGATAATCTGAGAATTGTGCCCTTAATCGAATTATTTGGGCTAATAGCTTTGCAAACGCTAGGTTGCAAGATGATAGTAGGCACACATGAGACCTTCTTGAATATCCATTTATTAGGACCATAAAATATCTAAATAATCCACTTGGTGGGTGAATAGGTCCACATGTATACGCTCTAAAAAGGTAGGGGATTCCATGCCAACCTTCTTTGGTGATGATCTAGTAGTCATTTTGCCTTGATAACAAGCATCACAAGAAAATTCATCATTTGTAAGAATCTTCAGGTTCTTTTAATGAATGCCCACTCGAATTTTCAATAATGTCTCATCATTATTGATCCAGGATGGCCCAAGCGGCCATGCCAAACCACAAAAGTATTTGAATCAGTAAACTTCTGGTTTATGATAGAGTGTGCTTCGACAGCACTGATCTTTGGATAGTATAAGCCAGAAAATAAAGTTGGTAACTTTTCTACAATACACTTCTGGCCAGAAATATTCTTTGTAATACAAAGATATTCCACATTCATTTCATCTATTATCTCAATATGATACCTATTTCGGTGGATATCTATAAAACTCAACAAGTTTCTTCGGAACTTGGAGGAGAACAATGCATTGTCTATAATAAGTTTTGTTCCCTTAGACATATATATTTGACTCTTCCGGAGCTTTCAATCAAACTTATATTACCAGAAATTATAGTAATATTTGTTTTTTCCCAATACAAATAAGAAAAGTATTTCTCATCTTTGAATATGGCATGAGTTGTTGCACATCTATTACACAAATATCGTCATGATTGGTCTTTGATCCAAATATAATTTGAGGATTATCCATATTCTATGATACTTTCAAAGTATTTGCTCGAGATGGCAGAGTCTCATGCTGATAACGTGTTATAAAATAAAAGACTATAAAGTAAATAAACTGAATACAAGTATAGAGAGAGATTGATATATTATTCAACTTCAAACTGATGTACATGAGAACTGAAAACTCCTCTATTTATAGAAGAAAGGAAGCAGCTGCGAGGCTTTTTAGGAAGCAGCTGCAAGGCTTTTCAAGAAGCAGTTGCGAGACTTTTCTTGAGCTGCTTGTAAGCTGTCTGCATGAGCTGCTCGGAACCTGCTTGTTTAATAGAAGATGTTGCAAGTCATTTTATTGAGTTGCTTGCAACCTGCCTGTATCAGTTGCTTGTAGAAATGGATAATCTTCTTTAGGAAGATTATCTATAGCGGAGTAATAAATGGATACCCACAATATAATTTTTTCTTAACAATTTCAAATTACTTTGTTTTGTTGAGAGAAACTCTTTTTCTTGGCTCTTTCGGCCTGCCTTCCACCTCTTGGAATATTCTTCAAAGTTTGGCACTTTTAGGGAAATTCCGCTTTTTATCCATTACATTACACTTGTTTAATAGTACTAGTAAGGGATAGTCCATGCTGTGCATAAGCCCAATAACACTATTACCTAAAAATTAAAGCTATAAAAATGTGTATGATAGAGTTAGATCGAGTTCATCTCCCAAAGAATGCTAAAGTTATTTTTAAATCATTTAAAGTCACTAAAAGATCATAATTTTATTGGTCCCACCTATTACTTGAAAATAAAGTTTAAAAGGAATTTATTTCATGATCATGTTGTGCTAATTAGAAGGAATTATAAAATTTAACTTTAAAGCATTAACAATCTTCTTTTGTTGTAGTGTCAAGTTATCTAACACTCATTATACTCCGTAAGTCATTTATTAGATCGACAATAAATTTGGAAAACATGATTAATGCCGTTTTAATTTTTCAAAGCAACATTTATTTATGATTTTAGCTTCAATTATTGATTATGAAATTTCATACTACTGTTACTTTATAGGAAAAAAAAAAAATCCTCTGATGGGAAGAGGTGTATGTTTAAAAAGAGAACTATGTGTCCAACTAATTAGTTGTACAAATATTAAATATTCAATTTAAGTTAATACAAACCAAATTAAAACATAACTTAATTTCTTGTAACAGTGTTTGTTTTTCTGTGATCATCCTTTTTCTAATCTAACTTGCTTTGTTGCTTAAATGTATCGGATACTAATCATTAGACTATTGTTATTATTTATTTGAGCAATTAATTTAACATCCAAACTATATTGTGATTTCAAATGTTCAGTTTTGCATGAAGTGTCAACGTGACGCAAATGGTTTTCGGTCTGCAAATCCTTTCTTTAATACTGTGACAGATATTATGTCTAAATATGAATTGTACTAATATATTATGTCTATTATGTTAATGACCATACTAAAGCAGGGTCACATCTTGTGGCACCTAAAAAAATAAAAAAAATAAAAAATAAATATATATATATATATATATATATATATATATATATATATATATATATATATATATATATATATATTAGGTCCTCTTCAGTGAAAAAAAAAACCAAAAAACTTAATTTGTCTCATTTATTTAATTCTTAAAAGTTTAGTTTGTCTTGTTTTATGTTTTCCTAATAGAAGGGAGGTCTAGTTAGATGTGATGGACCTACTACCCAATTATTTGTAGTATCTTAAGTTTGTGATTTGTTATTATATAAGGACTTGGAAAGTAGTCTACTTTAATATTTGTAAATGAAGTCTAAAGTAGAACAGCTTGCCAATGAAATATCATATAGTATTCAAATAACTAGGAACATTTGACGATGCATTAGCGATAAAATGATTTATTCTCTTGTTAGTATAAATTAGCAACTGTTTTTTTTATTTATTATTATTATTTTTATTTTGCGTACCTACCTTGAATTAAAGAACTTGCCATAGATGAATGTGGATTGGACCTTTTATTAACCGCAGTTTCTTTAGTAGTTGTAGTCACTACTAAAAATCAGGTAAAAAGCGACCGAAAAAAGCGATCAAAGTTGGTCAATATTTGCATAAAAGCGACCACAATGGCCTGGTCAGTATTTAGGTGGTCACAAACAAATAGCGACCAAAGTTGGTCGCTAATTTGCGACCAACATTGGTCTCCAACGCAAAAGAACCAAACATTCCGAAAAAACATATAGAGACCAACTTTGGTCGCAGATTAGCGACCAAAGTTGGTCGCTTATTTTTATTTTAAATTAATTTAATCTGGTCAATAGCGACCAAAACTGGTCCCCAAATTAATTATATTTTTTTTAAAATTCTAAAATAGCGACCAAAGTTGGTCGCTAAACAAAAAAATAAAAAATAAAAATCAGCAGTTAGCGACCAAAGCTGGTCGCTAATTGCTAATTTTTATTTTTTATTTTTTGATTAGCGACCAACTTTGGTCGCTATTTGGTGATATAGCGACCAAATAGCGACCAAAGGTGGTCGCTAATTTGCAGATTCAATTTTTTTTTCCAGCAAAATAGCGA